>CAJQUW010016695.1:0-82500 GCA_907163375.1 Prostheceraeus crozeri
AGATCACGCTTCCTCGTGAAGATGTGTCCACAGTCAGCACATTGCCGCATCGTCGCATTCCCGCGACAATGTTGAGATGGACTCGCACGAGATGGAACTGGTATCACCTGAAAGAGAAATCATTCTTTCATCTCTGTTCAAGTATCAGTGTATTGTTACAACCTACCTTGACTCAACAACTCTAAACTTTCCTCGAGAAGGGAGGGCGTTGGTGATGAAGTTGATGCCTGAAATTGAGGAAGATGCTATTAGCTACACGTTTGAGGGAGATGAGAGAGGAAATTTTCAACTTACCATTTGAACGAAATTATGTTTAAGCTTGATACTTCAACAAGATAGAGACTTCACTCAAATTTGAAATTCACTAAAGAGCAGTTCACTTGTACGCCTCAAATACAGAATTCGTCAGAGAACAGTTCAATTATGCGTCTCAAAGACAGAGTGAAATGATACGGATATCACTTTGCTTATATACTTTCATTCTCTTCATTCATTGGATGTTCATTCTGATTGGCTGCTTGTGTATACTTAAGAATTAGAAAACATTTCAAAGTCATTATTCACAGTCAACATGACAAGCCCTCCAACAACACCAAATACCGCATTGGAGTTCTCCTCTCCATGCTCAACACCAAAGGCGCTCGTTACACCAAATGCACCAAGAAAGGCGAAGGTGGAGAAGGTGTACCGACTGGACAATATACGAAAGTTATCATTACCAGCGGACGAGGGAAGAGGAGAGTGTATGTGAGAAGGAGTGTCCCGACTTAACAGGCGTGAGGTGGAAGTATCTCCAGTACGATACTGACGATGTGATGGAGATGACCAGCAAGTCGCAGTTTGCATCAAATATGGGAGTGGTACACCCCTAACTCCCAACCGCGAACCGTGGCGGAGTGGGCGTACATTGACAACGTGAGGGACGCTGCAGAAGAAAGTTTAAAGCAGCTCAACTGTTTTTGTGATCTATGTGAAGTCAGACTCTGGGACGATATTGACGATGAAGACCTTTTAAAATACATGCCATAATAAATGTTTATTTCGTATTATCTTTGCTTTCATACTGACTTACTTGAATGGGGCTTTAGTGAATAATTTAACCATGTATACTTTTTCATTTGGAAATAGTAGCACGCTTAGTCTAACTTGCAAATCTTATAACATTTCATATGGGTGATAATGGTAGATGAAATAGTGTCAAATAAAATTAAGATAGCTTACACTTCTGATACAGGGATAGCAATCGACTGCGATCCATGTGTAAAGAGCTTGTTAGACTACGGATGGGGTTAAGTGGATGATTTAACCATGTATACATTTTCATTGGGAAATAGTAGCACGCTTAGTCTAACTTGTAAATCTTAAAACATTTCATATGGGCGATGATGATAGATGAAATAGTGTCAAATAAAATTAAGATAGCTTACACTTCTGATACAGGGATAGCAATCGACTGCGATCCATGTGTAAAGAGCTTGTTAGACTACGGATGGGGTTAAGTGGATGATTTAACCATGTATACATTTTCATTGGGAAATAGTAGCACGCTTAGTCTAACTTGTAAATCTTAAAACATTTCATATGGATGATGATGATAGATGAAATAGTGTCAAATAAAATTAAGATAGCTTACACTTCTGATACAGGGATAGCAATCGACTGCGATCCATGTGTAAAGAGCTTGTTAGACTACGGAAGAGAGAAGTGTGTTATGTTGCGTGTGGCGCGTGAGTGTCCTCCCATTTCATTCCATTCATTATTTTTCTTCCCCTCTGCATTCCATATCCGAGGATATGTGGCGGGCTTGGGACCGCTTTAGCTGCATTAGAAGGTTGGCCCTTAAAAGAGCCCATGGGTCGTTCTCCGTCCACCGACACTCCTCTCACTTCTGCAAAAACTCTGAAAGAAAAAGAATAGGAGATTAGATGAGCTACAAAAATGATCATGTTGAGGAAGCTTACTGGGAACTTTCTTCCGAACTTTTCGGACGACGAAGTCTTCGAGCTGACCGGTAACGTCCATGCTCATGTGGAGACAGCGGACTCCGTCGCCCTCATAACACTGCTGGGTTACGTTGGGATCATCCGTGATGGTTGGGGCGTCGCAAATATTGTTCTCAAAGAGGGGAAGATGGACTTCATACACTCTTCTTTTTCGACACTTCAAACGCTCATGCAGTCGCTCCACTTCACCCGTCAACCTCTTATTAATGACCTTCACCTCCTCCGTCTCCTTCACCACGCTTCGCATCTGCTCTATCTCTTCATCCTTCCTCGACACACTCGCCCGCAAACTCTCCACCAAACCTGCCTTCCTCATCAACTCGCTCCTTTCCGCCATCCATTCCTTCTCCTTCTTTCTCAAGCTCTCCAACTCTTCCCTTGTTGCCCTATACCCCTCAACCTTCACCTTCAGCTCATCATTCTCCTTCAAAACCTTTCTATTGTTACTTTCCAAAGCCATCACACGATCCTTCATTCTCACAAATACCTCCGTGTCATACACCTCTTGCTGCCGTGGCGATGACGCTGCCATCGGCTTAGCCACTTCCTCCCCCTCCCACTCTTCCTTCAAATCCGCTATGTCTCCAAACAAATCTTCCATCACCGCATCCAAATCTACATCATCCTTCTTCTTCATATTCGCTCTCAACTCAACTTCCTCACTCGAACTCCCATCACTCGAACTCCCCTCACTCGCATTCCTCACCACTTTCTCCCCAATCACGTCCTGAATCGTGGCCACCGCCTTTCTCACCTCTTCCCTTTCCAACAACTCTCCCTCAAACCATGCCTTGAACCCCTTCTCTCCGATGTTCCCACTCTCACACTGCAAATGCGCCTTCATAAATTCCTTCTCATCCCCCATCACACATTTCCGACAAGACACACACAACCTCAACATCACTTTCCTCTCATGGCCCATCGTCCCCTCTTTTTCTTTTAAGTGTTTCTTCAGTTCGCTACCTCTAGCAATCTTTCCACAGCTACACTTGCCCACCAACATCTTGGCATTACTCGCTTTTGTCATGATAATTCTGTAAAGATAGAGTAAAATTTGATAGCAAGTGTTTATAGGATACTACTTGCTGATATGCATTGAAAGACTAAGTCACCAAACATTTGATAGCAAGTCAGCAACCGTTTGGGTGTTAAGCTCTTGAATCCGTTACAGGCGTTACTCAGAGGGGATCTTATCCCAGCTCCAAGGCCTCGACCCACAAATCCAACCTCGATCGGACAGAGCGTGCGTCATATCACTGTGTTGGTATCCGGGCCCCAGTTTTGACATGAAAACCGGTGGAGTTATTTACAAGAGGAAACGACCCAAGTCACAGAGACTCATAAACGACTGCTTTTTATTCAAAAACTTTAATTATTATCATTAAATATGAATTTAAATTTTTTCAGTATTTTAGTACTACTCATAAAACGTTTATAAGTAGTCTGTCACCTTCAGCATAGCAAACGCTGTCGAATGTTTTTTGAATCAAGTCTAAAGGACTTGTAGAAGCAAAGTTATAGCCGTTTGAAGATTTCGGCCTACTATCATCAAATGGTCAGTCATGCTATACTGACTAACCTATAAGTCTGACACCTTAGCTGATATCAGCAATGTAAAGTCAGAAGTCCGATATCGGACCTCAAGAGAAACGACTTACCTGTAGTCAGTTTCTCAACTTAGTGAAATTCCTCTCCCGATCCCGTTCTTATATACCCTGTGAATATGCAATCGATAAGAGGGGGGGGGGACGTCAATGAAATTTCAAAATTTGATGAAAAATGTTTTGGTGACGGTCCCAGGTCGAAATTCCACACTTTGGAAAATTTTCAAATTTTTACCCATACAAAGTCACTCTGACACTTAGGATTTTTTCAGGTAAGCGAGCTCCGACCTAAAATCTTGTAACCGCTCTAACTTTTGAACGAAGACAGATAGGAACAAGCCGATTGTTTCACTGAATTTGTCTCACTCTTAGCTTTCAAACGAGCTATCGCACGACAAAATCCGTCCACTGGAAGCCAAAATCGGAGCAAGCTGTCTAGAGGGGGGGGGGGACGTCAGTGAAATTTCAAAATTTGATGAAAAATGTTTTGGTGACGGTTCCAGGTCGAAATTCCACACTTTGGAAAATTTTCAAATTTTTACCCATACAAAGTCACTCTGACACTTAGGATTTTTTCAGGTAAGCGAGCTCCGACCTAAAATCTTGTAACCGCTCTAACTTTTGAACGAAGACAGATAGGAACAAGCCGATTGTTTCACTGAATTTGTCTCACTCTTAGCTTTCAAACGAGCTATCGCACGACAAAATCCGTCCACTGGAAGCCAAAATCGAAGCAAGCTGTCCAGAGGGGGGGGGGACGTCAGTGAAAATTTTTTCTCTCCGATTTCGCTGGAAACATCCTTCCTAACCCAAAATTTCACGTAGATTCCGAATCTGGCCTCCGTTTTCTCATCCGATGCTTCGTTTGGGCGCTACACACCAAAACATCCCAAATTCTAACTCTGTCGTTTTTTCGAAAAATGTTGAAAATTTTTTCTCTCCGATTGACTTGAAACTCACTATACAGATAAAGAATTTCACGCTGATTCCAAATCTGAAATCCGTTTTCCAATCCGATGCTTCGTTTTGAAGCTACAGCCATAAACGTCCCAAATTCTAACTCTGTCGTTTTTCACCAATGTCCCAAAATCTTCAATGGCGTCTCACATCTAAACGAAGACAGATAGGAACAAGCCGATTGTTTCACTGAATTTGTCTCACTCTTAGCTTTCAAACGAGCTATCGCACGACAAAATCCGTCCACTAGAAGCCAAAATCGAAGCAAGCTGTCCAGAGGGGGGGGGGGACGTCAGTGAAAATTTTTTCTCTCCGATTTCGCTGGAAACATCCTTCCTAACCCAAAATTTCACGTAGATTCCGAATCTGGCCTCCGTTTTCTCATCCGATGCTTCGTTTGGGCGCTACACACCAAAACGTCCCAAATTCTAACTCTGTTAAAATTTTGAAGAAAAATTTTTTCTCGCCAATTGCCTTGAAACTCACCCTACCGATGCAGAATTTTACGCTGAATCCGAATCTGGCAGCCATTTCACCATCCACGACAACCTAGACGGTCGCCCACGTCAACCTAGACGGTCGCCCACGTCAACCTAGGCGGTCGGCCACGTCAACCTAGGCGGTCGGTCACGTCAACCCATACGAGACCAACACATCCGAGTCTCACACTCTGTCGTTCCAGAGGGGGGGGGAGTCAGCGAACATGTTGTGAACCCACCTGGCCGGCACACCACGACAGACTCTGTCGTTCCAGAGGGGGGGGGGACTCAGACCCGAAGCACCACGGCGGCCGACCACGACACTCTGCCGTTCCAGAGGGGGGGGGCGCCGGTCGAGTGTTTGTCATTTGCTTACTACTACTAGAATTATTTAATTTCTCTTACATAGGCATTGGGTCTTCCAGTCTATGATGGAACTGCAAACAAGTTTGCATGAGCTCTTTCTTCAATATTGCATGAAAATGTTTTTTGAGGTTTGATTCGACGAATGCCAGAGAACTTTAAAAATGAATGCTAGAAATATGTTACTGTATGTTACAATTTTCCATGAATTCCGCAATTTTCGTGAATAAAAATATAGTGTCTGTATTATTTTTCCTCGACCAAGAAATTGGCGTTGACACATTTTGATCACAACAATAGTTGGTCTTAAGTTGATAGCATTGAGCATAGCAATTTAAATGACTGCATATCAGGGATGTGGGGTCCTATCATTTTTGTAAGACTTCGACTCCGAATCCGGGTGGAGTAATAGGACTCCGGCTTTTGATAGGACTCCGACTCCAGTGACAAGTATATAAAGCCTAGTTTTTCTACAAAATCTAGTAATCTATATCATAGATCATTATAGGCTTACCTGTGAAATCATCTGTAAATCATCTGTGAATATTGACCAAATGACGCAAGTGAAGATCCAGAGTTTCACTATATATTCTATCTGAACTATCTCCTTCATAACTATAAAAAATATAAAGGTATAAAGCTAAAATATAATTCCGAAGTATTCATTGCGACTCGAGATCATCAATATGGCGTAACTTCGGTCGAAATGTATAGAAACTCGTGGATATTTAATCAAGTAGGACTAATCAGTTAGCTAATTCCATACAGTAGTCTACATGTACATTACAATTTTCATCTAACTCAAAAGTTTGTTGTTCTACTTTCATATCGGTATGATTTATTGATGCCAAATGCGAAGCATTGGGCTACTATCTAGTCATTTGGCTGGCCAATAAATTTTCTGCCTAATGCTTGTTCGATGTATGCAATGAGTCATCATATCACATGATTCAAGGCTAGTAGTACTCGTTTGACAGAGAGTATTGATCGAATACAACTGCATTTCTTGATATATTACCGTGGCTGTTTGTACTAGGGTTGAATCGATGGTGAAATTTTCATTATCGATATTACCGATATTTCAAAATTTTTTATCGATACTATCGATATCAATATCGATATTTTTATCGATACTAATATCGATATTAATATCGATATTTCTATTGAGATTACTATCGATATTTCTATTGATATTATTATTGATATTTTTATCGATATTTTTATCGGTATTATTTTTAGAAATATCGATATTATTGGTATCGGAAAAATACCGATAATATCGATACTATCGCATCGGTATCGATATCGTTTTAACCCTAGTTTGTACACACCACATCACATTGAAATGGCTACATCGTCTAGAAGGAAGTGTCGCAATGATCCAGATGTGCTTTGTTATATTTGTGGGAATTCTACTGTGAAACCTGAACAACTGAGCATAACAAGCTTTGTGAAAAATGTAAATCTTGCAAATTTTCACGTACCACTCGGAGATCAGGATAAATCTTGGACACCTCACCTTGTGTGCAAAACATGCTTGGAGACTCTTCGGTCATGGTCCAATGGAAATAATACTCAGCTAAAATTTGGTGTTACTATGCCACTATGGTATGGCGAGAGCTAAATCATTTCGACGATTGTTATTTCTGGATGGTGAACGTCGGAGGATTTGATAGAAAAAACAAACGCAATATTCAGCATCCAAATATCCCTAGTGCTATTCGACCAATCAAACATTGCAAGGAAGTGCCCATGCCCGTATTTACTGAACTGCCAACGATCAGCGACAAAGCTCAAGATTCATCGTCATCATCTGATGAGAGTAAAGTATCACCATTCTAGCCATCCGATTCGAAGTTATGCAGACCTTCTCTGTTTACTCATCCTGAACTGAATGATCCGATGAGAGATTTACATTTATTAAAACCGTCCACAGAGTTGTTGGCATCGAGATTGAATCAAAAGAAGCTTCTTAAACCTGGTGTTAAAGTGTCTTTTTATAGAAACAGAGAGGCGGAATTACTTCAATACTTTCATTATTATGGTCAAACTGGTTTTCTGCATAGATATTGAGTCTTTTACTTGATATGGGGCTGTCTGCATATAAAGCAGATGAGTGGAGACTATTCATCTGTAGCTCTAAACGTATTGAAATGTGTTTCGCTTCATAATGGGAATTTGTACAGTTCAGTTCCACCACTCAGTTAAGATGAAGGAGGAATATACTAATATCAAAACTGTTTTGGAAAAGTTGCAATATCAAAACCATAATTGGATCATTTGCGCTGATATCAAAAATTATTAACTTTCTCCTTAGGGAAACAGGAAGGATATACGCAGTCTCTGTTTTTTGTGTTATTGGGACAGTAGAGCTACATCCGTTCACTGGGTGAAGAGAAACTGACCTCCAAGAACCAATTTATCTTGATAGTGACGAGAATATAGTCAATGATCCATTAGTTGATCGAGAGAAAAGCGTGTTTCCTCCATTACATATCAAATTAGGACTAATGAATCTATTTGTCAAAGCTCTCAACCATGATGGAGAGTGTTTCAGCTACATTTGTTCACAGTTCCTTGGTTTGAGTATTGGGAAGAAAAAGGCTGGCATTTTCGATGGACCTCAAATTCTGAATGATCCAAACAATGACGGTGGCAGAAATCAGGTCTTGGAGAACTTTCTCTGTCTATGTAGTGCGAAATTTTCTGGGAAACAGGCGGGATGATAACTACTAAGAATTACTAGATAAGCTGCTTTTGTCTTTTCAGTCATTGGGCTGTAGAATCACTAGTCACCTGTCTGAATTTCCACAAAACTTAGGAGATCTCAGCGAAGAACAAGGTGAGAGATTTCGCCAGGATATCAAGGTACAGAGGTACCAACCAAGGCCAGGAACAGAGATACCAAGGTCGATGTGACTCACCCATGTTAGCAGCTATTGTTGGTGTCTGATGAGAGATTTGCCGGAAAGTGCACACCAACGACGCTCAAAGAGGAAAACAATTTCATAGCTTTTCATGAAATCTATAGAATCCCCGGTAGAAATGACTATTTCTTATTTGCATTTTACAACCTATGCTGTACATGTATTTTCTGTCTACTGCACAATAGTCTATTTATTTTGCTAGAACGATTAAACTAACCATATTTTGGCTATGATTAATCAGAGTACACTGTAGTCATGTTCAATTTCAAGATATTTTCATTTTGAGGTCCTAAATTAATTTTTTGGGATCAATCGATTTACAAGGTTTTTTCCGGATTTGAATTTAGGTTTATGACGAGCAACTAATGTCAATCCCCGTGTAAATTTTAATTTAGTCCAAGACGTTCTGATAGTTAAATAATCTTTATATCTATAACTATCGTAGGTACATTTATAATAATAAATTGAGTTTTTCTGAGCCACAACCTTAATTTCAATTTTGTCATGAAGCTGTACATAATACGTGTTCTACATTGTGTATATTGAATTCAAACTCCCCAACCAAGCGCTTTAATAAGAAAATGAAGTTATTTGTTTGAATTTTGCTTGAATTTAAATCATGAATTGTTGATGATTCAATAAATAAGGAAATTCAGTGTTTATCCATAAATATGGCCTATTTTGGAATGTGAATATTCAAATATCTCGAAAACCTCATGTGATAGGCAAAAATGAGCCTCCGATTCGGAAATAGCACCTCAGTATTGCACAAAGACAGTTCTCAAACCTTTTGCCAGAAAATCCGTGTTTACCAGTGTTATCAATCATCTTCGATGAAAGTTTATCAAAAGTCGCTTTAAGTTGGGTGCATGCGACTCGGCTCCTCTCATCTTGTTGATGTGTGTTTCACACGGTTTTTCTCCAGTTTCTACTATACGCAGGAAATCCCCATCCTTCTCCAAAAAATATGAGTACACTTTTGATTTTAATATGCGCTTTAGAGGAGCCATCACACACGACAAACGTGAGGGCAGGAGGTAATGTTCTCAAATAAACCAGTGTATAATTTTTGTCACTGATGTGACCTTTGGTGCGTAGGTTTAATCGAGGCTAGGAATTAAGGCTTGCCTTCTCTACTAAATCACCGAGTGAAAAGACAATCCTTTTTTTACTATCACGGTTCATTCCCTCAACTATTGCAAGCTTCGCATGCACTGCTGTCTCTGTACTTTTGTTTGACGGAGAAAGTTGACATCAAGACAATGACAGCTGTATGTACGAGGATAATTAATTTGTTTGTATTATATTTCGGGTCCAGTTATAGGGCGGAGTCCTATCATTCATCAGACTCCAGCAAAAATGATAGGACTCCGCATCCCTGCTGCATATAGAAGCGAAATGTGATATCTTGGGACCTTAGTTCTGCTGCACAATGATATACATGTACGTAGAGGCAGTGTTGATGACTGAACGTTTTATCAGATTTCGAGACCGATGGACATTGCTAGGCATCAAGAGATATTTCAACACACCAAAAACTCCAATACTCCAATTAAGACACTGAATCACAAGCACAGTATCAATTGGGTCTAAACACAACATCCACCGCCCTTCCACCGTTTTTTGTTATCGTAAATCCGCTTGGGGCGAATTGCAGTCCCAAAGTTATTGCATATTCAAACCAATGTAAGCCTATTTTTCACAGGACTTTGTTCTCAAGATAGCTAGTTTTGTGCTTGCTTAACAGAGTTGGACGCGAATATTCGAATCCGACTGAAACGATTCCGAATTTTAGATGCATCGCACGAATACCACATTTCAGAAATGCATCAAAAAAATCAAACTCCTCGCCCCTTTATAGCTTCGGTTCATTGCATGGGTTCATCTTAAGTGCAAAATATGGAAGTGCAAAATAGGGTCTGTTGGATGTCGTCCATTCATCGATCGTTGTTGAACCAATCTTGTTCTCGTAAACATCACACTTTTCAATATATAACCACAGTTGACAGATATCACCTTGAGTGTATTGTCCATTAAATAGATTTATTCACTTTTGATTTCTTTTGGCTACGTTGTTAACATTATATCATTATGCTTGGCTATACATGTTTGTTTTATGTAGAAAATAAGGAAGTTGAAAATATTCATGAATGCGATATTATGACTTTGGCATTTTTTGTTATGGAAATGTGAAACTATAAATATGCAACTGTGCGTTTAAACTATGTGTTTGTAATTTCAAAATGCATAAAATTGACCACCAAAGAAGAGCTTCTACATGTTCCCCATTCACTACAGCTTTGGACATGAGATATTGTATACAGGATCACAGATAATACAACTTTCGGATCGAGCCGGGCCGGGTTGCGGATGTTTGGCTGCCGCAAATGTTTTGGGCCACAGGCCGGGTCGCAAATGCAGCTCTTCTCTAGGAATCAAATTCCAAAAGTACACTACGAATTAAACTGACCTGAGTATAATGAGACCTATGAGTAGGTGTCGTTTACGATCCATGGAAAGGTGCTTTTTTCGGAAATTTGTCTTGCGTAGTCGGAAAAACGCATCTGAAATTCGATGTGAAAAATGCAAGATGCGTGGATCCCCTGCAACATATAAATCATCTTGGTTTTGTGAATAACATTAAGACTGCTTCTCAAAGTAATATTCAGTTTTAATCGTTCTTCATTTTTGTAACCCTTGTACATGCACTACACTACATGCCTTTTGTACAGTAGCGAAACCAAAATAAACTAATTCAAACAACTTGGTAAAGAAAGACTTTGAAATCATATTGCTCTAACTTCCAGTCTGCTGCAGAAGCAATTTTTTGAGGTGATGAGTCTTTCAGTGAGTAAAAATTAATTCTTAAGTACAAAATGTGCTTCGACAGACGTGTCTGAAGTTACCGGAACCACTTTTGTCTTTAAACTCGAATTTCTCAATAATAAATTCGAATACAATCTCTCTGTAATCAATAATGGTTCCTCTGGGTGGTTCCGCCATTTTAACACACGTCTTCGACGGTCTGTTCTTGTCAATTGCAATAAAATTTATATTTCAAATGTTAAACTCATTTAAAATCTGAAGGACGGCACTGCACAAAAATTTACTACGTCATTGATTAATGAATTCGCTGGTGATTTCTCATTAATGTTCACTATTTTGCAAATTTGTATTAGAGATAGGTCTACTAAACTTTTGCTCAATTAATGATAAACTACTTTGGATGGGCCGCACTTGTAATTCCAAATTATTTCATTAACTTTTGAATCAACTGAATCCGAACTGAATCTTCAGACCGCATGTTGCAACAAAATGTTGAAGCGTCTAAATTTTGGCGGCACATTCAATGAAAACTATTACATAAACACGTTTTTCCGTGATTTAGTGTTGATGTTTTCTTATAGAACATATGTAGACCCAATACTTTTCGACGTGTAAACTGTGTTGTCATGTCGGAGTGCACAATTGCTGTAAGCATTATACTAATATAACTATTGACATTATTGCAATCATAATCAGTGATTATTATAACTTAAGTGATTTATCTATATGTCGCAATATTGCAAAAGTAATCAATATTTATTGACGTGCAAAAACATAGAAATGTGGGTAGCTTATGGGAAGAAAAAACAAAATGGCAGAAAAGCTGTGAAGTCTATATAAAATTTCTAAAATGCTCATAAATCGCAAACGCAGCATTTAGGACCGCATTCTCAGTAGAATCTGTGTGAATCTAATCGCCACACTCATTACAATGAACCCACATTTCCAGGGAGAGTGAATTCCGCTGTTCACTTATCTTGTAGCAACTTGTCCCATCACTGATGTAGCCACAGAATTAGATTCTGTGACTGTTGCAACCTGTCCCAATGGCATTCGCGTAGGAAACGCTACTCTATATCTGAAGTCAATGCCATTTCGAAATATTGACAAGTAGGGGCCTACAGTCCAAAGAACATTGACTATATACATAGAAAGCTGCTAGTCTGAGAACTCTTTATCTTGAGACAATACCACAATATGCATAAAGAAAAGAAATTACTCAAAGTACAAAATCGCATTTTCAATCTATTTTCATGCCTTCCAGTCATGATACATCATACACAACGTGCGATACATCATTCGGGAGCGTGCATCATCAGTTTGGGAAGCAGCTATGATGGACTTGTGTTCGCTATTGCATTGCCGATCAGCGCTCAAAATATGAAAATCACTCAATTCACAAATCGCAATTATTCTATAAGAAAGCATGTAAGTATTATAGTGAATCAGGCATAGGGAGAGCGAGCATTTTCTGAGCTCTTTTGATGTACTAATGAAAACAATTAACGAAGCCATGTCTTTGTTCTCTCACAGTGACGGCAGATTGTTTACCTTGCATGTTTGTGCACTCCAGTGGTTATGAGAAAAAATGTTGAAGAAGTTTGAAAAAGAACTATTTGATTTATTTGAGAAAAAATACTTTTTCGCATTCATTACATCGCAAGGATTCTGAAAATATCAAACATGAACACTTTTGATGAAAAGGTGAGAATAACATCTTCAACTAAAAGAGTCATTACTTTGTGATAACTTCCATTTTCATGATCAGCTGATTTATATTTCATAGGGGAAATGTGCTTTTGATGTATAGTATGTTCACCTTTGGTTAGTTGAGCGTGAGATTTCACCAGTTTTCCAAGTAGGCCCAATGTAACAATTATCCTAAGTCCGTCCTTAAATCCTAATTATGACAAAATGAACAATAGAAAAACTCGGTTAGCCTTTTTACTGCAAATGCAGTTATATTTATATTCTGATATAAAAGCATTTGTATACAAATTGCCTGAATAATGTCATTATGAACAATCGTGGCAAGAAAACTTGCACAAGCAATGGCGTTCACAGATTGCACGTAAAGCGTTATTGAACACATTGAAAACGTTTATTCCCGTATGATCGATGTAATTGAGGTAGAACCCATAGATAGCGAAAACTCAATCCTGCTACTGTGGCAACAATCTTTGAAATATTGAATTCCAAAGTTGTCGATTTCATGAGATGATAAATAAAATCTTTGAATCAGAGAAATTGGAATTTCAAACAGAGTTTGATGATATCTGGCAGTTTTTGATGATGGCCGTACAGACATGATGATAGCCACAACAGTCATGAAAAGATTGGTTCATGTCATCACGTACTGTAAATCAGCTACATTTCAAATGACTGAAATAATTAAATGTTTCGGTGGTATCATGTTTGATTGCCTCTTTTGAATATGTACAATCAAGAATACCGGTATTACATCGGCAACCAGAACGAGTTTCTGAAGGAATGAGGCAGAAAATGAGACTTTTACAGAATGATGTTCACCCGATTGCTATCTCGAATCTGCAAATCTGCCGAGTTCTTCTTGGTTCCTCTTCTTGTCAGACAGTATCAGAGAAAAACACCTGCAAATCCAATGGGACGCAGATTGAGGTTTTCGGTAAAAATGATATCTCGCATGTTTTCTGTAATTGCGTGAGTATATGGAACCATAATTTTTGCCATGGAATGTCTTCGGGCAATTAACTCATGTGTTCATTTACCTCCGTCTATGAACCTAAACAAATTAACAAAGATTTAACAAGTCCCATAATGTCGACAAACAAAGACATTTTGGTCAATTTTATCTACATTTAACCATATTCTTGCATACATCACCGATCAGAAGCATGACAACAACACATGTACTTGATCGAAAATGACTTGAATATATTCCATGCCAAAATTATGGCTCTAGACTAATGTAAGTACTTTTCACTTTTTTGAAAAGAAAACATAGAGCTGCTCATTTCAACCAGAAACTTCAGCTTCAATCTCTGTCACATTGGATCTACATGAGTTTTCATTTGACAAGAAAAAGAACCGGATGGAATTCGGCTGAAGCGCAGATTCGTGACCTTAATAGGTATAACATCATTCTGTAAATGTCCCATTTTCGACCTTGTCCCTTGCAGAACTCACTGTGGCGGCCGGACTAGCCTATATTGACATCTCGGGCAGAAAGTTGATTGAATCGTGTTGATCAGGTTCGAAACAGCTCTCTCTACTTTCCCAGTGAGAAAGAGTCGATATTACGTCAATGAGCTGCGAAGATCTTTGCAATTCATCATGAAACTTGAATAATATTGACAAGTTACTTCTTTCCCCAAGCAGCTTCTAATTTTGCTCGCAATTTACCGCAACAGTCGGTGCATATTCTCGAAGAGTCATTGGAATTGCTGTTGTCTGTAGCAGGTTGTTGCTCTCCAAAAAACATGCTTTTAATTCTTGAAAATGGATCCGTAGGGGCTGCACTGCTTGATGACTCCGGCGTTGCTTGAACCTTTTTCCGAGCTTGGGGAACAATTGGACTTTCGCTTTCATTCATGGTATCATATTTCTTTGGTACTACGCTTAATTCATCGGTAGATTTCGATTGTAATCCGGTCTTTTCTGAAGACGCAAAGGCGCTGCGTTTGTTAGGACTGTTCTGACCATTCTGACTCACTTTGGTTGTGTTTGAGTATTCACTAGAAAAACTGTTTGCTCGTGGTCTCCTGAAGTACGAAGACATGCTATGAACAGACATGTTGTCGCCTTGATCTTTGGAAATGCCTTCGTGTTGTCGAGAAGAATCCTTTTTGATGGCAGATCGTTCCTTTGAGATCACATTACTCCTGATGCTCCAGCAGAACTCTCGGACCTCGTGGTATCTGAATGATAATCAGAGTGCATTGACGGCTTTAGATGCATGAGATCATCATTCGACTGAAGCAGATTATCCTGTTTGTTTCTAAGAAAATGGGATGGAATTTTCGTGTTGAACTTTATAAAACCAATCACCTTGATGTCATCCTTGAGAACTATTCGAGACGCTAAAGAGATACGTAACGAACAGTTTGTGTGTGAATGTCTCTGTATATGTTTTCTCATAATACCGCTCATCCAGTCCAGATGTTGATAACGTTCCAATTCATCACAGCCATAACGAATAAATTCACGTGAATGTACTCCGATCAATGAATGCTCCTCTGAAATTACCTGCTTGAAGTCCTTGCATTTTCTCTGAGATTCAGAATCTGCTCTCAAAGCAGGGACATGAGAAATCACTTTCCGTTTAGACAAGAGAAGGACATCCATGTTAGGAATAGCTGAGCAATTAGCATGGACACTCTCTTTAAAAGATTCACTTGTTGGGTTGTCCGCTGATCCAGACACCCATAAAGGAGTCACCCATCGCTTATCCCCTGGCCAAGATGGAATTTTCCCATCGGCTGCTTGCTCTTCAAACACTTTGAGATAGCGTCGAGAGTCTGGGACAATGATATGTGCATAAAATGTTGAATAAATAACACCAGCTTGATTATTAATGCCTTGAGGAATCGACAAGAAACAATCTGCGAATTCAAATCTCTTGGCAAAGGAAAAAGATAAATAAATCAGCTCCAGTTTTTCTGCATCCGAAAGCTCGTCGTATGATTGGACAACAGCTCGATGAAGGATCAAAAACCGATTACAAGGATTTTCCATATCAAATTGTACCATAAAAGTTCGACTTTTCATATCTGGAGGAAGTATATCGTAAAAAACATTAGGCCTTCTCTTGCCAATCAACATGCGTTGTTGAAGACTTAGTTTCCACAGATATCTAACAGAAGTATCATCAGACGAACTTGATGGAGTAAATCCCATATCATCCCATCCAAAAACTGCTCTGTTTCTCTCATGTCTTGTCCGATTCGTTATTATGCTTGGAATGTCTGGTCCTGCATTCTCTTCAACTTCCTCGCTTTTAGGAATATCCTTTTCGGTCGGTTTTGGCGTTCTTTTTATAGTCTGCATGGTTCTGCCCATTTTGGAGTCGCTCTTCTTCATTACAAAGTGACTTAAATTAAAGTCAGCAAAAGACATGGCTCTGTGAACTTATGGTGTCTTCGGTTGAGCTGTTATGACTGATGTTGAAAATGAAGACACGATGTGACACACCTTTTATTCTTCATGTTGCATCACGTGAATCTCTCTCTTGTGCTATATTGAAAGCTTATTGTTCAATTGAATAATCAATCCAAGGATGAAATATAAAAAAATAGAATCAGAAATTGCTTTGCATCCGGCTTTGAATCCGCAGGGTGACCGATGTCACAGTCAAAAATAACTTCCTCTCGTTGAAGTATTAGATGTAACTGTTAAGTGAATGTGTAAGTGAACACGTAATCGTTCCTGTTTCATCTCTTCCAAAATCTCCAATTCTCTTCAAAGTTAAGCCAAGTAAGTATATGCAACATACCCCAAACACATTCAATTAGAAAACATCGCCACAAGTGCGTTTGATGTTTGACCATTATATTCGATGTGTTCATGATCAGTCATTGAGCTCTTCATCGGGGGATCCCTTAATCTCTTTAGCAATTTTATAAAAGGTCCAGTGCGGATGTAGATGATGTAAGCAATGCATCGTCTGTTAAAATCTTTTTTCTCTTTACTTTGTCAAGACATTTCAGTGTAAAAGTTAGAATTGAACAAACAAATTGAGCTATAGGCCCTAAAAGTAATTACTTCTCACTCTATATTTGAAATTTGATTTCACTGACAGTTCATAGATATTCAGGTTAAATTATTTTCCGATAAATGTCACTTTATGATGCTCTGGGCACTGATTTTCACATGGAAAAAACATCTTCCCTAAAGATATTTGATTGAACAAATCGATCGATCCCCTGATGTACTAGGCCTACATATATTGGCATTACACGATTGAAATGAAAGTTGTATGGTCATTCTCAACAATGGTGAAAGGTGTCGCCAAGATGATAATCATTTAAGTGAAAAATTGGACGTAGCTCTCCTATTCAGTCGTTGTTAACTGTTTCATGTTTCTTAGCTTCCAGATAATGACAATAAACTTTATTTCCTAATGAAATAAATAGAAATTTAAAAACACACACACAGAAAGAATGCAATAATCAGAGCAGCAAGGAGAAGCAAACAGTAGTTTTATTATAATAGGATTGACGAGGTGATAAAAGTCGACGGGTATGTCTTAGAGATTAAGGGGTTTACGGAACATGAAAAAGGGTACGACTGGGTACCCTGTGGGAACGCATCTTGCTAATATCAACAGATTATCTGGCGAGGTAGCGATTTTGTGGATAATTTTTTTAAAGGTTCATTTTCGTGTAAAAACTATCTCCGCATGTGAAAATGGTCATCATTTATCCAAAAACATGTGTAAAATTAAAAAACGACAGGTGGCGAAAAAGTTGCTATAATTAGTTGGTGGATATTTGTTTACTAATGCGAGCTGATTTTTCGCCAACCGGCGAAATCGTGGATATTGTAGCAACTAATTAGTGGTAAGTAGTAATGTTCGTATATTACCTTCACATGAAAATGTATTGTATTCTCAGTCTGATCTGATAAAAAGGGATCTTTTTTAATTCACGAAGTCTTAAACTAAAAGAAGTATTTATCTTCCATAAATGTCGCAGTAAATACTATGATATTATTCAAATATTTGTCATTGTTGTAAATTATTGAATGTCAAGAGATGTTGCGAAAATTGATATATGCGGATTCTCTATATTCTTATCATTATCAAAGAATGATAGTCTGCACTTATTTCTTAGATAGATTAGCCATATGTGGGGGATAGTGAGGAGGTGAGGGAGAGAATAGAGCCTCGACTGTAGAGGCGGATTACTAAAGAAAACAAGAGATAAAGTCAAAAGTAAAAAGTGACATATAGAGCGCGAAATGTCGCCGGCGAACTTCGCCAGCGAATATCCCGCAAATATGACTGAACTTTAGCATGATATTCTGCAGCTGACATTCGCCAGCTTTTCGCAAGATTCGTTCCCACAGGGTAGGAGACAGGATTATGAACGACCTTCTTTAAGAATTTTTAACAAATACTATCAAGACGTTGATGCACTGATGCCGGGGAGAAAGAAATGCTGGCCCATTTGCCGGCTCTCTTTTCGATGCTTAGTATCTTAGCGGACGCTGGGAGGTCACAGAATGTCGACCAGCAGTAGACAATGACGGGTGGAAAACACAGGAAATGTATGCCTTCCAAACAGGGATGCGGAGTCCTATCATTTTGATAGGACTCCGACTCCGACTCCGGGTGGCAAGCATATATAGCCTAGATTTTTGAAAAAACCCTGCAGCATAGTTCATTATGGGCTCACCTGAACATATGCTTAGTGATCATTCCTGTATCAATTATCAATCATCTTCGATGAGTCTATCAGATGTCGCTTTAAGTTGGATGCATGTGACTCGGCTCCTCCCATCTTGCTGATGTGTGCTTTACACGGTTTTTCTCCAGTCTCTACCAGGCAGGAAAATCCCTATCCTTCTCCAAAAAATATGAGTACTCTTTCGATTTTAATATGCGCTTTAGAGAAGCCATCACACACGATTAACATGAGGGTAAGATGTAATGTTCTCAAACAAACTAATATTTCATTTTTGTCACTGATGTGACCTTTGGTGCGTAGGTGTGATCGAGGCTAGGAAGGCAATTGTCTTCTCTACTAAATCACCGAGTGAGAAGACAATCCTCTGTTCACTATCACGGTTCATTCCCTCAACTATTACAAGCTTTGCATGCACTGCTGTCTCTGTACTTTTGTTTGACGGAGAAAGTTGACATCAAGACAGTGACAGGTATATGTACGAGGATAAATAATTTGTTTGTATTATATTTCGGGTCCAGTTATAAGCCGGAATCCGGAGTCCTATCATTTGATAGGACTCCGACTCCAGCAAAAATGATAGGACTCCGGGACTCCGACACCGACTCCGCACCCCTGCTTCCAAATGATGTGCATTGGAGGTTAGAGCCCCGGAAGACCACAGTGATTTAACCAGGAGCATGCTTGTGTGTATTTTACTCTTTTCCTCAAATGTAATCCCTGTAATGTTGATTATAATAATAGAAAAGTTACTTTCTGTTGGATAGCTTGAAAGTTGCAAAACATTAAGACTCAAATGTAGAATGCTTGTGGAAAAAGATACTTCTGATGCAGAAATTCGAACACAGTACAAATTAGTACACATTCGTGTCTCTACTTTTGGAGCTGCCTGACTGACACCTGTGGACATCGTGTGTAATGTTGTTGTAAATGTTTGACTATAGGTAAAGCAAGCCAATTTTTCACGACCATTCAAATAGAATCGTGCGGACAGACTGACATCGTTAACGAATCGCTTCGCATGAATACAGTAAATCCAGTCGAAGCTCGTTAATTCGGACACGGACAATTAACCCATTAGGCGCCGAATTATTTTTGAAAGTAATTATCAAAAATTTGAATGGAACCATATTATTCAATCACGTTTTGATTCTTTATGACGATCTTACCGAAAATAAATGTTCATTTCATCGTTTTTGATGATGTTCCACATGTGGAACATTGGCGCCCTGAGACTATACATTTTTTTAAGAATTTTTGAAGAATATAAGCCGTTGTATATTTGTTTATACTTGACAGATTGCTTATATTTGACATACTTGTTTATACATTAAAATAATATTTTATGCTTATACGTTAATTTTAATTTTTATGCAAAAGTAGTATATTAAGAATTTTGATGTATTTTGGTAAACGAAACAGGAAAAATACAGACAGAATCACCAATGTATTTTTTTGAAACTAGGTAACAGTAACATCTTTCAGAGTTCAGAGATGGTTTTGGACGAAGCAAATTGTATGCAACAAAGTGTTGCATGTGTCACACTTCATTTTCGTGTTTTTCATGAATAATTTACAGCGGACCTGTTTACCGGCTGGTATTGGAAGATGACCAACATTTCCAAGTCTTGTGGAGAGGGCAGGTGTTCGTGAAGGTCCAGGTCGAATTTCTCGAACAGTCAGAAGACTCAGAAGATATCTCACAACTTCTCTGAAAGAAAATGAATGTTTCACATACATATTTTGATAAATGAGAGCATAATTGACTAAACACAAGCAGTGGTGGCGCCAGGGTCCTAGAGCTGGGGGGTCCATGGAAGCGTTGTGCCGACGGTTTTAACCGAGGTGCCGACAGGCTATACCGACTAATTATTGTTATCTATGAACAGCTATGCCTACTTGTGGGCTATACATACACATGTCAATTGTGTAATTGAGTTGTAAATGTGCAATGTTTGCACACACAAAAAATTGTGCAATCGATGCACTCTTTGTTATGCACCTACACATATGTCCGATTTCTTCTTTCAGACAATTTACATGTTAACTGTCACCAAAAATGTGTTCCTATATCTGAGATTTCGTTAATTATTAATAGCGAGTATATCTATGATTTTCTTTCAAAATCTTACGTGATGCATGTATGTTAACTTTGAGAATTTTGAAACAAATGCCTGTTGGCTTACCTCGTGTACATTGCATAAGAGCAGGTAGCAAGTTTTGTAACGGTTTGTTAAATTTCTTCTTGCGGGAACAATCAAAATTCGTAAATAAGTAGCTATGAACTGAAAGCATCTTCGCCGCCTGGTAAACGCTACGTGTTGTATAAATACGAGGATGCTTTGACTCATGTAGCGTGCGTGATAATGACCTTCATCATGCACTCTATTTTCTAGGAGTTCTCGACTACACCATAAAAGCTATCAACTATGTCAATCGATTTAATGTTAATGCATGCATGCAACTCAAATAATCAGAGTCTATGTAGGAACTTTATGCATTTGTTTTCCAAATTTAATTTGAGAAAAAGGTATATAGAGAAAATATTAGAATTTTTTATGTAAAAATGGTGAGGACAAGGAACTGCCGCATGCATATGTCATAAAACTTCGAAAGACATGGGATGTACACACGATTTTCAAGAAACAATATCATTTATGTACAAAAGCAAATGGATAGAGCTTGCAAGTTATATCTTCGTTTAAATCAGTATTGAGCCCACATTTACAAAGATACGAGCAAAAACTGAAATGAGATAGGTCTACAAAAGTAATTGCTATTCGTGATGCTATTTTATACATAAACAGAGAAAATAACACTAAGGACAATGATCAATGCCGTCCTTTTTTCTTGATAGTAATCGCATCATACTTTTCACCTCAATATCAAGATCGTCTTGTTAAGCATTGTAAATTTCTCCGAGGGGTCGGATGATATCCTATCTTAAAAAAGCTTTGCTTCCAGGGGTCAGTGCCGATATACCTTTCATGATAACCTTATTTTCCTCGTTAAATCATCGGTTCAACACGTTCATGCAAAGATCAATTATCGGATAAAATACTTGTGTGCGGAAATCAATAATGGAAGAGGATCCTAGCGAAGATATAACTACACTGTCTTTTAAACATTTCGATTGTTTTCTAATTCTTTTTCTAGTGCTTGTTTTTTTCAAGACCACAAGCATCACAAAGCCCGTCTGCTTGATTTGTTTCATAACTCCTTGGCCTTGGTTTCATAACTCCTTGGCTAAGTTGAACCCGGAGAAAGTTTAACCTTATTATCTAGACTCCTACAAATTGAATTAGAAATATTTCGATTATATAAAAAGTGAAATTTAGATATAGGCATACAAAATGTGCATTTGTGTCCAATTGCATGCAAATTATGTATACTGCATTATTATCACTATCACTTAGGAACTACAACCTTGCGCTTAACTACAAAGCATTTTGTATGACTGACCATTTGACTGCATGGGATGCAGACTATTTGCCTACACAGATGCTATGGTTATATGACTACCCATACTGTAGGTTACACTGCATGTACACTATATATCTGAATGTATGTGACTTCTGTATTTCGCAATAGTAAAAGGGATTTTCAGTTAAAAAGATGCAAATTTTTCTTGAGTACTCTCAAAGTATATTTGTAATTATTAAAGCCTATCTTAACTACTTCCAAGATGAGACTTGCCAAGATCTCATGTTTGAAACTGCTGTCGAATCGATTGCAATTTTAAACTTCCGTCTCCACTCTCAGGCCGGTCCCTCTCAGATTGTCAAAGTTGTTGCTTTCGACACTACACCCAGACAGGTCATTCAAACGAAGTAGGGGAGGAAATCTTAATTTCTATTAAAACATACTGTAAGTGGTGGCCAGCCGTCACTGGGGTGTCCCTACTTCTCATGGCCAAGTCAGTGGTACATCTATGCCTTCATTTTTTCCTTCGACTGCTTCACTCAGCGGAAAAATTCCACATTCTTGCCAAAGTCAACCACCTGGGATGATGTCCCAGTAGCGAGGGCCGACACGTCGAAGTTAGTCGGAACTGCTTCCAGAAACGACGCAGCGACCAGGCAATAGAGCCGCTGAGGAGGTTACTCCATACCTTACTGTACCACTGACTTTGAAAGTAAGGCATCAATTCATAATTTGACATTCTGTGTAGCAGATCGACTTACCGTTTGAACTACTCGACGACGCGAACAACAGGCGTTCTATTGACTGTTGAATCAGTCGTGCGACTTCAGAAATTGTGCAGATGTGGCGTTTCGTTTTTCCTTTAAACATCCAAATGAAAGCAAATCACATGACTGTAGCATATTTGGACCATCTCATTGGTAAAATAGCAATATCATCGCACGATATGGTCTACGCACGCTCGCTACGCTCGCGCAAAATTTGATCGATCACACCACTACCGAAATCTGAATTAGCTCCTTGTCTCTAAAGATAAACGATCTGTTGATTGATTGTATTAGCAGGTGGAAATCTCTAGTAGAAAATCTCTTATCTATTATCCTATCTCATCCTCATCATTCAAAAAATCCACTGAGAAATCAGTTATAATGCTACATGCTAATAGGTAGCAAATCTATTAGATAAAATACGCTCGTATATTCTGAACACGGCAAAATCATCAAAAATGACAATTGCTCCTTCATATTGTCAGCTGCTCTAATTATTCATTAAAGTAATGTCTCAGAATAAGATCTCAGAAACGTGATACCGAACCTTAACAAGACGATAACAAACTTTTATCTTGTGTTTAATGGTGTATTATAGTTGTGCACGTGTCAACAATTATCAAATAACCAAAAACTCGACACAGAGAAAATCTCTTCCCTATACAATCTTGCTACCGCTCAACAGGATAAAGAGATAACGTTGTAAACAAAAATGCTTGTAGTAATGTTGCTGACTTGGCTAGCAATCCAAGTCAATATCTAATGCAACGATTCGTAACTGTACTCTCTATTATTGTAATATTATTGTAATCTCCACTATTGTAAAAATATAGGTGCTGGAGGCCGACTGCCGACAAAATTTATTCCGGGTGCCGACAGTGGCCCTAATAATAAATAATAATAATAATCCTTTTATTGATAAACCAACAGTAACACCTCGCGAGTCGAGCGGAGCCTTACAAGTGTTCCCGAAAGTATAGAGGAGCTAGCTTATATAGTCGTTAATGACGTCAAGATAATCAATGCTAAAAGTGACGTTTTCTACTGACGTGGTTCCGACGGGGGTGCATGTGCCCCCAGGACCCCCCGTAGCGCCATCCCTGAACACAAGATGACTTAAAAAGTCTATGTGCATTATTATTAGGTTGTAGCAATTTGTGTTCAACTTCGATAAGCAGTACCAGCTTTTTCATCTCTATAGCCAAATTATCGAATGACATATTTACATTGTAAAGTTATGTGTATATATCATCTACTTTCTGACGACCTTATATTTTCTGATTGATTTATGACAATTACTATGTTAAGTTCTAGTATTTTATTAATTGATTTGATGTTCATATTCATGCCTTGAGGCCCTACGATTTCTATTCGGCTTTTTGAAATAAACGTCTTATTTATTTATTTATTTTGTAACACAACAAAATCTTTAAGTTTTAACTCAAAATATAAGATAATACAAAATATAGATCTAACCTTCGGAAATCCAGATGATATGTAGGCCTATTGACTTGAATGTGTCTTTGTAACCTCCAAGCAGCCACCATGCCCATATTGATGAAATTTGCGAACAATAGCCACCACCATTTCTTTGATCGCAGATGAGGCCGATAATCTGAAAGAAACTTGTCCAATGGGTCAACTCCGCCCATGTGACAATTATAGGAGGCAATCATAGCTGGTTGTTGAATTGCAGTTCTCTTCCTATCACTTCGACTCCAGCGTGTCGCCTGACTGATAGGAGTAACGCCCTCATTTGAACTGATAACTATAACGGGGGTATTATCGTTCCCGTGGCAGACCACGACTGAACAATGACTGTAACTTTCATGAAATCCTCTCTGCTGAGATTTTGCCATCACCTCTTTTGATATCAGAGGGCATTTTTCTATTCTGTTGCGCCTGACAGTACCAGTACAACGTAGACGGTTTACTTGAAGTTGTTCTCTAAACATGTTAGTAGAGAAAAAAAATATCCATGTAAAGAACATGGTGGGTCGACTTGCATGGGACACAATGACATACCAGAGGACGACTCCTTGAGCTTTGACGGCCTCTCCGTAGAGGAAGTGCATGAGTTATGCTATTTGGGTGATGTGCTTAGCTGCGATGCAGGAGCAGAGAAGGTGGTGGGGTCCAGAATTTCGGCAGCATGGTTGAAGTGGAGGGATCTTAGCACCCTGCTGTGCAATAAAGACATCCCAATAATGTGTAGAACGAAAGTGTACGAAACGTGTGTGCGATCAGTACTATTATACGGAGCGGAAACCTGGCCGTTGACTCAGCAACAAAGAAGCCGACTTGAAGTATGTGACCAGAGGATGCTGCGCTACATGATGAAGATCAAATGGAGAGACCGGGTCAGTAATGACGATGTAATGGGAATGTGCGGGCTGACACACCTGAGGAACCGAATTCAACAGAGGAGGCTTCGATGGTTTGGTCATGTCAGGAGAGCGGAAGAGAAGGTCATCGGGAGAGTGGAATCCATGAAGGTGGAGGGAAAGCGCCCAGTTGGAAGACCAAAGAAATCATGGCGAAACTGCGTTCAAGAAGACGTGGATGCCCTCAACATCAGCGAGCACCTTGTCCAAGATCGGGACCAGTGGAAGCGAGCCATCAAACTCCGTCCAACCTCAAGCCATGGGACAAGAAGGACGTAAAACGAGAAGTGAAGTGAAGTGAGTAAAGAACATGGTTTGCTTTACAATCAATGCCCTGTGTGAGTCGCTCGGTCACTTGTTCACCAAGGGGAGAACCTGGGATAGAAGAATTTGATTTGCCAGTGTACACTTCAAAGGCGAACGGAAATCCCTGTGAGCTACAATAGTCGTGGGAGCTAAAACGCGGCGATGCATCTGGATCTGTCAGGTTCGAACCTGTGTATGTTTTCCAGCTTTACTACTTTTTGCATGAATAGTTTCATCTGCCTTTTTGACTGAGACTAAGTTCTTAGACTATATACATGTACTCTTAAGTTATAATTGACATATTTCTTTTTAATAATTGTTTTAACTAAAGATTAGGTCAAACCTTTATCGCAGGGCATAAATTTGGCAAGTTGTATGCCGCCAAATACCTCACAGTATTTTATTTACATAAGCCTATAGATAAAATAAAGCAGAATGAAATCACAAGACTGTCTATATATCAACTCTGGCAGCATTAGTTAGAAGGAAGGTTCACAGACATCTTACACTTACCATGTAAAGTAGCAAAATATTTGTCACAGGACGTTCTTATTCAGATCAAAACAAAACTTTCACTGCTTTTCAATTTTTTGAATTTAAACAAAATATGTAAAATGGTAAACTTTAATTCTGATTATCAAACTAGCAGACATTACTATTCATATCAGATTGACAGGCAGACCAAGATATTTCATTATAAGTCCTTCCGAAATATTTTGTCAGCGATCTAATTTGTATAGGCCCAAGGCGCCAATGTTCCACAAGTGGAACATTTTGAATTTGTCAATATATTTCGAAAAATATAATAGGAATGAAATATTTTTGTATATAGCATACCTATATGAAGAGGTATGCATATTATAAGTAGCTAAATCTGAAAACCAATCAATTGCTTTTGCTTAATTAGAACTGCTGAAAAATCGCTGTACCCAAATTGAGCATTGAAAAACATAACCGATCTTTTTTTGATTGAATTGTACGCATAAAATCTAGAGATATGATATTTTAATGAGCCAGATCACACCAAGACACACATAGGTTGCCAAACATTGTAATTATTTACTGTAAAATATCATATGTCCCACATTCAATAAGACATATTTCCAAAATCTAGCGATGTTCCACAAGTGGAACATTTAGTCCGGGAGCTAGCGTGAAGTTGTGCAGGGAACGAGGTAGTACATAAAACTTTCACACAGCATAGTACACCTCTAACCTACTGCAAAACTTCGCGTCTGCAGGATCAGATCATTTGCTTTTAAGAAATAGAGAGGATAACAAAATCCTATGTATTTCCAATGGTAAAATTGCGACATTTAAGGTGTTGACTCCATTTTTCGAATTTTTGCTCATAAAAGTTACACAAATTGGTATTTTGTTGAACTGGTTATTATAGAAATCATCTACAGATCATGATCTTTCAAATGAGTCATCATTCAGTGACAGAGGATGAAGTAAAGTGTACAAACAGACACTTTTCGTTGGTGTAACTGCAAATTTTAACATAGAAATTTCAGGAAAATTGTTGATATACTTTAACGAAAAGTGTCTGTTTGTACACTTTACTTCATCCTCTGTCACTGAATGATAACTCATTTGAAAGATCATGATCTGTAGATGATTTCTATAATAACCAGTTCAACAAAATACCAATTTGTGTAACTTTTATGAGCAAATATTCGAAAAAATGGAGTCAACACCTTAAATGTCACAATTTTACCACTGGAAATACATAGGATTTTGTTATCCTCTCTATTTCTTAAAAGCAGATGATCTGATCCGGCAGACGCGAAGTTTTGCAGAAGGTTAGAGGTGTACTATGCCGTGTGAAAGTTTTATGTACTACCTCGTTCCCTGCACAACTTCACGCTAGCTCCCGGACTAATTGGCGCCTAATGGGTTAAGACTTCGGTCAATTAAGATCATACGGCCGCGGCATTTTTTGTATATTTGGCGGCTTATATAAGTTGCTTTTGAATTCAGACTTTCAATAATTAAGAGATAGTAAACCTGTTATTTATACTCTTAATTATCGAGCTTTGACTGCAAGATACTTAGCACAGCGTTGGCGCTAATTGATGGTTCGCTGCAATGAGATAAAGTCAATTCTGGCAACGTGACATTAGACGGGCGTGAATTAGACGGACACTGGACATAAGGGGTAAACATTTTCGAGTAAGCTGCAACGTTTAAAATATTTCATTTAACCAACCTCATTCCCATAGAGATTTCACTAAGTTATCTCATTTTTACATGTTACCACTACATTTATGCATCATCGCGATAGGCGTACCTCTGTATAGCTGAACATAGACGAAGCTATTGCTGAATTTTCTTAAATTCGCGTGCTCTACGTTTGCTCAACTTCATCGGCAAATTAGTCTTAATTATTTTAGCAAGCTTAATGAGTCTCATTCGATCTTCTTTCTCTTTGAAAGAAGATTTTAATGTTTTACAAAAAATATTTTGCAATTTTCAGGGATATCTATGAAATTGATGAGACGATAGCTTGTCAATATAGATTAATTGATATTGTTGCTTGAAGCAAGTGATTTCGTCAGATCGAGAAAGCCTGTCTTAAGTCGATTGGAATTAAAGCGTCTATGCCGGTTTATAAAAAGTGTCTAATCTTCTGAAGTACTTCATCCAGGCTCGTGAATATCCCATTCCTTGAACTGCGAATATAAAAGGGCCATATACTAATACAGAGTGCCACACTATTAGGTTTAATCGTTTTGAATCTGTTCAAGTTTTATGTGCGAATGTGTAGCCTTCAGAGTGCAAATTTAAACAGACATAAATAATGAGAGCTATGCACAGTTAATTGGATTTTTCAATCGTGGCAGAAATCTTCAAAATTCTTGTTTCACACATCTTATCGGCTACAACGGCTGTCAGAATTTTAGCTGAGCTGATATTTTCTATCTGAAGCCTCGTCTAGCCGTAAACCGTTCGCTCGCCTTTGGCCATGTCTAGTCACAATTTCTCCTGTGGCCATGTCATCAATTCTATTAGATAGATCTCAAAAGAAATAGAAGAGCTGTATTAAACTTTTTGCATGTTAACATTTTCTAATAAATAATCTGATAGCTGTTTCAAGATGCAAGCGCTGCAATTGATCACAGTCCAGAGAATGAATGTATTTCCGGTTGCGCATCAATCTTCATAACATCTCATTCTATCAATAGCAAATTGAAGAAATTACCGGGTGATTTTCGAAAATATTGGATGAGTTTTTTCAGACCTCCAATTCTATCTGATAAACTTCACAGCCTATAGTGATGTTTTTTATTCCTATCCTGCAGGACCGCATGATGTTGACTAATTCTTTCAAGAGACCGGTCCACTTATTCCTTGACTTACGACTGTCATTCAACGGTTTCGTTGCATGAATAGAGAGAAAGATGAGTCGCGCAAATCTGAGCCAGAGCACCGAAATGGCATTTCGCTCACTCACTAGCTCGCTATAACGTTCAGAATTTGGCAGTGACTGCTTTCTGTCTGGTTATTGAAATTGGTCGTAATTCCTGTGGCTCAGCAGATAGAGCTGGTCTAAACAGTGTTTCTTCATCGAACTTTATGCAGACTTGCTTTAATGCATATATATATATATATATATATATATATATATATATATATATATATATATATATATATATATATATATATACGAGTATTCGTATTCGTATGCATAATGATCATTACAACATGGCATGATGCTGAAGCCAGCGAACAGCATTGTCTGAGACAGATGACAGTTCCTTAACACCACCAGATAGAGAACATAACGGACACTGTTCAATGATGTGAAGCATTGTTTGTGGAAGTCCACAGTCGCAATTAGGGGAGTCACGTACGCCCCACTTGTAGGGCATGCTAGCGCAAAGGCCAGCGTCGGTTTGGTATCTGTTGAGGACGCACCACAAGCCACGAGGGAGTTGGAAGCCTGGAAGGGGACGCGTCGGATCACTTATCAGATCTCGGTTACGGACTGGGAATTGCTCCCACCATTCCCGCCATGATCTGTTGAGGTCGAAGTTCTGAGGTGGGTTTCGCCAGATAGAATGACGAGAATGGAGTCTCAGGTTCGGATGATCCAAAAGATCATTGTTTATAGGGAGTTCGGGCATGGCCATTATGGAATCGAGCAGTCTGTTAGTGCTCAACTCTCGTCGGATGTGAGGAGGAGCGATGTTACATAGCGTTGGAAGTCATTCAATTTCAGTTGGTCTAATTGATCCTCTTGTTATTCTCATGGTAGAGTTTAGTTGTGCGTCGATGACTTTGCAGTGGGCAGATCTTCGCCACACGGGTGAGCAGTACTCCGCCGCTGAATAACAGAGGGCTAATCCTGCTGTTGTAAGATGGTAGCTCCAGCGCCCCATCGTGATCCGACAAGCATTTGAAGGAGGTTATTTCTAGTCCTGATTTTCATTGCGAGCTTCTGAAGATGGCTCTTGTAAGTCAGACTTCTGTCTAGTGTCACACCGAGGTAGGTTGGAGAATGATCGTGTTTGACACGAGTGCCGTTCATATAAATGTCCGGCGCCGTTTCGCATTCGCTGTTATTGAGGTGGAAGCTTGATGCAACGGTTTTCATCACACTAGGTCGAAGACTCCAGTCTCTGCAATATGCTGCCATCTTTTCCATATCGCTGTTCAAAATTTCGTTTAATTTGGCGAACTCCTTTTCTTGGTGAGCGCAGCAGATGTCGTCAGCATAAATGAATTTTCTGCTCTGGGTATCTGGTAGGTCACTTATGTATAAGTTGAACAAAAATCGGGGCGAGGACTGATTCTTGTGGTAACCCATTTTTCTGGGCTCGCCATTTACTCGCTTTGCCGTCAATGTGCACGCGGAATAGTCGATTTTCCAAGAATTTTGCCATAAAGAGCACCACCCAACGTGGTAGGACTTTAGAAATTTTTATCAAGAGTCCTCTCTGCCAAACGGTATCGTAGGCCGCCGTTAAATCGAGGAAGACGGCCCTTGTTTTCAATTGCTTCTGAAATCCATTCTCAATGTATATAGTCAGAGCTAGCTTTTGCTCTTGCGTGCTACGACCTTTACGAAATCCCGCTTGAGCAAGATCCAAGTAATTGTCCACAGTGCTCGATATTCGACGTAGGATTGTTTTCTCTAGAACCTTGAATGTCACGGATAGGAGTGAAATAGGTCGGTAGCTGGTAGCTTTAGCCATGTCCTTCCCTGGTTTAGGTAAAGCTATGATTTTCGTACGTCGCCACTGTTCAGGGATAGCTTGTTGCGTTATGCAGCGTGTAAAGAAGTGCGCTAGCCATTGTAACGCTTATTAGGGCCAGTGTTTTTAAGAAACTCAGGGAATGGAGTTGATTTGTGCTAATAGCCTTGCGGGTATAAAATAGAAATACTCTGTTGAGTAAATTTTCGATTTAATCTTCGTCAGACTCTCACATTTGATGAAGGCATGAATAACAAGAGCTTTTATAAGAAAGATGAAAAGAAAGATTGTCACTTCACAATTAGGAAGATTCTCTGATGCCATCAATCCGGCAGGGTGTCAAGTTACATCACCGTTGGATATTTTCCCCCGCCTCCTGTGATGAGCGGTCAGCAAACGCGGTGAGGGGCGATGATTGTTCCTGTCTATTGTCACAGGTGGGTCGGTCTGTTGACAAAAATCTTAGCGTGCGGTTTCCACAGATTTAGAGGAACAGATGAACTATTTACACAACTGCTTGAAGCCGGTAAACACAGGACGAGAGAGACACTGGTTTGCGATAGACGGGCAAGAAACAAGTCGCGATATGATTACGGCGATGACTGCTGCAGGATAAACATACTTGGATAGCTTTCATTGTCATGTTGTCAAATGATTTATTTGTCAACAAAGTAAGCAAGCTCAATGAATTGTGTCACACCTATTAATTAGTAAATAAAGTACCCAAGATATTGAGCCACTTTTAGATTAATTCAACGTAGCAAAGTGCGTCAAGGTAACAAAGTTAAAAAAACAAGCTAATGATTAGTTACTTTTCAATAGGTACAAAGTATGATTTAAAAGAAAATTTTTATATCCTAAAATGTCTAAAAATTTTAAAAATACTTACTAGAAGGACAAACAACGCTTCTCCTCTCCTCATGTGTAATGAATTGGCGAGTAAGTCGTTCTGTTCAAAATTATGTTCATCACTTATATATTGAAAAGATCCTATTTAACAGTCTGCCCATTCAGATGATAAGAGGACAGGTCTGTTTCCAATCAAAATACCAGATCTAGCTAACAACACAGCGGGATTACGCTATCTAAAATCTACCGAGTGTGTAAGAGAATTAATATTAGTTCCTCAAGCTAAAACGTGAAATAGAATTGTACAAAATATGCATACAAATTATTTGACTATTTTTAATGAGGTCATCAACAGGAACTTGGTCAGACGATCGCGTTTCGACCGCTTAATCCTGGACGCTCAAACCCGACCAAGCGCGGTCCTGTACATTTAAGATGCACAGCCTCAAAAATTAAATTTATAATAGAGAAAGATTAGCATCTATCAAAAAAAAATAGAGTCACTATTGAATGAAATGTACCTCAGGCATTTGAAAGAAGGACAGAGTCCAGCCAGTAGAGGTCAAGAGGCGGGGACATAATCCACCTTCAACTCAAGACGTGCTGCAAAAACAATTCAACGTAGCAAAGTGCGTCAAGGTAACAAAGTTAAAAAAACAAGCTAATGATTAGTTACTTTTCAATAGGTACAAAGTATGATTTAAAAGAAAATTTTTATATCCTAAAATGTCTAAAAATTTTAAAAATACTTACTAGAAGGACAAACAACGCTTCTCCTCTCCTCATGTGTAATGAATTGGCGAGTAAGTCGTTCTGTTCAAAATTATGTTCATCACTTATATATTGAAAAGATCCTATTTAACAGTCTGCCCATTCAGATGATAAGAGGACAGGTCTGTTTCCAATCAAAATACCAGATCTAGCTAACAACACAGCGGGATTACGCTATCTAAAATCTACCAAGTGTGTAAGAGAATTAATATTAGTTCCTCAAGCTAAAACGTGAAATAGAATTGTACAAAATATGCATACAAATTATTTGACTATTTTTAATGAGGTCATCAACAGGAACTTGGTCAGGACGATCGCGTTTCGACCGCTTAATCCTGGACGCTCAAACCCGACCAAGCGCGGTCCTGTACATTTAAGATGCACAGCCTCAAAAATTAAATTTATAATAGAGAAAGATTAGCATCTATCAAAAAAAATAGAGTCACTATTGACTGAAATGTACCTCAGGCATTTGAAAGAAGGACAGAGTCCAGCCAGTAGAGGTCAAGAGGCGGGGACATAATCCACCTTCAACTCAAGACGTGCTGCAAAAACAATTCAACGTAGCAAAGTGCGTCAAGGTAACAAAGTTAAAAAAACAAGCTAATGATTAGTTACTTTTCAATAGGTACAAAGTATGATTTAAAAGAAAATTTTTATATCCTAAAATGTCTAAAAATTTTAAAAATACTTACTAGAAGGACAAACAACGCTTCTCCTCTCCTCATGTGTAATGAATTGGCGAGTAAGTCGTTCTGTTCAAAATTATCTTTATCACTTATATATTGAAAAGATCCTATTTAACAGTCTGCCCATTCAGATGATAAGAGGACAGGTCTGTTTCCAATCAAAATACCAGATCTAGCTAACAACACAGCGGGATTACGCTATCTAAAATCTACCAAGTGTGTAAGAGAATTAATATTAGTTCCTCAAGCTAAAACGTGAAATAGAATTGTACAAAATATGCATACAAATTATTTGACTATTTTTAATGAGGTCATCAACAGGAACTTGGTCAGGACGATCGCGTTTCGACCGCTTAATCCTGGACGCTCAAACCCGACCAAGCGCGGTCCTGTACATTTAAGATGCACAGCCTCAAAAATTAAATTTATAATAGAGAAAGATTAGCATCTATCAAAAAAAAATAGAGTCACTATTGACTGAAATGTACCTCAGGCATTTGAAAGAAGGACAGAGTCCAGCCAGTAGAGGTCAAGAGGCGGGGACATAATCCACCTTCAACTCAAGACGTGCTGCAAAAACAATTCAACGTAGCAAAGTGCGTCAAGGTAACAAAGTTAAAAAAAACAAGCTAATGATTAGTTACTTTTCAATAGGTACAAAGTATGATTTAAAAGAAAATTTTTATATCCTAAAATGTCTAAAAATTTTAAAAATACTTACTAGAAGGACAAACAACGCTTCTCCTCTCCTCATGTGTAATGAATTGGCGAGTAAGTCGTTCTGTTCAAAATTATCTTTATCACTTATATATTGAAAAGATCCTATTTAACAGTCTGCCCATTCAGATGATAAGAGGACAGGTCTGTTTCCAATCAAAATACCAGATCTAGCTAACAACACAGCGGGATTACGCTATCTAAAATCTACCAAGTGTGTAAGAGAATTAATATTAGTTCCTCAAGCTAAAACGTGAAATAGAATTGTACAAAATATGCATACAAATTATTTGACTATTTTTAATGAGGTCATCAACAGGAACTTGGTCAGGACGATCGCGTTTCGACCGCTTAATCCTGGACGCTCAAACCCGACCAAGCGCGGTCCTGTACATTTAAGATGCACAGCCTCAAAAATTAAATTTATAATAGAGAAAGATTAGCATCTATCAAAAAAAATAGAGTCACTATTGACTGAAATGTACCTCAGGCATTTGAAAGAAGGACAGAGTCCAGCCAGTAGAGGTCAAGAGGCGGGGACATAATCCACCTTCAACTCAAGACGTGCTGCAAAAACAATTCAACGTAGCAAAGTGCGTCAAGGTAACAAAGTTAAAAAAAACAAGCTAATGATTAGTTACTTTTCAATAGGTACAAAGTATGATTTAAAAGAAAATTTTTATATCCTAAAATGTCTAAAAATTTTAAAAATACTTACTAGAAGGACAAACAACGCTTCTCCTCTCCTCATGTGTAATGAATTGGCGAGTAAGTCGTTCTGTTCAAAATTATCTTTATCACTTATATATTGAAAAGATCCTATTTAACAGTCTGCCCATTCAGATGATAAGAGGACAGGTCTGTTTCCAATCAAAATACCAGATCTAGCTAACAACACAGCGGGATTACGCTATCTAAAATCTACCAAGTGTGTAAGAGAATTAATATTAGTTCCTCAAGCTAAAACGTGAAATAGAATTGTACAAAATATGCATACAAATTATTTGACTATTTTTAATGAGGTCATCAACAGGAACTTGGTCAGGACGATCGCGTTTCGACCGCTTAATCCTGGACGCTCAAACCCGACCAAGCGCGGTCCTGTACATTTAAGATGCACAGCCTCAAAAATTAAATTTATAATAGAGAAAGATTAGCATCTATCAAAAAAAATAGAGTCACTATTGACTGAAATGTACCTCAGGCATTTGAAAGAAGGACAGAGTCCAGCCAGTAGAGGTCAAGAGGCGGGGACATAATCCACCTTCAACTCAAGACGTGCTGCAAAAACAATTCAACGTAGCAAAGTGCGTCAAGGTAACAAAGTTAAAAAAACAAGCTAATGATTAGTTACTTTTCAATAGGTACAAAGTATGATTTAAAAGAAACTTTTTATATCCTAAAATGTCTAAAAATTTTAAAAATACTTACTAGAAGGACAAACAACGCTTCTCCTCTCCTCATGTGTAATGAATTGGCGAGTAAGTCGTTCTGTTCAAAATTATCTTTATCACTTATATATTGAAAAGATCCTATTTAACAGTCTGCCCATTCAGATGATAAGAGGACAGGTCTGTTTCCAATCAAAATACCAGATCTAGCTAACAACACAGCGGGATTACGCTATCTAAAATCTACCAAGTGTGTAAGAGAATTAATATTAGTTCCTCAAGCTAAAACGTGAAATAGAATTGTACAAAATATGCATACAAATTATTTGACTATTTTTAATGAGGTCATCAACAGGAACTTGGTCAGGACGATCGCGTTTCGACCGCTTAATCCTGGACGCTCAAACCCGACCAAGCGCGGTCCTGTACATTTAAGATGCACAGCCTCAAAAATTAAATTTATAATAGAGAAAGATTAGCATCTATCAAAAAAAAATAGAGTCACTATTGACTGAAATGTACCTCAGGCATTTGAAAGAAGGACAGAGTCCAGCCAGTAGAGGTCAAGAGGCGGGGACATAATCCACCTTCAACTCAAGACGTGCTGCAAAAACAATTCAACGTAGCAAAGTGCGTCAAGGTAACAAAGTTAAAAAAAACAAGCTAATGATTAGTTACTTTTCAATAGGTACAAAGTATGATTTAAAAGAAACTTTTTATATCCTAAAATGTCTAAAAATTTTAAAAATACTTACTAGAAGGACAAACAACGCTTCTCCTCTCCTCATGTGTAATGAATTGGCGAGTAAGTCGTTCTGTTCAAAATTATCTTTATCACTTATATATTGAAAAGATCCTATTTAACAGTCTGCCCATTCAGATGATAAGAGGACAGGTCTGTTTCCAATCAAAATACCAGATCTAGCTAACAACACAGCGGGATTACGCTATCTAAAATCTACCAAGTGTGTAAGAGAATTAATATTAGTTCCTCAAGCTAAAACGTGAAATAGAATTGTACAAAATATGCATACAAATTATTTGACTATTTTTAATGAGGTCATCAACAGGAACTTGGTCAGGACGATCGCGTTTCGACCGCTTAATCCTGGACGCTCAAACCCGACCAAGCGCGGTCCTGTACATTTAAGATGCACAGCCTCAAAAATTAAATTTATAATAGAGAAAGATTAGCATCTATCAAAAAAAATAGAGTCACTATTGACTGAAATGTACCTCAGGCATTTGAAAGAAGGACAGAGTCCAGCCAGTAGAGGTCAAGAGGCGGGGACATAATCCACCTTCAACTCAAGACGTGCTGCAAAAACAATTCAACGTAGCAAAGTGCGTCAAGGTAACAAAGTTAAAAAAACAAGCTAATGATTAGTTACTTTTCAATAGGTACAAAGTATGATTTAAAAGAAAATTTTTATATCCTAAAATGTCTAAAAATTTTAAAAATACTTACTAGAAGGACAAACAACGCTTCTCCTCTCCTCATGTGTAATGAATTGGCGAGTAAGTCGTTCTGTTCAAAATTATCTTTATCACTTATATATTGAAAAGATCCTATTTAACAGTCTGCCCATTCAGATGATAAGAGGACAGGTCTGTTTCCAATCAAAATACCAGATCTAGCTAACAACACAGCGGGATTACGCTATCTAAAATCTACCAAGTGTGTAAGAGAATTAATATTAGTTCCTCAAGCTAAAACGTGAAATAGAATTGTACAAAATATGCATACAAATTATTTGACTATTTTTAATGAGGTCATCAACAGGAACTTGGTCAGGACGATCGCGTTTCGACCGCTTAATCCTGGACGCTCAAACCCGACCAAGCGCGGTCCTGTACATTTAAGATGCACAGCCTCAAAAATTAAATTTATAATAGAGAAAGATTAGCATCTATCAAAAAAAAATAGAGTCACTATTGACTGAAATGTACCTCAGGCATTTGAAAGAAGGACAGAGTCCAGCCAGTAGAGGTCAAGAGGCGGGGACATAATCCACCTTCAACTCAAGACGTGCTGCAAAAACAATTCAACGTAGCAAAGTGCGTCAAGGTAACAAAGTTAAAAAAACAAGCTAATGATTAGTTACTTTTCAATAGGTACAAAGTATGATTTAAAAGAAAATTTTTATATCCTAAAATGTCTAAAAATTTTAAAAATACTTACTAGAAGGACAAACAACGCTTCTCCTCTCCTCATGTGTAATGAATTGGCGAGTAAGTCGTTCTGTTCAAAATTATCTTTATCACTTATATATTGAAAAGATCCTATTTAACAGTCTGCCCATTCAGATGATAAGAGGACAGGTCTGTTTCCAATCAAAATACCAGATCTAGCTAACAACACAGCGGGATTACGCTATCTAAAATCTACCAAGTGTGTAAGAGAATTAATATTAGTTCCTCAAGCTAAAACGTGAAATAGAATTGTACAAAATATGCATACAAATTATTTGACTATTTTTAATGAGGTCATCAACAGGAACTTGGTCAGGACGATCGCGTTTCGACCGCTTAATCCTGGACGCTCAAACCCGACCAAGCGCGGTCCTGTACATTTAAGATGCACAGCCTCAAAAATTAAATTTATAATAGAGAAAGATTAGCATCTATCAAAAAAAATAGAGTCACTATTGACTGAAATGTACCTCAGGCATTTGAAAGAAGGACAGAGTCCAGCCAGTAGAGGTCAAGAGGCGGGGACATAATCCACCTTCAACTCAAGACGTGCTGCAAAAACAATTCAACGTAGCAAAGTGCGTCAAGGTAACAAAGTTAAAAAAAACAAGCTAATGATTAGTTACTTTTCAATAGGTACAAAGTATGATTTAAAAGAAAATTTTTATATCCTAAAATGTCTAAAAATTTTAAAAATACTTACTAGAAGGACAAACAACGCTTCTCCTCTCCTCATGTGTAATGAATTGGCGAGTAAGTCGTTCTGTTCAAAATTATCTTTATCACTTATATATTGAAAAGATCCTATTTAACAGTCTGCCCATTCAGATGATAAGAGGACAGGTCTGTTTCCAATCAAAATACCAGATCTAGCTAACAACACAGCGGGATTACGCTATCTAAAATCTACCAAGTGTGTAAGAGAATTAATATTAGTTCCTCAAGCTAAAACGTGAAATAGAATTGTACAAAATATGCATACAAATTATTTGACTATTTTTAATGAGGTCATCAACAGGAACTTGGTCAGGACGATCGCGTTTCGACCGCTTAATCCTGGACGCTCAAACCCGACCAAGCGCGGTCCTGTACATTTAAGATGCACAGCCTCAAAAATTAAATTTATAATAGAGAAAGATTAGCATCTATCAAAAAAAAATAGAGTCACTATTGACTGAAATGTACCTCAGGCATTTGAAAGAAGGACAGAGTCCAGCCAGTAGAGGTCAAGAGGCGGGGACATAATCCACCTTCAACTCAAGACGTGCTGCAAAAACAATTCAACGTAGCAAAGTGCGTCAAGGTAACAAAGTTAAAAAAACAAGCTAATGATTAGTTACTTTTCAATAGGTACAAAGTATGATTTAAAAGAAAATTTTTATATCCTAAAATGTCTAAAAATTTTAAAAATACTTACTAGAAGGACAAACAACGCTTCTCCTCTCCTCATGTGTAATGAATTGGCGAGTAAGTCGTTCTGTTCAAAATTATCTTTATCACTTATATATTGAAAAGATCCTATTTAACAGTCTGCCCATTCAGATGATAAGAGGACAGGTCTGTTTCCAATCAAAATACCAGATCTAGCTAACAACACAGCGGGATTACGCTATCTAAAATCTACCAAGTGTGTAAGAGAATTAATATTAGTTCCTCAAGCTAAAACGTGAAATAGAATTGTACAAAATATGCATACAAATTATTTGACTATTTTTAATGAGGTCATCAACAGGAACTTGGTCAGGACGATCGCGTTTCGACCGCTTAATCCTGGACGCTCAAACCCGACCAAGCGCGGTCCTGTACATTTAAGATGCACAGCCTCAAAAATTAAATTTATAATAGAGAAAGATTAGCATCTATCAAAAAAAATAGAGTCACTATTGACTGAAATGTACCTCAGGCATTTGAAAGAAGGACAGAGTCCAGCCAGTAGAGGTCAAGAGGCGGGGACATAATCCACCTTCAACTCAAGTCATTCAGATTCAAGTTTAATTCCCATTCATCGCAGAATGGAAATTTTTAAAATGAGAATACATCCACACCAGGTTAAAATCAGTGATCAATAATAAATTGCTATTATCATAACTAATCGCTATTAAAGTGAATTCTGTATCAAGCAAAACGTCTTTCCGTAGTGCATTTATGAGATATAGATAATTCAAACTTACCAACGTTTTCCTGTGATAATGTACATGATGATGTTCAGCAAAAACAATAGGGGACTTACATTTCTATGTTTTATTTACCCCTGAAGAGCATCAACTTGGCAGCCTGCTGCCTCGACTGCACATCCGTTGAAAATATGTTTCTTTCAAAGTATATTTTTCCATACTTTAACAATCGAAGTCGAATGAATCGGAAAGCAATTATTCTTACCAGGGACGTTAGGTGATTGTTTCTTAAGGCATCATTATCATAATAATGGTCTGTCAGCTCTGGGAATACAGTATCAACGTTGATCTTGTTCAGGACAAAATGATCCACTTTAATATGTCCAAATTGCATCCTGTAGGGAGAGTGGAGGCATTCCATACTCCAGGAAACAATGATCTGAAAGCAACTTCAGCCACTTTAATTATAGTAAATACACCAAAACTAGGTGACATCAGACCACCTCGCTGCTTCCTACAAAAAAACTTTGCGTATGGGAAATGTACTGAATCGGAAAATAAAGCCGCTCGACATACACAGCACACAACTCGTTCTTTGATGCTGTTGCTTACAAAACCTGCAACGTAATATAATACATTGAGTCGCCAGTCATCATCCATTTTATGCAAATCCATCATCCAAAACGAATAAAGGAATTCCGTGTTTTCATCGTCGGTTGTGATGTTGATGGATATATTTACAGCTTCTGTTATCGTGGGTTTCCTACATTGAAAATTGAATTCGAAATTTGAAGAAGAATCCTCGGTCAAAATGTTCGCATTTACTGATGGCGTTATCATATCATTCATTAATATAGTTTTAAAAGCACTCCTAAATTGAGTCACAGATGGATTGTTGTTAAAACCACGTTGCCGCACTTTGCTGAAAAAGATTTCTAGATGGTCTTGAGAAGTAGAGTAGGTTAAAAAATAAGAAAAGTTGCAGTCATTGAGGAGATGTAGTGCCAGTTGCTTGATTGAGGTTGTTGTCACAATAAATCCAATGACACATGTTCTCCTAAGAGACTTCCACATAGGAACGAAATCGTTCGTATATAAGTTCCGCAAGTAAATTATTGTATCATCAAAAAATGTCATCCATTCTGCAGAATTAGAGATAGATAATGGAGATTTGATGCCTTTTTGGCGCGGATTTCGACTATTTAATCGATCGAAAAGTTCGTCTATTATACGCAAAAACTCTGTTGTCTCCTTGCTTCCATCAAAATCAACCATTCCAATTTCAGTTTAAGGACAGCCCACTTATTACGATATGAAGTATACACCTCTGACGACTTATCATTTAATTAAATCAAAATTCTTGTTAAGCAGCCCTACAGAATTGCTGTTGAATGATGTCGACATCAATTTATCTCAAAATGGACTTAGCACACATAAATGTCATACACATGAGCATAATCATCAAATTGTCAAAAACGTGAGATGTTATCGCCTCAACGCGATAACCATCCCATCTGGTCAACACATTTCTTGCCTGTCTATCGCAAATTGTCATCAAAGTAAACACCGATCGGCGGGCTTCAACGCCGTCAGCGTGAATTGCGGAAAGCAGTTAATCTGTTCCTCTCTAAATCTGTGGCGGTTTCCCATGCAGCCATTTATCAGGTTGTTTTCTTTGGCGATATGAAATGCCTCTAATGCTAGGCGCGTACGATTGCACTTTTCTTTCCCTAGGATCCTTAGAAGGATCCCTTAGAAATTTATTAAACTCAGGGAAGAAATTATCGTATCCAGCCATTTTACCGTTCCTCATGTCTTTTATGGCATCGAGAGTTTCTTCCATCGTCAATGGGTCGGGTTTTGCGGTGCTATTCGATTCGGCGCGATGTGCGAAGTCATACCACAATTTGTTGGCTTCTTTCACTTTAGGCTTGTCGCGAGCAGACTTTCCGTGTTTCACCAAATGACCACCGAAGCTTGACCTTCCCGAAAGGCTATTTTTTTGGCCTGAACTCAGTTTTCGAAAGAGGTTCCAACTTTTCCTGCTTGAGTGGGTAAAATCCAGGTCGCTGGTGTCTTTTTCCCACCTTCTCTGCCGAGCGTCATTGAGAGCCGAAATCAGTTGGTCAGCAGCAGTGGTGGCGCCAGGGTCCTAGAGCTGGGGGGTCCATGGAAGCGTTGTGCCGACGGTTTTAACCGAGGTGCCGACAGGCTATACCGACTAATTATTGTTATCTATGAACAGCTATGCCTACTTGTGGGCTATACATACACATGTCAATTGTGTAATTGAGTTGTAAATGTGTAATTTTTGCACACACAAAAAATTGTGCAATCGATGCACTCTTTGTTATGCACCTACACATATGTCCGATTTCGTCTTTCAGACAATTAACATGTTAACTGTCACCAAAAATGTGTTACTATATCTGAGATTTTTTTAATTATTAATAGCGAGTATATCTATGATTTTCTTTCAAAATCTTACGTGATGCATGTATGTTAACTTTGAGAATTTTGAAACAAATGCCTGTTGGCTTACCTCGTGTACATTGCATAAGAGCAGTAGCAAGTTTTGTAACGGTTTGTTAAATTTCTTCTTGCGGGAACAATCAAAATTCGTAAATAAGTAGCTATGAACTGAAAGCATCTTCGCCGCCTGGTAAACGCTACGTGTTGTATAAATACGAGGATACTCATGTAGCGTGCGTGATGATGACCTTCATCATGCACTCTATTTTCTAGGAGTTCTCGACTACACCATAATTAAAGCTATCAACTGTGTCAATCGATTTAATATTAATACATGCATGCAACTCAAATAATCAGAGCCTATGTAGGAACTTTATGCATTTGTTTTCCAAATTTAATTTGAGAAAAAGGTATATAGAGAAAATATTAGAATTTTTTTATGCACAAATGGTGAGGACAAGGAACTGCCGCATGCATATGTCATAAAACTTCGAAAGACATGGGATGTACACATGTACTTTTCCTAACGTGTTAGGACACGATTTTCAAGAAACAATATCATTTATGTACAAAAGCAAATGGATAGAGCTTGCAAGTTATAACTTCGTCTAAATCAGAGTTGGGCCTACATTTACAAAAATACGAGCAAAAACTGAAATGAGATAGGTCTACAAAAGTAATTGCTATTCGTGATGCTATTTTATACATAAACAGAGAAAATAACACTAAGGACAATGATCAATGCCGTCCTTTTTTCTTGATAGTAATCGCATCATACTTTTCACCTCAATATCAAGATAGTCTTGTTGAGCATTGTAAATTTCTCCGAGGGGTCGGATGATATCCTACCTTAAAAAAGCTTTGCTTCCAGGGGTCACTGCCGATATACCTTTCATGATAACCTCATTTTCCTCGTTAAATCATCGGTTCAACTCGCTCATGCAAAAATCAATTATCGGATAAAATACTTGTGTGCGGAAATCAATAATGGAAGAGGATCCTAGCGAAGATATAACTACACTGTCTTTTAAACATTTCGATTTGTTTTCTAATTTTTTTTCTTGTGCTTGTTTTTTTCTAGACCACAAGCATCACAAAGCTCATCTGCTTGATTTGTTTCATAACTCCTTGGCCTGGCTAAGTTGAACCCGGAGAAAGTTTAACCTTATTATCTAGACTCCTACAAATTGAATTGGAAATATTTCGATTATATAAAAAGTGAAATTTAGATATAGGCATACAAAATGTGCATTTATGTCCAATTGCATGCAAATTATGTATACTGCATTATTATCACTATCACTTAGGAACTACAACCTTGCGCTTAACTACAAAGCATTTTGTATGACTGACCATTTGACTGCATGAGATGCAGACTATTTGCCTACACAGATGCTATGGTTATATGACTACCCATACTGTAGGTTACACTGCATGTACACTATATATCTGAATGTATGTGACTTCTGTATTTCGCAATAGTAAAAGGAATTTTCAGTTAAAAAGATGCAAATTTTTCTTGAGTACTTTCAAAGTATATTTGTAATTATTGAAGCCTATCTTAACTACTTCCAAGATGAGACTTGCCAAGATCTCATGTTTGAAGCTGCTGTCGAATCGATTGCAATTTTAAACTTCCGTCTCCACTCTCAGGCCGGTCCCTCTCAGATTGTCAAAGTTGTTGCTTTCGACACTACACCCAGACAGGTCATTCAAACGAAGTAGGGGAGGAAATCTTAATTTCTATTAAAACATACTGTAAGTGGTGGCCAGCCGTCACTGGGGTGTCCCTACTTCTCATGGCCAAGTCAGTGTACATCTATGCCTTCATTTTTTCCTTCGACTGCTTCACTCAGCGGAAAAAATTCCACATTCTCGCCAAAGTCAACCACCTGGGATGATGTCCCAGTAGCGAGGGCCGACACGTCGAAGTTAGTCGGAACTGCTTCCAGAAACGACGCAGCGACCAGGCAATAGAGCCGCTGAGGAGGTTACTCCATACCTTACTGTACCACTGACTTTGAAAGTAAGGCATCAATTCATAATTTGACATTCTGTGTAGCAGATCGACTTACCGCTTGAACTACTCGACGACGCGAACAACAGGCGTTCTATTGACTGTTGAATCAGTCGTGCGACTTCAGAAATGGTGCAGATGTGGCGTTTCGTTTTCCTTTAAACATCCAAATGAAAGCAAATCACATGACTGTAGCATATTTGGACCATCTCATTGGTAAAATAGCAAGATCATCGCACGGTATGGTCTACGCACGCTCGCTACGCTGGCGCAAAATTTGATCGATCACACCACTACCGAAATCTGAATTAGCTCCTTGTCTCTCAAGATAGACGATCTGTTGATTGATTGTATTAGCAGGTGGAAATCTCTAGTAGAAAATCGCTCATCTATTATCCTATCTCATCCTCATCATTCAAAAAATCCACTAAGAAATCAGTTATAATGCTACATGTTAATAGGTAGCAAATCTATTAGATAAAATACGCTCGTATATTCTGAACACGGCAAAATCATCAAAAATGACAATTGCTCCTTCATATTGTCAGCTGCTCTAATTATTCATTAAAGTAATGTCTCAGAATGAGATCTCAGAAACGTGATACCGAACCTTAACAAGACGATAACAAACTTTTATCTTGTGTTTAATGATCTATTATAGTTGTGCACGTGTCAACAATTATCAAATAACCAAAAACTCGACACAGAGAAAATCTCTTCCCTATACAATATTGCTACCGCTCAACAGGATAAAGAGATAACGTTGTAAACAAAAATGCTTGTAGTAATGTTGCTGACTTGGCTAGCAATCCAAGTCAATATCTAACTATTTTTCGCATAACTTCGGTCCTACCTGACCGTTCCCCGAGTTTTTTGATTCATCTGCATCGCCATGCGCCACTCTATCGTTTGAGCCCTCTTGCATTTTCTTCCGCTCAGTGGTTCATGTGCTGTGATCCTCCCAACTCCGAACTGTTTCACAATACTTTTGGCAAATTTTCGACACAGTGATTGGTCCAGCCGGTTATAGCGCCACTGTCTCCGCGAGTCAACCACTACTGTATCTCTTGGCTTGGTTCCCTCAAGCAATCGCCTCACATCGACATCCATACTGCAGGGCCGTCTTCGCCTGTGAATCGTTGTTCCATCCGCCTGCGCTCTCTCTCTCTCCCTTGCTTGCATGCGATAATGTCGTGCTGAGAGATCCGCTGTGTGTTGCCGACGTCACTATTTTATCGGGAAGTCGGCCACGACCTCGATCGTCTGCACTATTCTCCCAATAAGTTACTGCAGGGCGACTCTTATCGCGCGAGTGCTCCGGTGGCCTGCCTCGTTGGCTAACCGTCGAGAACAGGTTCTAGGGTTCGATCCCTCCCTCACTGAACAATTTTTTGCTATTTACTCAAACAATCTATGCTGCCAGTGGACGGTCGTACATTTTTACAGCTCCTGCCAGATATCTACGCAATTCTTTATTAATGGACTATTTCAGCTTTTCATATAGGATATCAATCCTTTTTATATTGTTCAGTGTGGAATAATTTTGCGATTCGAATTTTCCCTTCCAATACTTGTTTCATTACAACTTTCGCTCGCTCTGATCTCAAACTTTCTCGCCTATCGCTTAGCAGTGGCGGATCCAGGATTCGACCACAGGGGGGGCCCAGCGGCTGATCCTGAATTTAAGTTCTTTACTTTTAATAAGCTTCGTAAGCTTTTACTTACAGTCATGGGTTTCGAAAATACTGTCATTCAACAAAGTAATGAAAAATAAAATATTGAAATGATATCAACCTGTACGTTTTAAGACATGTAAAACCGAAAGCAGAAATAGTTATAATTAATACTTGGTTTAGTCAATTTGTATAAAATATAATTCTCTCATATATGTAGGCCAACAGACTTAATGTTAGTAGCCTATGCAAAAGGTCACACAATATGTTAATATGAGACGCTCATGTATATTCGTGAAACGCCTATAATTTCTACGCATCGTGAATACAGAGTCAAGAAGGAAAAGTTCGTACTTACAGTCTTAGAAGTGAAGGGGTCGGGTCGCATAGATATTCTTGTTTGCTTTCTTGCAAATAATTGTACGACGGCATCAACGGTTTTTTCGCAGTCCATGTCACGATGAATGTAAGCTAATGTCAGACCAGTTAAGCGCTCTTCTGACATGTTAGATCGCAGATAACTTTTCAAATGTTTCAAGGCTGAAAATGTCCTTTCGGCGCTTGCAGATGAAACCGGTAATAAGGCGAAGATTTTAAGTAAAGTCTTAATGTTCCAACTAAAGTCTTAATTCGCCTTCCAATTCGTCCAAGTTTCCATTTAGATATATAATACGCATGCGAGACGTTTGGTTACAGTCATCACTGACTTCAGTATTACTAGAGAAACAATAAAATCAACTTTAGTTATTGTGGAATGAATACTGCAAGCATCAGAAGAATATGTACTTCTCTATTTGCTCATTTTTTGGACTGGTCCACCAGATGTTGTAATGCTCGAGCAATGTCGCTTTCTCCTATTCCATTTCCGTCGACCTCGAAACTTTGAGACTTCAATTCTGGCGTTTTGGGTGATGACGTCGAATAAGACGAAGATGTATTTTTCGACTCTCCTTGTATTTCTATTTTAGATGACGAGGACTAACAGGAGAGATTTTGAGATGACAAATTATACGATGACGTGCTCATAGTATTTTGATTTGTAGAAGTAGCATCCGTTTTCTTCACAGACTCAAAGAAATCAGATATTTTCCTTCGTTTCGTTGGCGGTCTCTCACTCATGTTCACAGTGGACTTTGACTTGCATGTATGTCAACAACAAGCAGCTAAATGTAATATAAGAGAGGGATAGCGTTTCCTTCTTAGTCATTAATCATCTACATCTGAATCAGCAGTTCGCAGTCTCGCAAGCATATACACACAATATTTACAAGTCATTGCAATTGCCAACAAAGAAACATCCGCGTGTGCAAGCGAATCGCCATTCAATAGTACATCGCTGACGGCGTTGAAATGTTAAGTCTGATCATGGACTTCTAGATAATAGCACCTGGACATGAAAGTGATGGATGAGAAGCGGCCGACTTGGACTTGGCAAGTGGAGGCCAGCGCTGCTGTAAACGATATCAGTTGTTTCAATCCTCATCCACTCCACACGGCATGCACGACTGTCAAAAATAACTTGATCGATTGAAACTTACAGTAACAACGAACGGTGGTGGAGTAGCATTATAGACTGTTGAAACACAGTTTCGCTTTTATTTTATTTCTTTTAGCATCTGGAAGTCCATGATCTGATGAAGACAGAAAATGCCTTACGTCATCAGATTTCCTTGCATGTTTCTCTCATCAGTCATCATTGATTGATAAATCAAAAAGAGATCGAACACTAACTTAACTGATGGAGATTTGTATTCTGAGTATCACACCCCCGGCCACGGCCGGGTAGGCCCTCCCCCCTTGAATCCGCCACTGTCGCTTAGTATTGGAATTTCAGTTTTTAGAATACCTTTTTTTTGGAATTTTCTATTGCCATACATAAATTGTCATTTCCGATGCCAATTTGGGAGATTCTTGTCAGATATCGTCATTGAGTTAGTATTTTGAGTTAGTATTAAACGGTCTCTGCAACTCGTCTCTCGTCTGTCTCTCGAGTCGTGTCTCTCGTCTGTGTCCGCGTTCATATTCATGATATTGGAATTAATAGTGTCTTCGTGCATCGCAAATCTTGGGAATTATACCATTCGAATCCTCGTCGCTTCGTTCGTGTTTGTGTCTGTATCTCATTGCCTGATTTCGTCGAATTCGTGGGATATTCGTCGTCGTTTGGAAATCCAGCTGATCTGTGTTCACTTTCCTCAATCAGTGTCATTGTCGTTGTTCGTAAATGTTGTAAAGCTGGATTTGCACGGTCACAAGCACAGAATTAGACAGGTCGTCTCTTCTTCCGTTTGACTAGAAGGGAAGCATTGGAACGTGCAACGTTATTGAAATGGCACAATCTGCTGACTAAATACCATAGCAATCGAACAATGAGCAGCCAGTTCAGCATTAAACACGCCAAATTGTGCAAAGTTTCTGTGACTGTTATCAACCGGATCACACAGCAAAGAGACACAGTCGATGTCAAGTTCTACAGAGAAGTTTGTGAACGTTTTTTCATGCGCCTGCTAACTTTTTTAAAAATGATCGGAGGTCCCAACATTATCGAGAAAACTTTTGCGCAATGATCTGAATTCTTCGAATCTGAAGGAGTCGTGGCGATCGGAGCATTTTGAAGGAATTTAGAGCAATCCGCAAGCGACGCACGACTATTTTTCCTATCTCTGCAAGGTATTAAAAATTTCTTTTTGCCCACTTATTAAGTTCCTGCATGTGCCATTTGTTTGAATCAGTTTGCACTTCTAGCAAAGTGGCACAGATAAACAATCTAATTCTGTGGTCACAAGAAACCTACCGCACTTACGTCGAGATTGGCATTCCTCTGATCCAGATATTCCAGAAGCAGTGTTCTGATTGTTTCGGTCGTAGCTCATTGGCTTCAGTATTGTGATTTGGTTACACAGTCGAGGGTTCAAATCCAACTGAATATCAATTTTGATTTTGCCGTTTGTCATCACTTGCTTCTGCTCAAAAGCTTGAATGATGCCTGAAGGAAAAGATTTAAACGGTTCTTTTTCTTTTACTTCAATTCGAAGGATGTCAAGTTCTCAAATCGGAAAGTTGAACAAAGAGCAATTGACTATAGCGTTGAAGGATGCAGTAAAGTCCTATGACTCACAGACAGCGCAAGCCAAGGTAAATGATGCTGTTACAAAAGTCGATATTGAAAGAATTTTAGAACAAAAGCTTAATGATCATTTCAAGAATTTGGAGATGAAGTTGGTAGAAGTTCTGGACCAGCAAAAGTCGTTGCAACGGACTTGCGAATCTCTACAGTCCCAAATTGATGATCTGAATATTGATAATCAAGCAACTTTGACCCATGTATCAGATGGCATCATGGAAGAACTTGAAAACCGTCTTAGTCGACGAAATAATTTGATTTTTGCTGGAATAGCAGAATCCACCGATGGCTCAGTAAATGACCGAAAGCAACACGATGAATCAAAGATTCTAGAAATTCTGGCCGCAGTCAATTGTGAAGCTGTGTCTCTAACATCATATAATAGCATTGGAAGACCTCGTGATAGTGCTCCAAGACTCATCAAAGTAACGTTTGGCAATTTCCAAGAAAAATTATCGGTTCTGAGGAACAGTAGAAATCTGCGAAATTCAACTGACTTCAGAAATGTGTACATCAATAATGACCTTACCTCTCTTCAGCAAATCAAAGACAAGGAACTGCGCAAAGAACTCAAAGATAGGAAAGAAAGCGGAGAAGATGTGATTCTATACAGGAATAAAATTGTCCCAAGATCTTTTGCCAAAAATTTTCAATGAGCGCTTTTAGGAAAATGGAAATCCCGAATATTTTACTGACGAATATTCGATCATTGAGACCTAAATTTGATGAGGTTCGTGTCATTGCTGCATGTGAAAACCCTGATGTTATCGCACTTTGTGAGACTTGGCTCACTCAATTGCCTACAGTTTATCTCAATCAGTCACTCCAACTTGTACAAGTGGTAAATAGCGTAACTAGAAAAACGTCTATCTTGGATAAGATTTTCCTTTCTAAGACTGCTTTTTCATTTTACTATTGTTCATCTTGTGAATCGGGTGATTGTGATGAAACCCCACTGAACATCGGTCCACCAATTGATAGTTCTGACCACAACACTGTAATCTTGAAACCGTGTAAGACTCTTTTTAAATGTCAAAATGCTCATAAGAATTGTTCGTATTCTGCAAGAGTTTATGATTTCCGTGAAAGATATGTAGCTGCTTTTCTAAATAGATTGGCTTCTTTCCCATGGCACTCATTTTACCGCCAAAACGCTTCAATAGATGAAAAATGTCATTTTTTCTATGTGATTGTTTATAGTGCCTTAGAGAGTATTCCTTATCAAGTTGTGGAGATGACCGGGAAAGAAAAATCATGGTTTTCACCCAAGCTCAAGGTACTCATTAATCAAAGGTATGCAGCGTTCCGTAACAGAAACTACGAGTTGTATAACATGTATAAGACCAAAATTCGCAAGAGATCAAACAAGCAAAGATGAATTGGATATCAAAACTCAAGCGAAAACCAAATGGAATATGGAAAGTTGTTTCTGATACTTCTAAACAATCAGATTCCTACAGTTTCAGTGATGAAAGCATTGAGGACATAAACACTGCGTTGCTGTCTAATTTTTGTCCATCATCGGACTGGTCTGAAATTTACCAGCTAATTGAGAATATGGACGACAATGGTGAATGGAACATCACTATTTTTCTCAAGAAAAGACCAGGAATTATCTTGAGAAGCTGAACGTCAAAAAAGCGGCCGGTTTTGACGAATTCCCTCCATTTCTTGCTAAAGTGGCGAGTGACATCCTAGCAGGACCGATTTCTCATCTCATTGCTCTCTCCCTCGAAACAAAGACTGTCCCAGAAATTTGGAAAATGGCATCTGTCACTCCGATCCCAAAAAAGAAGAATCCTGATGTAAGCGACTTTCGACCAATATCCGTGTTATCTGTGTTCACAAAGGTCCTAGAGCAGTATGTTATCGACTCTATGAAGCCATCTTTCATTGATGCATATGGACCAGACCAATATGGATTCCGACCAAACCACTCTACATTGCATGCGAATATCAGAGTACATGACTTTATAACATCATCCCTTGACAACTTACAAAATAGTGGAGTTTTACTCATGTCTTTTGATATGGCTAAAGCCTTCGATCGTGTCACTCATAGAAGTTTAGTAGAATCTCTTATTAATGTTGCGCTCCCTAAGCACTTTTTATTGTGTGCTGTAATTTTTTGCAGGATCGTAGACAGTATGTCAAAGTGAGAGACAAACAGAGTTCCATTGTTAAGGTCACATCAGGTATACCTCAAGGTGGGAAACTTTCGCCATTTTTATTCTGTGTCCATATGAGTTCTTTGAAGCGAGACACAAATCAGCTGTAATGTGTAAATATGCCGATGATGTGCTTTTAGCGTTGCCAATTTGTAATAGTGACAATGTTGACTTGCTAGTGGAGACTGAGATGTACAATATCGACCTTTGGTGTTCCTCACATGGCCTCACTTTAAACCGTGAAAAGACTCAGTGCATGCTTGTGCGCAACAGACAGGTATTCTCTCCGTCAAACCCCTTTTTCAAGGATCAGCTCCGAATTCTTGGTGTGCTATTCAACTCCAATTTGACATGGGACTCTTTTGTGGATAACCTATGCAAGCGAGCCAGTCGTCGGTTATTCATACTGAAGCGTTTGAAATACAATTTGTCCAAACCAGAACTGATGCTGATTTATAATGCTGTAATATTATCAACGCTCGAATACAATGCTCCCGCTGTTAATTGGAATTAACAAGAAAAATTCGGAGAGACTAGAAAAAGTTCGTCGACGATGCCACCGTATAATTTGTGGCATCGAATGTGATTGTGATAGATTCACACCTCTAGCAATTCAACGTGAGCATCTGGCCTTAAAAGCATTCAAAGGAATTATTGACTATAGTGACAATCAGCTTCACCACTTAGCACCTTCCCATTTGACTCAGCCACGTTTGTCTCGCAAGCTACTTGTGCCATACTGCCGAACCGAAACTCGCCGAGCTTCTTTTTTCCTATTTTGTACAGCGTTATACAACAGCATGACTTAGTAAACTGATGCATTCTTGTAAAAGTTCAATTTTCTTTGTTGATACATCGTTTTTTCTTGATTGACTTTATGTTTTGACCATTGCTTATACCCCATCATTGTAAAATTGTAATGCATGATTTCCATTATCAATATAACATTTATTCTATTCTATTCTATAATGCAGCGATTCGTAGCTGTACTCTCTATTATTGTAATGCAAAATATAGGTGCTGGAGGCCGACTGCCGACAAAATTTAATCCGGGTGCCGACAGTGGCCCTGACGACGGGGGTCCAATAATTTTCATGGGGGGGGGCATATGCCCCCCCCAGGACCCCCCGTAGCGCCCCCCTGGTCAGCAGTAGTAAGTAAAACTCCACTTCTGGATAGCGCAAGATGGCCGCCGTCGCTGACGTCCCCCCCCCTCCTGTCCGTCGAGTCGGTCGTGGTGTGCAGCCGTGTTGCTTCGAGTCTGATGTCCCCCCCCCTCTGGCCGTCCGTCGTAGCGCGAGGTGATGTGCTCTCCAGGTTGGCGTGGTGTGCCGGCCAGGTTGGGAGGGTGGACTGTCGTAGCTCACCTGAAAAATCTTAAGTGTCAGAGTGGCTTTGTATGGACAAAATTTTGAAAATTTTCCAAAGTGTGTCATTTCGACCTGGGACCTTTACCAAAACATTTTTCATCAAATTTCGCTGACACCCCCCCCCCGACAGCGATCTTCTAACTTTGGTTCTAGTGGACGGATTTTGTCTTACAGCTACTCGTTTGAAAGAGGAGAAAAAAACTGCTCGACGACATTTTTGTCGCGAGTTAATCGGACCAGCCGTTCAAAAGTTAGAGCTGTTAAAAGATTTTAGGTCGGAGCTCACCTGAAAAAATCCTAAGTGTCAGAGTGACTTTGTATGGACAAAATTTTGAAAATTTTCCAAAGTGTGGCATTTCGACTTGGGACCCTCACCAAAGTTTGTTTCATCAAATTTCACTGACCCCCCCCCTCGGGAGAGTTAGCTTCGATCTTGGCTTCCAGTGGACGGATTTTGTTGTGCAATAGCTCGTTTGAAAGCTAAGAGTGAGACAAATTCACTGAAAGAATCGGCTTGTTCATATCTGTCTTCGTTTAGATGTGAGACACCATTTAAGATTTGGGAGATTGGCGAAAAAACGACAGAGTTAGAATTTTGGACGTTTTGGGCTGTAGCTTCAAAACGAAGCATCGGATGGGAAAACGGAGGCCAGATTCGGATTCAGCGTGAAATTCTGCATCTGTATGGTGAATTTGAAAGCAATCGGAGAGAAAAATTTTCGCTGACGTCCCCCCCCGGCACCAACCTTCCAACTTTGCTTCTAGTGGACGGATTTTGTCGTGCAATAGCTCGTTTGAAAGCTAAGAGTGAGACAAAGTCACTGAAAGAAACGGCTTGTTCATATCTGTCTTCGTTTAGATGTGAGACGCAATTTAAGATTTTGGGAGATTGACGAAAAACGACAGAGTTAGAATTTCCCAAGAAACAGCTCCAGCGGGCGAATGAAGGCTCGGATTGGTAAACGGAGGCCAGATTTGGAATCAGCTTGATGCTATTGTCCAATGAGGATCATCATCCAATGAGAATCAAGCATTTCTATATAAATAGCGAGCCTTCCACAGTGAGAATCATTCCATCGTTGAATCACACGAGTGACGGACGCACATTTTCTCTCTCTCTAGTTCCCTATTCTATTATCCAACTAAAATGGTAAGTCGCTACTTTCCTCCCTCTCCTCCCTTGAACGTAAACTTAATACAATCTTTTTCATTTTCAGGCATCTACTCCATCTGCTGCACTAGTAGGACAAAATGGCGGTCAAACGTTACAAGATCCGCTACGATCAGATCATCTACAACTGAGGCCAGTGGAAGAAACAACCAAGGTACATAATCCTACACCGCTACAGCGTAAATTTAGACTAGTCTTGCGTTATGACGATCATAGCGTAGTACTCCAAACGGGAATGCTCCCTTCCACGGATGTCAAGATAATGCACAATCAGTATGGGGACTACATACTGATCCCCGTGAGTCCGTACATTCGCCACCAACTTGATATTATTGAGGAGTACGTGACATTAAATATGGACATTCCTACTCCTCTTGCTCAAGAGTGGAAGGCGAGAGATGACAAGGATACTCCCTATAGAAAGATTTGGGATGGTAATCACATTTGCCTACCGGTATCACATTGGTGCACTTACTATAAGAAGGAGGGAGATCATTCAACACCCATCACATGCGACGAGCTCGGAGAAGGTACTTGGGATATCCTTTTCAAAGTGAATGGGCTATATTATGGTCGGCACAAGGATAATAAAATAGTCTCGCTCTCCATACATATGGAATCCATCCTATATATTCGAAAACCCCCAACGTGGACGACATAATTGATCAAATCCTTAACAGCAGTGGTACGAAGCGCAAGTCGGAGAAGAATGCTGCATCAAAACGCAAATCAAAGAAGGAGAATTACTAGTCCTTTCCTAACTCTACCCTATGACAATTCGCTTATGTGCTTTGAGTGTCGTAGACGTGGTCTTATTAGATACATTTTACTTCTTCGTTGCCATCATATCATTTGTGCATTTTGTCGTGAAAAGCATCGATGTAATTCTTCATTTTGTAATATGTTATAGAACGTTTCCTTAGATGTGTAAATTTCCGTTTTAGGCTTCTATCATCATTTTTATGGATTGTGAGGGTGAACCTGTACAGGAGCTCAGTGCTATTGCTATGAACAATTGGACATATCAGATTGTCAGTGTCTATCATCAACATGCCAACTGCGATCCCAATGTTGATCAATGGGCGAGAAAACACATTCATGGACTTAATCTGAAATATTTGCAAGACTATGGCTTTTCTTGTGAGAGTGCTCTTCTTATTGACTTTAAACGATGGTTAGCTGCTTTCAATGTTATACGCATCTTTTGTAATAATCCTGGTAAGGAGAGGAAAGTATTTCCCAATCTAATCATTGATGATATTTTGCTCCCGCCTTGGGATAGTAGAGTGAATCAACACTACCATGAAGTCACGAAACGTTTTAAGGATTTGTGTGTTCCTATTTTGTCTGTTCGTTGTAGTAGCTACGTTCATAACCAATGCTTCTTTCCTCCTTACCTCAACACTGCCAAAGTCCTGTATGGTTATCATTGCTCGCTGTATGATAGTTACCAGCTGTATCTATTTTATGTTTCAAACCATTGATTTATAATGCATGCTTGTTACCGTTATTCAATAAATGTTACTATGAGAAGAGTTGTTGTTTTCATGCAATGGATGGGTTAGATAAAGGGCGATCATGTCTTTCTCAAACGACTGCGGAACATTACATTTTCATAGGCAAAGTTTAAAAGGAGCTGTTCAAGATTATGTGATAAATTTTCATAAGATGAGACCGACATCGAAGCAGTGGTCGATGATGCTAGCACTCTATTTCTAGAGTTAATGAATACATTCTCTGATAGCATTGTCATGGCGCGATTAGTTGCGAAAATTAAGTTTAGTCATTTTGGAAAGGAAGATATGGAAAGTCGCTCTTTCCATTTTGCTTCTTATTCAATGGAAGTGGTAGATCACCCCGAAGAATTTTTTAAAAGACATATGATAAAAATTGCTGAACGTCTTAACCCATTTAACCATCATGGTAGCAGTCTAGTGATTGAAGCAATTTCAGATATTCACATTCAACTTTCCATAAATAAAAATTGAAAATGCAGTGGTACTTGATTGTAGCACAACTGGTTTTCGAGCTATGTCTGCTCACTCTCGAAGTATATTCCTTCTGTACATGCGTCTATTATTTAGAAAAGGCTAGCAAATTCATATCTTCAAAAAGACTTGCTATAGACATCAGTAACGGTGAAACTATGTGTTGCGATGTATGTAAGCGAAAGAATGGAAATGAAAAGCGCATCTTCAAGAGATGTAAGCACGCTTTTTGTCAACGCTGTTTCATACGTAATTGCATTCAACTTTGCAAATGTAACCACTGTGATATTGCTCATTTCGAGTGTCACTTATGCCGCAATAGTTAGTACATATGCAAATGTGGTAAAGATAGGTTTTAGCAAAGACTAACACGGAAAATGGCGAAACGTAAAATGACGAAACGTAAAAGTCGAAAGTTTTCTTCAGCCATTCAACCTCTCCGACGAATGAAAGCAAATCAGCGATACAATGCTATACGACATGCTAACGATAAATTCATTTGTGAAATTATTTCTCATGTGAGGAAGTTGAGGACGAAGAAATTAGCGCCAAAACAACGAAAGTTACTTAAGCGATCTGCCACAAAATTGCGTTTCATCTCCAATCCTAAAGTCAACCTTCAAAGAAAGAGGAAAACTCTAACACAAAAGGGCGGTTTCCTTTCAGCAATACTTCCAATGTTAGCTCCTGTCGTGGGTAACCTATTGGGTAATATCTTTGGCTCTAGACGTTAATTATGCAAATGTTGAATCTCAAAGTATTAAAATGAATTTCAGACTTCAATGTGATAAAGTTCTGACTGTATCAGGTCCATCTCATGCAGGTAAAACTGTTTTCACGCTGAATTTATTGGATAAAAGAAGGGAGTTGTTTAAGGAACCTATCAATCGAGTGATTTGGTGTTATGGTATTTATCAACCGTCGCTGTTTCAGGAATTGCAAAGTCGCACCTTTATTCGACATGAAGGAATTATTGCAGTGGATAAACTTCAGTCTAATGATGTTGTTGTATTGGATGATTTATTAAAAGAAAGTAAGAATTCAAAAGATGTTACAGATATGTTCACTCGCGCAGCACATCATAAAAGGTGCTTTATCATCTATATCACACAAATTTGTTTCCTGATGGAAAAGAAGCTCGTACACGAAACCTGAATACACACTATTATGCTATTTTCAAGAATCCGTGAGATAAAAGTCAATTTGAAATTTTAGCGCGACAAGTTGCACCCAGAGGATCAAAAGCCTTAATTGAAATTTTTCAAGCAGCTACTGAAAAACCATACGGTTACTTATTCATTGACTTTACGCAAGAGTGTCCGGAAGAATTTAGATTTCGAAGTGATATTTTGAAAACTCCCATGATTATCTACAAACTATGAGTTCTTATTCTCGCATGATTGTTATTCCTCAGGATGAATATGTACAATTGACTGCCATGCAGCAAGTAAAGCAACCTCTTGCAAATCAAATGTATAGGAAAGAAATAGATTATCAGCAAAATGTTCACATCAAAGATCCACATCGTGCTGTATTATTACAATCGGAAACTGTTGAGCAATTGAAAAACTTGAAGAATAAGATGCGTGACTCTGTATCGACTGCTACACCTTTAGCATCTCGCGCACATGCCATATCTCTTTTCAACAGTATTGAACCCCATCTCAATGTAAATGATAGAGGAGAAATCATTACAGATGAAAATAAAGTGATTGATGCTTCACGTTATGAAGACTTGATTCAGTATGCGACACGTAGAAAGCGCCGTCAGGGCTATGTTCCACCTGGTTGGTCATACTTTCTTAAACTATTGAAAAAGCATAGTGTGCCAAAATTTGCTTTGAATAATGAGACATTGAAAGAACTTGATTCAACAGTGGCTACTGCTCCAATGCTTCAGACGATGAAAATGCCAACAAATTGGTTTAAGACGTCACCTGCTACATCCCCTCCCACACTCACTAAGCAAACAAGAGGAAGAACTCGACGTAGATCTACATCACCACTAAAACTAGTAAAAGGGAAACGTAAAACAGCTCCTCCCAGGAAATACATGTTCTCAGACTATTTATGAAGCAGATGTGTTGCTTGCCATGTAATGAGCCGCCAGAGGTGAATGTCGTTGTCACTTGCACTTGCTGCGCCAGCTCTCACAATGAAACCCCTAAGCAATGTGAACACGATCGCAAAACCGCTAAAGCTAAATGCTGCAGTTGTTGTAAATGTAGAAAGGCAAGAAAACATAAAGATGAGAAGGAGGAAAAAGAGTCAGTCGTCATCGGCTGAACGTTTGAAGTCAATCTATTATGATGTAAAACATCCGGCAGGATTTGCATCGATCAAGAAATTATCAAAAGCGAGTGGTCTTCCACAATCACAAATGAAACGATGGTTAAAGGGTCAGGCTACCTATACACTCCACAAACAAGCGAAAAAGAAGTACCGCACCCGCCATTATATTGTTCATGACATCGATGAACAGTGGCAAGCAGATTTGTGTGATGTTGCCTCCATTTCAAAACATAACTCGGGCAATAATTTTATTTTAACCGTCATTGATATTTTCTCGCGTTATGCGTGGGCTCAACCTTTAAAAACTAAAGAAGGGAAAGGAGTAGCAAAAGCATTCCAAACAATTTTTCGAGAAGGTCGCATTCCAAAAAGAATTCAGAGTGATCAAGGAAAAGAGTTTGAAAATCAGCATGTGAGAAGATTATTTGAGAGGCATGACATTGAGTTGTTTAGTGTAAAGAGTGCTTATAAAGCTGCACTCGTTGAACGTTTTAATCGCACATTAAAAAATCGCTGGTGGCGACATTTTACTGCCAACTTGACACGAAATTGGACAAAGGTTCTACAAGATACACTCCATGCCTACAATCACTCTATCCATCGTTCTATTGGACTCAGACCAGTAGATGTAAATGCTGACAATGTAGATAAAGTGCGCGAATCATTCCAACGTAAACGCACTCATGTGAAAAGTGATGTGAAAATTGGTGATAAAATTCGTATCTCAAAAGTGAAGAGTGTTTTTGCTAAAGGGTACCTTCCGAATTGGACAGAGGAGGTATTTAAAGTATCAAGGATTAATCAAAAAGACTCTCCCATCACCTACAAGTTAAAGATTACGATAGTGAAGAAATTGAGGGTAGCTTTTACCGCGATGAGATTGAGGTAGTCAATGAAAGTGAAACATATTTGGTAGAGAAAATCATTCGATGTAAAAAACGGCAAGGTGAAGAATGGTGTCTTGTTAAATGGACTGGTTATCCTTCAAGTATGAACTCTTGGATGCGTCGTGCCGACATCTTTCATCTAAGTGATCGACAGTGATTCATGCAAAGTTGTAACTAACAATGTTTAGGGTTTGAGCTATGAATCCAACTGCCTCATTTTATTCACGACCCTCCTATGTAAGTGGTGGAGGACAAATTTACATCGGTGCTCGCCGCCAACGTGGAGGTAGCATACTTGGTGCACTGAAATCTGTTGTAGCACCTCTCATATCCAATGTCGGTAGATCTTTAAAACGAAATGTTTTAAGTAATGCCGTTGGCTTTGCTGGTGATGTTGCTAGTGATCTTTCCAGAGGTAGAAGTTTTAAGAGCACTTTGTTGAATCGTGGGAAGGAACGCGGTTTAAAAACATTGAAGCAGACCTTTGCTGGTGTTACTCAAGGAAAGAAATCACCTAAACGAATGAATAAAGGAAGGAGGAAACATCGCGGAGCTGGTAAGGTGCGATCTTCAGTCAAAAGGCATTCACGCAAACGTCGCAGAGGCTCTAATCATTCATCAGGCGCTAAACGACGACGCTGCTATAACTTCTAATCATGGAGTGTAAAACTTCCGGGTTTTGTTTGTCTGATCAACAAGCCATACAGACAGATATTCTTAGTTCAAGTATTGTAGATTATCATCCGCGAACAGGTGAGAATGCTGGCCCCATTGAATTTGTTATTCCTGGTGGTAGTGATGACTACATAGATTTGAGTTATGCGATGCTTGATTTGAGGTTTAGAATTCAGCAAGCAGATGGAACTGCTATTGACGATACACATAAAGTTGGACTGAACAATTTACCATTGACTACATTACTTCGCGATGTTTCTCTAACGATTGGAGAGCAGCAGGTGGAAGGTGGTCAAAGCGATTATCCCTATAAATCATATTTCAAGCATGTATCACAGTTTCATCCAGCAGCACAAAAAAGTCATATGGAAGCCATGGGATGGTACAGAGATGAAGCAGGAAAATTTGATGTTGAAACAAACAGTGGCTTTGTAAAGCGATCTGCTATGATTAAAGATAGTAAAGTATGTCAGCTATATGGTCCGCTGAATTTAGACTTCTTTAGACAGTCAAAGTTTTTACTCTGTAATACCAGCATGCGACTCAAGCTGACATTGAATAAGCCTGAATTTGCGCTGAATGCATTTGCTAAAGTTGACAATTTTAGAATTCATGTGGAAGATATTGCACTTTACATTCGTCGAGTAGTACCGAATCCAAGTGTCATTAAAGGGCATGCTGAAGGTCTTAACCGCCAAAATGCTATTTACCCCGTTCAGCATACAAAGCTTCTCACCTTTACAATTCCGAAAGATCAAAAGAGTTTCATGAAAGATGGCCTCTTTCCATCGGAAGTACCGAAGCTCCTCATGGTGGCGATGGTTGAAAATGATGCATTTAATGGTAATATAAAGAAGAATCCTTTCAATTTTAAACACAATCAGTTAAGTGAAATTGCTTTACGTGTAAATGGTGTGAGTCATCCTGGTCCACCCTACAAACCAGATTTTGTTTCGGATCAATTTATGCGCAGTTATGTTGATTTTATGGATGTCTTTGGCTTTTACAATACGGATGACACCAACGGACTGACTATGAAAGAGTTTAAGAGTGGATATACTATTTATGCATTTGATTTGACTGCTGACAGCGATATTAGTGCCACCTATCGTCAAGCGAACGTGCCTCATAATATTCGTTTGGATTTGACGTTCAAAAGAACACTACCTGAGACGATCAATGCATTAATTTATGCAGTCTTCGATTCAAATATTGAAATTACAAAGTATCGTGACGTGATTCTTCAGTATAATCGTTAATGAGTTGGTTGACTGCTGACGATATTAAAACTAAAGTACAGCGTAATGCAGACGAAGCGACGTTGAAAGCTTTCGATAATGTCTATTCCCTCGATACCTTACCATCTGCAGTAAATCACTATCCCATCTTTATTGTGCTAAACACTCATTCGCAGAATTTAGGCGGTGAGCATTGGAAAGCGATCTTTATTGGAGAAGACCGACGTGGTGAACTATTTGACTCTCTTGCTCAACCTCCAAATATACCAACACAGCAGTGGTTGAGAAAACATACGCGTCAATATCAGCGAAATGAACGCATACTACAACATCCACTTTCATCAACGTGTGGTGCTTTTGTACTGTACTTCATCTTAAAACGTTTACATGTATCTCGATTTGTATCTGTTATTCAAACTTTTCATGTAATCCATCCTCTAATGAAAAAATGATTTGTAAGTTCTATCATGATTTGAAATAAAAACATCATGTTGGAAAAATTGTTTTTTATTTTACAATCCGCTTGGTACGTACATACTCAATGAGATAGTCTAGGATCACATTTGCTTGTACATGAGATTTTAGTCCAGTAATGATCACTTTACTATTATGAAAAATTGCAACATGCACAGGTAACCAACAACTAATGAGAGCTGCAGGAAAAAGTTCGGGTTGATAACACAAATTGTAACTGCTGGTACGAATCTTCAAAAATGATACACTTTCACTCAATTGAGTAGAGATCACCATATTGTCCACAGTCAGATTCGACATCACACACCTCTCCCTCTTCCATATCCGACGTAGTAGTCTCTGTAGCTCTAAGCGCATTGACTGCGCCGATGAATTAGAAAGGGCGCCGAGAATCTGTACAGTCCCATTTGGGAAGAGTTGAAGATTCCGGGAATTGTTCATCTTCACCACTAACATTTGAGGACGGCCCGGGTAATACTTGCTGTTTGGAAGGTGTTGGTGTAATGTTGTGAGATCGATTTTGGTGTAGAGTCTGAAGCGACGGAGAATGTTGACGATGGTGTAGCGATGGCGCTTCATGATGAAGAAATGAGTAAATTGAGCGATGTACCTTCCTTTTATACTTTTCCCAACTACCTTGATGAAATGTGCAGTTAGTATGGAGTTGGGAATGATAGAGTTGAATTCGCCGTTTGTTGACGCGCAACCAGATGCGATTTCCAATACGTGAATGTCTTTTCATATAGAAGTATTTCAAATCCTTCATGATATGATGTAGAGATTGAAAATGATGATAAGATAAAGCAAACTCTCTTCTCACATTTCCAGTTGAATCTTCGAAATAGACGTTTCGATCATGATCCGTTTCAATACGTTGTAGGGAATCTAATTTCCAACTCATGGTGCGTGTTAGTCATGTCTGATTAAGATTTGCATAGTAGGGCGATGAACTCACGACGAATAAATGTCATGATGGAGCGATGTATGTATCTTCTATACTTCTCCCAATTGTATTTGCGAAATGAGAAACAGTTTGCGGAATGAGAATGGTAGATTTGAATTTCATTTCTGTAATGTTGAAGCCAAACTTGATCACCCAAGGAGATGAATCTTAATATTTCAAAATATTCCAAATCCCTCATGATATCATTGAGGTTGACAAATTGTCGCATGTTAATGTAATACCTCTTGATGTATGACCATGAGAATTTTTGAAATGTACGTTTCCATTACGATCAACTCTGATATATTGTAGAGAGTCCAAAATCCAAGTCTTCATGATGTTATGCAAAGCCGCAGATCAGCAATATCAAAATGTCGTTTTATCATATTTTGCTTAGCAATGCGGCTGCAAATAGATTTGCTAGTAATCGAGCCGCACTCTTTTCTACTCCCATTGATCATGCACAACAGCTAAATGGAAAGTGGGAAGTGGGTGTCACTCAACTTGTTCATAGCAACTGTGTCTATACTTTTGATCATGAGGTGATGACTATTAATATGAGACGCACAGCTGCTTACCAATGTGAAAAGGGCTGCCGAGTATACATTCCACAGTGGCCAAAGAAAGATCTCTTATCATGTAAAAAGTTTATATATGATTTCTTGAATAAAGCGTGTAAACATATTGCCCAATTTACTCCGCACAATGATGATCATAATTATGTACATCATGTAGTTCAGAAAGATTGGATTGTTGGTTTAAGTCCAAGTTTAAGAAATGATTTAGGTTACCTCGCTAGCGCCTTAATAAGCTATAATAGTTATAACGTTAATTACCACCCAAGTGGTCACAAACAGTTAATATATCGAGAGGAAGCTTATTATGTAGATCTTATTCCAAAAAATGAGAAGACGTTGGTGAAGAAGATTGTGATTAAGCCAAGAAAGACAAACATGACTCCTGAAACATTATTGAAGAAATTTAATTATCTCCTTCGAGTTGATGGTAAACAAGTGGCAACATTGACTTATATCAAATCATCTAATCATATTGCAATAAGTAAATTAAATGATGATGATCTAGTATTAGTTTGTTCAAAAGATTTTCATCAGTTCTTACGACATCGTTCTGCAGCTGTTCATGGAAAATTTGATATGCAACATTTACCATGTGAAAGGTCAAATCAATTTGATACAGAATGGACCGTATCTTTATACAGAAAGTGTGTAGAGCCTTTCGGTGGTGTCTTACATGAAACAAGAGTGTTGATGCCTCGCATTATTACTTCAGTTAAATTGGTTGTAGATTATTTAAATGAAGTGATTAATGACCAACATATTTCATTTTCTGAAAAAGAAGGTACTTTGTCTCTCACTATAAGTGGAAAAGGTATTGAACTATTTATGGATAAAACTCTAATGGACATTTTGGGTTTTGATCAAAATATCTTTAAAAGTGGTACTGTAACCAAAGCTAGCGCAGACATGTCACTATCGCGTCGTATTAACTATTTTCAGATATATTCCAATATTGGTGAAGATGTACGTGTGGGAGATGTTGAAGCTCCATTGCTAGCAATGATACCATACCAGCCAAAAAGCTGCAGTATTTTATCTGAGCATACTTTCAAGAAAGTGCATTATACAAAGTTGAAATCAAACTACATCCCACAAATTGATATTGCAATTTATGACGATGCTGGTGCGTTGATTCCTTTTCATAAAGATGCTGTCACAAGTATCACACTCCATTTCCGAATGAAGAGTTAATGCAAAAGTATGCTAATATATTTTTCCAATGTGAATAATATGGAAAGTGAAAATAAGGACTCGTTTCTAATCTACTTGCCCAGTAATGCTTCTATGAATAAATTTCCCAAAAATAAACCATCAGACTATCGAGTAGAATTAAATCGCCCACTACATTTAGAAGGTGAATGGGAGGTTGGCGTTTCTAGTATTTGCTATGATAGCAATATTCAGAATGTGAATGATTTGGAAGAAATGATATTGACTCCTCGCACCCATGATGGAATAACGATGAATAATGCATTCCAGTTCCCATACAATTTAACGTCAGATGGAAAGTGGAACTATGAATGGATTCAGATAAAATCAGATTATTATGGTCCATTTGGGAATGAAAAAATTATTAAGGCATTCAACAGTGGTAATACTTCCATCATGAAGAATAAGGATCAGAAAGTTTATGAGTTTACTATCTATCATTGGAGTGGGAGACAGTTCCTTCGCTTTCATTCTTTACTAAAGGTCTTACACTGAGGTTGGATAATGAATTCTATCCACATCTCGGTTTTGGCCATGGACTACATCTAACGTCAATTGCTACTGCAAATGTTAAAAAAGTATATTCAAATCGAATCAACAAATTTCATTATAAATTTAAAATATTTGATGAAGATGTTGTAGAATGCGAAGAACGCATCATTTTGAAAAAGCGTGGTGTTCAACCTTTATCACTTATTGAGTTAGTAAAACGATGGAATGAGACTGTGGGGAAGAAGTATGGAGAGAAAATTATGGCGGACAAAAATAAGTTGGTTATTCAGAAATATAATGACAAACTTACAGTTTATTTCTCTCCAACCTTGCGCCATTTTGTAAGACATCCAACCCCTATTATTGGAAGCGGTCTGGTGTATGCTTCTCATGAATATCACACTGAAGCTGATTCAGTTAATGATGAATGGTTGGTGGACATCTATGGTGATCGCATCAAGAAAATTTACCAGTCTTATCAAGAATCTAAAGTTGCTATCAATATAATGCCGCGTCTATATCATACAGTTGAAAGCTTCATTCATGTAGTAAATCCTTATATACAACAGAAGTTGAAGCATGTGATGAAAAGTAAATATGATGTAAAGACACACCACATTTCGTTTTCAATTGAAAATCAACGCGTTGTTCTGAAACTGCGTGATGACATTCAATGTCAATTGAGTAAAAATTTGAAAAAACTTTTTGGTTTTTCAATGCTACAAACTGTGTTTACTGCTGCGCATACGATTGGTATAGAAACACCAATGACACTTGATAAACATGAACAGCACCTTTACATTCAAAGTGATTTGATTCTACCTATTTCTGTTGGTGAGAAAAAAGAATACATTTTACGTGATTTCATTCATGATAAAGACGCTTCATATGGAATAGTCGAGAAGATGTTTGAATCTATTTTCTATCATCCCGTCATCAAACAAACTATACCCTCTATTGCTATCAAAATTACCAATGGTTTACAAGAGTGCATCCATGTGAAAGATACTAAATCCCTCGTAACTTTAGTGTTTCGGAAAACAAAGTGAAGTCATTGTGATATGTTTATTGAAATAAAAATATGTGTAGGAAAAAGTCTTTTCACAGATATAGGGGGAATGGGCTGACTGTAGGCATATATTCACAAGGAAGAAACGATCTCATGCGATACATAAAACAGCAATGTTTATCTACAGAAATCAACATAAAAATACTAAGTTAATGATGATCATGCTAAGACGTCTCCTGAATGTGGTAGCGTGAGTTTTATTCTTTTGGGTGGAGGTATGTTTGTGTCAGGATGTCCATGTGGAAGAGATGTGTTATGTCCTATCCAACACCTCTTATCCTCCCATGCTGAAAGCGCTCGTTTCTTGAATGTGTGCGTTTTCACAGTATGAACTTGAGATTTTAAGATTGTCATATTGACAAACGTTATAGTTTTATTTTTATAGGCCTTCTTATAGGACCGATGTTTCATTTTGTGAACAATGGATTTTGATATACCTTTAGAACGCTTAATACTATCTGCACATTCTTTTAATTTCATGGAATACATTTTAGGACGGAGGAGAATCATTTCATCTATTTTCTTTCCTGCTGTTTCATCCTTAAAACAACTAAGTTTGGCTTTATTCTGTATGGAATAGAGTGGATGAGTGGGATTGTAGTTAGATGTGTCGAAATATTTTTCTAATGACTTGCCTACTTCATTAAAATTTAAATCTTTTTAAGTGGTAATTCCTAAAAAGAAACTATCTGTATCACCACCCAGCAAGCGAACCTCTTTTACGAGAGGGCATGGTTTTAATATTTTGTAGAAGAGTTGATACATTTCAAGCTTGGAATAATCTAAAACGGCTTGCCCAATATAGATGGGTTTGCACAACTCAACTTCTGATTTTATCATTTTAACACCTACAAGATCTCATCGATGATGTCTCTATCAATGAAAAGAGGTGATGAGGTCAATTTGTGATATTTTTGTTCATCAACGACTAGTTTGTAGTTCATACGTTTTCTAACATCCTCCATGGTCTTTCCGAAAAGACTGTTATTCTTATATTTATAAAAATCCTTTTCAAAATTATTTTGGGCGAGTGCACGTTTTTGACTGTTACTATCTATGTAGGGTTTGAGGAAGGCTTTCTGTCTAAATTTGATAATGCGGTGAGCTGACTTTAGAAGCATGCCCATTTCTAAATAGAATTTTAGTATGCAGAAGTGTACGAGATACTTTTTCTTATCATATTGGGTGAGTAAAAGTTTGCGGCATGGTTTGTACCTTGGCTGTCCACACTCTGTTAAGTTATTATGAAATTGTGACATGAATGGTGAAAACATATCTTCAGTCACTTCACCAGATTCAGGTGCGAGTGGGAAATCAGCAGTTTTATTTTTAATACTATTTGGATAAATCAAATCCACTTCAAAATAATATCCCCAATCACCTTCATCTGGAATCTTCAGTATGTTTGAAGGGTTGGAGTAATACTCAAGCTCATCTTGATTTAACCAACTAAACTCGGAATGAGGTAGTGGTTTAGACAGTGAACTGCCATATAAATTATTTTGGTCATAGTACTTTAGGTGGATATGATCATCACCTACTGTTTCAGATTTTATATGATGTTTATTTACAAATGTGAGACCACCGCGTATTCCGCGCTCAAATATATTATACATCTCCGGGTCTTGTAAGAGATGAATGGACTCACCAGTCATTTTAAAGGCTGATTTAAAGGACATGGCTGGTAGACTGACAAAGTGGACAGGATCTAATTTGTCTTCTTCTAATGCCACTCGTCGCAATTCCTGAAAGACATCAGCCACCAAAATGACATCTAATTCTAAGTAAGCGATCATATAATCGCCAAACATTTTACAATCAAATTTTAACCATGCCTCTTGAGCATGTTCATAATCTTCTACTGGACAATCTTGACCCGTCAAATCGTTTTGGAATTTGTCAATGGAAGGAAGGGTTGTTTCATTTAGTTTAGACATTGAGCTAAAATACGCATAAGGAAAGACTCCTTTGCGAGTGATTATTTCATCCGTTAAGTTTGGATAGTGTTTCTTCAAAGTTTGACTATGGGGAAGAAACTTGAGATTACGAACGAGAGAAGCTAGTGACGCTGACATGAATTGGAATGAATCTAAAAATTTTATTTCGAAGAAGACTGTCTTATTTTCTTTAGTTTTATCTACTGGTACTTTTGCTGTCATTGCCATGAATTTTTCTCTCGTTTGCGCTATTACATTAAACTGCCACGATTTCATCTGGCTCAACCCTCCTTTTATGAGCATGTGACTGTCATAGCCCTTAAAGTTATGAAAAATGACGGGTAGTACACGACGTCTCAACCTAAGTGAAAAGTTACATTTGGAGCAGAGTGCGTTTCTAAATTTACCAGTGATGTGATCATGATCACGCACTTTCTTAATTTTATCGTCATCAAACGTTTTATGACATTAAAGGCACGATGTGCAACTTTCAAATTTTTGTTTGTCTTCATCTGACATATGTAGTGACTTACGCTGCAATTGGGAATCATATGATTGTTGAAATTTAGCAGCTTTATCGAGAAATTCTAGAAATTTTGAAATGCAATCTTCACCTTGCCAAGTATGCATTTTGTTTTGTCTATTCCTAAAGTGGTCATGCCATACTTCATAGCAGGATATGGCTGCTGGCTTGTGGATGATATCATCAATGTAGCATTCTATGTCTGCGTAAATGACACGCAGGGGACTTAATTCGTCACCATTATCCCTATGTGAAAATATTTTATCTTTGGGCATGCGTTCCATTTGTAATTTAACCTCGCTTGTACCATTCATAGTGAGTTTCAAATTTATCTTTACTCCAAAAGGAGCGGATGCAGCGGTCGCATACAAAATGTTCACCTCTTTTAGAGTGCCCCAAGTGAGTGTACAAGCGAGAGATTTTGGGAATACCACAGTAGTGCCATTCCTCGCTATCATCTTGTTTTACTAATAAGAGGTTGACTACACGTTCATAACAAGTTGAACGTGAATTATAGCGGGCACCCTTCAACCCCTTCTCCCACACGAGAACGACAATTTTAATCTGATTATGTTTTTCAAACGTTTCTACATCTTTGATTTTCATGTTGTTACTATCACAACCTTCAAAGTCTAGTTCATCCTCCCACTGTCTATAGCTATAGGTATGATTTCGATTCGCGTTGATATCATTATAGTGAAGGATGGATAGGACTGCATATTTGAAACACTGTGATTTACAATCGACATTGATGACAGCTTTCTTATTATACAACGTTTTTGGTAGTTTAAATGTGCCTCGAGCTGAATGACTTTCTAATAGGGAAATTTTGAATATGGCTGAGTCCACACCATCAAAAATGAGAGCGCTGTCGCGTTGATTGAATTTATCTACATTTGATTTTAAACATTGAATGTGAAAATTTAGCCAAGACTCGCAGTCTACAACTTCGGTTGCGGAAGAGGAAGGAACATGAAACTGTATTCTCTCCGTCACTTGACCCGTTTGAAAATCTATCTTAATATATTTTAGTTTAAGGTAGATGAGCGCCTTCATTCTAAAATTGTCTAAATTGTTGAAGAGCACTTCGATAATGTTAGAATTTTGAAGGAGCCACTCAGGAAAATCTACTATTCGAGTATTGGACTCCATGCAGTAGTCGCGTACTAAATTATTATGTGAAACATTAATGAGGGAGATGGTAGAGGTACCGTTGGTGTAGTGATCATTTGCATGCGTGTGTTAAAGTCTGTGCGAAGATCGCTGAAAGTGACTATCAAAAGAAAGAGGGCACAAATCGCAAGGAAAGGAGATATCATCGTCAGAATCAACTTCACCTCCGGAGATTGACGCCGCTTTGCGTTGACACACACGTTGTTTGATGTGTCGAAAGAGACTGTGCTTCCTTGTAAACATATGTCCGCAGTCGGCACATTCCCACTCGTTGCCTTGTCGCGAGAGTCCTGAGCTGGAACTCACATCACCTGAAAGAGAAATCATTCTATCATCTCTGTTCAAGTCTCAGTGTATTGTTACAACCTACTTTGACTCAACAACTCTAAACTTTCCTCGAGAAGGGAGGGCGTTGGTGATGAAGTTGATGCCTGAAATTGAGGAAGATGCTATTAGCCACACGTTTGAGGGAGATGAGTGAAGAAATTTTCAACTTACCATTTCAACGAAATCAAGTTTAAGGTTGATACTTCAACAAGATAGAGACTTCACTCAAATTTGGAATTCACGAGAGAGCAGTTCACTTGTACGCCTCAAATATAGAATTCGTCAGAGAACACTTCACTTATATGTCACAAAGACATAGTGAAATGACACGAATGTCACTTTACATATATACTTTCATATTCATCATTCATTGGCTGTTCATTCTGATTGGTTGCTTGTTGATACTTAAGAATTAGAAAACATTTCAAAGTTATTATTCACAGTCAACATGACAAGCCCTCCGACAACACCAAACACAAAATTCTCTTCTCCATGCTCAACACCAAAGGCGCTCGTTGCACCAAACGCTCCAACGAAGGGGAAGGTAGAGAAGGTGTACCGACTGGACAATATCAGAAAGTTGTCATTAGCAGCGGACGACGAAGAGAGTGTATGTGAGAAGGAGTGTCCCGACTTAACAGGCGTGAGGTGGAAGTATCTCCAGTACGATACTGACGATGTGATGGAGATCACCAGCACCAAATTCCTCCACCAATTATGGGAGTGGTACACCCCTAACTCCCAGCCACGAACTATGGCGGAGTGGGAGTATATCGACAAAGTGAGGCTCGCAGTTGAAGAACGATTAAAGCAAGTGAACTGTTTTTGTTATCTATGTAAAGCCAGACTCTGGGATGATATTGACGATGAAGACCTTTTGAAATACATGCCATAATAAATTTTTATTTCGTATTATCTTTGCTTTCATACTGACTTACTTTAATGGGGCTTCAGTGGATGATTTAACCATGTATACTTTTTCATTTGGAAATAGTAGCACGCTTAGTCTAACTTGTAGATCTTAAAACATTTCATATGGGCGATGATGGTAGATGAAATAGTGTTAAAAAAAATTAAGATGGCTTACACTTCTGATACAGGGATAGCAATCGACTGCGATCCATGTGTAAAGAGCTTGTTAGACTACGGATGGGCTTAAGTGGATGATTTAACCATGTATACTTTTTCATTTGGAAATAGTAGCACGCTTAGTCTAACTTGTAAATCTTAAAACATTTCATATGGGCGATGATGGTAGATGAAATAGTGTTAAAAAAATTAAGATGGCTTACACTTCTGATACAGGGATAGCAATCGACTGCGATCCATGTGTAAAGAGCTTGTTAGACTACGGATGGGCTTAAGTGGATGATTTAACCATGTATACTTTTTCATTTGGAAATAGTAGCACGCTTAGTCTAACTTGTAAATCTTAAAACATTTCATATGGGCGATGATGGTAGATGAAATAGTGTTAAAAAAAATTAAGATAGCTTACACTTCTGATACAGGGATAGCAATCGACTGCGATCCATGTGTAAAGAGCTTGTTAGACTACGGAAGAGAGAAGTGTGTTATGTTGCGTGTGGCGCGTGAGTGTCCTCCCATTTTATTCCATTCATCAATTCGTCTCATTGATAGAGACAGGTAGAACTCATCGTTCTCATAACGTATGCAATGGAAAGTTTTAGGCAACCTTCGACAGTTGTCTAAATGTCGCCCTGCCGCGAATGCATACTACGTTGAGACAGAGGCAATCACTTGCAAACATGACGCAGAGAGGTTAAACAAGATTGACCATTGCCGAATGTCCCTTGCTGTATACATAGCTACGTGTTTCACCGCCGCCCTTTACAGGAACGCCCGTCGAAAGAAAGTATTACACCGAACTTCATTTGCAACGTTCAAGTTGACTGATAGCAGATTCAACTTAATGATAGTATTCGCCAGTCCGAAGACTGCCCAGGGCAAACCGCGTGGAGGTTCTATCATGTCTTGCCCCATGGTGGCCCTTAAGAGAGCCGATGGTTCGTTCTCGGTGTCAATTAAGTTGACTATTGGCTGGAATAGTCAATGGGTATGACGGTTAGGTTCTCATAGACCCTATACCGCCTAGGTCATGCTGGTGCATCTGGCACCTTTCGGATGCGGGTGGTATTCGGAGTCCATACCTCATCCGTCCAAATGATCTTCTTAATCTTCCCCTTCTTCTCATCCTCTTCATCCCACTCGTCGAGGATGATGAACTCGGGAATGCCGTTGTCTTCATTGATGAAGACGGGAATGCTGTTGGCAGGAGACGTTGCTTCCATCGTGACTTAAAATTGAATAAGAAGCGCTACAATCTTCTGGCTTATATAGAGTTTTCAACAATGAATTGCTCAACAGCGAATCAGAATGCTTCAGGGATGGCAATCGACTGCATAACGTTCAAGTTGACTGATAGCAGATTCGACTTAATGATAGTATTCGCCAGTCTGAAGACTGCCCAGGGCAAACCGCGAGGAGGTTCTATCAAATCTTGCCCCATGGTGGCCCTTAAGAGAGCCGGTGGTTCGTTCTCGGGAGTAACGTCATCTTACAGCCTACCAATTCTACTGAGAGAGTCTTTGACTCTCTCTTTGGTAGCAGTGTCGACTTCCACGCTAATTGGCTCGTGGCTGAAAATTGGAATGTAGCGCCATTCCGTTGGATTGACAACAGTTGCTGTCATCGGATTGCCAATCCGAGCAAGATTATTGTGGACTCTGTCTTGCTCCTCTAGCCTGACAAATTCCTCAAATAAATTTCGCGGCCTTAACTGCGGTCCGCGAGGAGAGCTGACTTGACTGTTCGGCGTCTGCATGATTGAAATGAAGTGAAATGAGAGGCAGTGGTTTATATACCCCTCTAACGCGACGCAACGTTCAAGTTGACTGATAGCAGATTCAACTTAATGATAGTATTCGCCTGGAGGTTCTATCATGTCTTGCCCCTAGGTGGCCCTTAAGAGAGCCGATGGTTCGTTCTCGGGAGTGAATTGATGGGGTGGTGAAGGCGGGCAAAGATCTGCAATGAAAATGATATGTATTAGAATAGGATATACTATCTTATTTACTTTTCACTTACCAAGTTAGCCATCCTTAGGTAGTCTCGCGCGCTTCCTAACAGAAAATTTGTGGAGATGGCCGCGCATTCTCAGGGTGGCATGGAGACATTTTTTGGTTGGATGGCCGTTATAACAAATTATTGACTCGTCCAGACTTCGGTTGACGAGTACTTCACCGTCCTAATGATTATCCCGAATAGGGATGTGAAACTCAAACAACCTATCCTCATTCACACGATTCCACTCATCCCTCATGCGCTCCAACTTCTCAAACGCCTGCCTCTCATCACCCCGCCGAGCCACAGTCCTCTCCAACTCAACATTCCTCGCTCTCAACACACTCATCTCCTTCATCATCTCCTCAAACTTCGCTTCTGCATCTCTCATTCTTCTCTCCGCAGCACTCGCCCTCTTCTCACAGTCATCATTCTTCTCTTCCAACTCTCGCGTCTTATTCTTCGAATCAGTCACACTACGCCTCATTCGAATATTCTCATCCGCTACCTCCTTCGACTTCAGTTCCTTCTTTTTCAACTCATCCAACTCCTTCACGACTTCATCCTTCACCTTCTTCAAACTCTCATACTTATTCACCAACAAATCATGCGCCATCTGCTGCGATACATGCTTCTTCTCTTCATCCTTCAACCACCTCGCCGACTGCTTACGAATCCCACCACTCTTCACTTTTGGGGAAGATGAGCTCTGCGGGGGGTCGGTGATGACAATGTTTGACACCTCCGACGACGAAGAGCTCAACTTCCTCACACGCTCCCTATCTAAATCCACATCATCCTCATCATCACTCTCAAGCACTCTCTTTCGCCCAATCTCAGCCTCCAACGAAGCAACTGCTCTCGTCAACTCATCATTCTCAACAACATTCTCAACAACATTCTCAACAACATTCTCCACCTTGCCGTCTCGCTCTATCGCCAACATTCGCTCCCTCTCTTCAACAATCAACTGCGTGAATCGCAAGTCATTCACCAAACCTCCACTACAGTCAGCATGCACTCTGTAAAAACGCGCCTCATCCTCATCACCCTTCAACACTCTACACTTTACACACGCAACCCTATTCAGGATAATCATGTGGTCAGTGCCCGCCTTCTTCACATGCGCCTTGGCGTCCGCACTGCGATTTATTCGACCGCACACACACATTTTGATATGAAATTTACGATTCTTATCGTTTGCCATGCCTGAGATTTCTTGTTAACTGTAAGATGATGAAATTTGTATAAGTTTGGAATCATGTAGTACAGTCATAATCCTAAAGCATTACACTTAGTGAGGAATGATAGATTTGAGTGTAGTGAGTGGCACTCGATCCCGTCGACAGCCCAAAGGCCTTGTACTGATCACTAGGGAAGTGAGAGATATTCCCCGATACCCGCTATTTACAGCTGAAGACATCATTGTCACTGCCCCGAAGTGGTAACAGCAACGCCGAGTCAAAGGTAGTGATCAGTAGCTGGGATCTAACCCCTCAAAGCTGCCTTAGACTTAGTTAAATTTCAAATCTGATAGCAGATTCGAACTCAACATACTTGAAAACCTTAGTCTACATGTTAAAACTTTGAAAAAACTGAAAATGAAGATTTTTAAAAAATTCCGCATTTTTACTACTCATACTACTTTTAAAAAATTTCATCAGTAGTAAAGACACTATCAAACTCTATCACACAAACTTTGAAGTAAGAAGATAGCTTGCCTACTTCAAAAGATAGAGTGCTTTGAAACACCCGATATCGGGAGCTCAGAGCGACGACCGTCGCTTACCTCGTCTTTCGATTAAGTGATGAGACTTACGTTGTCGGGGGTTTATATATGCTCGGAAGAAAACTTAAAATGGCTCTATCTCCGAAAGTATTCATCGTACACGGTGGGTTTTGAGGGGTCAAAATCGATGTATCGACTCCATTCAAAATACCTTCATAAATGGGTAGCATAGGGTCCCAGAAGTTGTTAAAACTGCATTTCAAAAAAATCGGTCGGTAGCTTTTTTTGTGGGACCATTTTTTCAGAAATGGCGGCCAATTTTTCAGATTTTTGCCCTTTGTTCGAATTATGACTATTTTTGACCCATCTTCATGCACAAGCTCTATTACAAATCCAGTATAAATTGATCAAGGAATATCAGTGTGACATATTATAGGTATGCTGTTGTGTCATTGGCCCATAACGATGCCAAATTTTCAAAATGGCGGTCATTTTTTGCTTTTTTTGCATTTTTGAAGCTCAGATTATTTATACAAACATACGAGTTTGCTCATATCATGTTCTCTCGTCACACATGTCATAATCAGAAGCTATGTTGTCGTTGTCGCTATTGCTAGAGAGACAAAAGCAGCTATTTTGAGGTCGGACGACTATCTATGTCCCATCTAGACATCAACGATCGATGCTCGTTTCAATTCAATGCAACACATATCATGGCTATTCAGTGATGATTTTGGTATCGTGACGTCAGCCAAGCAATAGCATGATGCGAGTCAGCATATTGAACACATCAGAAGTGGTTTTCATCACATTCAGACAAGTATGCCATATGAGCGAATGAACCACAATGCGTGTAGAGAAAAAGTTTGTTTACTTTGTCTCCGCAAATCAAAGGAAATGCGAGTTCTAACAGAAAATCAGATCAGGACTATTCATTCAAATTTAATGCATTTTGATCCCGATGGTATTCGATATTCGATGTCCAACAGTAGTTTGTGGAAAATTTCGTCTTATTCTTTCGGAATATTCTCGAAACCTATGTGATCACACTATTGAATTACCAGATTATTCATTGATTGGGCGTCCATCACGAACTCGAGATTCTGATTGTGACTGCTACATTTGTAAAATTGCAAAGTCAACCTCAAATCCAAATTTGAAACTAGGCAACGCGTTTCCATGGAAAAAAGCTGAACAGCCATCAGAATCTGGAACTTCTAAGAAACAGTGTGAAAAATGTCTATCTGAATTCGGAATAGTCAACCTGTTATTCACTCTGCCCTTGTCAAGCATGTGGATGAAAATGTTGAAATTATCGACATTCTGGTACCACCGGAGCTACATCTCCTCATTGGTGTTGTAAATACGTTGTACAATCATCTGATCAAAGCCACAGGCCATCATTTGGCCTAGGAAATGCTATGTAGAAAAAGAAGCCATGCATGGAGGAGCATTCAATGGCAACTCTTGTATGACTTTTATGAATAAAATTGACTTGTTGAGATCTTTGTGCCCACTACGATGGCCACGATTCGTTGAGTTATTCTCACTCTTCAAATTGATTGTGAAATCTTGCTTTGGAGCAGCATTGCATCCTGATTTCCGCCGTTATATTGATGATTTCAGGAGAGCATACAAAGATTCAGGACTTCCTGTCACACCGAAGTTGCACATGGTGTTCTACCATTTGCCAGAATTCTGCGACCGTACCAATAATGCTCTTGGTATAAGGTCAGGGCAGGCATCAGAAGCTGCGCACTCAAGACTTTAAAGTCACTTTGTTAAAATACAAGGTCAATTTGATCAATTCAAGATATCCTGAACGGCTCCTTCACGCAGTTTGCGAGTATAACTCTTTGCATTTGTAAATTTAGACTATTATGCCTATATACCGCTATTCATGCATACGTATTTCTTGTACACCGATACATCTGTTTTTGATTAGCTATGCCTGCAATTTTCCTACTTATGTACAGAATGCCGAGTCACAGTCGCTATATTCGTAGAACTACATGCACGTATATACAAATCACGAAGAGTATAGAAAATGCATTCATTACATTGTTCAAACAAAATTCAACCATTGTGCGAACGAAGGCCAATAACACTAATGAAATACATATACTCATATATACATATTACAATCATGTATGACTAAATCACAAAAACGTCTGACTATAACATGTGTGCATCACTTGAATGAAAGAACATGATATGAGCAAACTCGTATGTTTGTATAAATAATCTGAGCTTCAAAAATGCAAAAAAAGCAAAAAATGACCGCCATTTTGAAAATTTGGCATCGTTATGGGCCAATGACACAACAGCATACCTATAATATGTCACACTGATATTCCTTGATCAATTTATACTGGATTTGTAATAGAGCTTGTGCATGAAGATGGGTCAAAAATAGTCATAATTCGAACAAAGGGCAAAAATCTGAAAAATTGGCCGCCATTTCTGAAAAAATGGTCCCACAAAAAAAGCTACCGACCGATTTTTTTGAAATGCAGTTTTAACAACTTCTGGGACCCTATGCTACCCATTCATTAAGGTATTTTGAATGGAGTCGATACATCGATTTTGACCCCTCAAAACCCACCGTGCGTAGCGACATGCGGTTTGTTGCAAACGATTCGTCTCATCATTCTCTATCATATGACACCTGAACCATTCTCATATGACCACGGGAAAACGGTGCGTCAGCACATGTCCATGTAACATGCCACAAGTGAAAAAATTCCTAAGTGTGAGAGCTCCAGTGTGGTGAAAATTTTGAAAAATTTAAAACTTCCGAATTTCGACCTGGGACCTTTACCAAAACATTTTTCATCAAATTTCACTGACCCCCCTCCCCCCCCCCCCTCGTTCGGAGAAATTTGATGAAAAATGTTTTGGTGAAGGTCCCAGGTCGAAATGCCACACTTTGGAAAATTTTCAAAATTTTGTCCATACAAAGTTACTCTGACACTTAGGATTTTTTCAGGTGAGCTCCGACCTAAAATCTTGTAACAGCTCTAACTTTTGAACGGCTGGTCCGATTGACTCGCGACAAAAATGTCGTCGAGCAGTTTTTTCTCCTCTTTCAAACGAGTAGCTGTAAGACAAAATCCGTCCACTAGAACCAAAGTTAGAAGATTGCTGTCGGGGGGGGGGTCAGTGAAATTTGATGAAAAATGTTTTGGTGAAGGTCCCAGGTCGAAATGACACACTTTGGAAAATTTTCAAAATTTTACCCATACAAAGCCACTCTGACACTTAGGATTTTTTCAGGTGAGCTACGACAGTCCACCCTCCCAACCTGGCCGGCACACAACGCCAACCTGGAGAGCACATCACCTCGCGCTACGACGGACGGCCAGAGGGGGGGGACGTCAGACTCGAAGCAACACGGCGGCACACCACGACCGACTCAACGGACAGGAGGGGGGATGTCAGCGACGGCGGCCATCTTGCGCTATCCAGAAGTGGAGTTTTACTTACTACTGTCAGCAATTTCTTTATCTTCTGTTTGGTTGAATTCCTGAAGTAGTTCTTGACACTCACTGTTCAGGCATGGAATGTATTGCTTCCTGAACCCACGTGGGATGCTCTTACTAGCGGCTTAGAAGATGGCCCGTGTGAATCTGTCGTAGGCTTCTGTCAGTCCGATGGAAAGTGGAATGCAGACAACGCATTTTTCCAAGTAGGCCGAAAACTCATTCCAGTTCGCCTTGTAGAAATTCCAGCGTGGTTTTGGGACAGACGTAATCAAGGGAATGCGAAGTCCGACGTGCAATATAATAGGGCGATGTTGACTCTTTGGGAAAGAGGGCAGAACGGTTGTTGCTGCGTGGAGGGGTTGTCAATCAGCAGAAGATACCCAGCACAAGTCTGTGTTGTAGGTTCTGTTCCATCGAGCTGAGCGAAAAGATTTTGGCTGCTTGAGGTCAATAATTAGATGAGCGTCCGATTGAGATGCCCCGACTTTAATGCATAATTAAGGTTTATATTGACCTGGATGACTGGTTGACTACTTTCAATATTAGGCACACGTGAGATTTTCAATTCAAAATAAAGGCAGAAGCTGTCACTGTCATTTGCATCGCTCAATGATTGTCGGCATTAAAAGAGCGGTGCCACCCACGACCTGATTATCAAGTGAATCATTCAAATGACTTTTGCAGACACAAGTGATTCACTGGAATCACATTGCCACTCACATCGTTTTAAAATTATTTGCTCTGTTTCATTTAGGTAAACCACAATGACGTACGTGGAGAAGCTTCACCGTTTTAAATGCAGCTTTATTTTTCAGGCAAACCAGTTCTCACTGATCGGCGGCAGCGGACTAAACGATTTATGCCGTCGAATATTTTAAAGGATTTTGGCTGCGGATATTGCGATGAAGTATTCATTTCACGGCAGGAACAATAAATTTCCATTCAAGAATTCCCGAATTTGTCGTCTGATCTTCTGCGGTATCAAACTTTCTGGACCTCATGTGACTGAGAAGGAAATAGAGGTCTCTCTGCAGAGCGTACTAAATCACGCAAAAGATAGATCTGATGGAAGGAGCCACCAACACTCCCCTGTAGCTGAGTAATTGTGCCTGATACCCCTTTTCTCAATAGGTGACTCAATTTTTCATCTCTTGTATTTGTTGTTACATCCTGGTTATCTGTGTAGCTGCTATTGTGCATATAATCTAAATAACAGGAACTTTGTTAACAACATCAAACCCGCAACATCTGTCAAAATTTTAACTGGAAAATCGATGCTTTTTTCTGACAATTTGGAGTCATCAAATTTCAATGTTACTAAGAAAGTTCCTGTTATTTAGATTGTACTACATATGTCTTTCGATGCCTTTCATAGAACATTTTGCAACCTCCATAGAACAACTGTATTTTTCGATCGTTAATTTGTACTTTTGTATCTTCAGTGCTTATAAATACAGTTTTCATGTGTGCACATTAAATTTTCATTGAATCGGTGCAGGTGTATTGCAAAATATTGTATTCTGTGTAATTTCGCTTTATTTCTACTACTCCTCATAGCTAGGAAGCTTATTGGTTTTCAGTGGAGCAATACTGATGCACCTGCATCTTAAGGAGACAGCTAGTGTTTTACTAATTAATAGCGTAATGGGAAATTTCAACTGAAGGGTAGGGGCAAATCGGTAGAATCGGCGACCGCAGCTACCTAGCATCTGCAAGGCGACCGCTGTTAGACCTCCGGGCGACTGCGCCCCGGCTCTTAAGGCGACCGCCCCAGGCAGTCAGGGCGGTGGACAAATAGGAATCCCCGGCGACGCTGAGGGCGACCTTTAGGCGACTCCGAAGGCGACTGACCACGGCGGTCGCGGCGACCGCTCTGGTTGATAGGGTCAAGGAGGCCTAATTTTACATTTACAAATATGAATATGTCTATTGAATGCCCTATTCTTACGATGGTTTGACAAAATTGTGAGCCATCAGCTTGCTTGGTTCTTTTATTATTTTGCAATAAGCAAATGGTGTACAAGGCATTACAGGAAGTCAACGACGTGAGATCATTAACCTCAGTAGGCTACTCATGCTTTGAAAACAATGGATGCAATGGACCACATTTGCATCACTATTTCCTTCCTCGAACTTCGTAGCCTCTATGGCTGTACCTTTTTACACTTGTCAATCAGCATGTTAAATTTTTGAAGACACGTTTGATAGTTTTCGTCTCTTTGATGCAGGGTAGGTATCATTTTTAAAGTTTTACGTTGCATGCAAAGCTACAATAGGTGACATGCGTAATTACGGAACACCCCAAACATCCGTGGTTAAGGACATTCTATTCTTTTACCCGCGTACATACGCGCTGCACTAAGAGTCAGAAATCACTTGATCTGATGCTGTTAAAACATGGGGAATGTTTATGAATACGCGCGGGCGAGCGTTTATAGTTTGTGCATCGTCTACGGTTGTCTCCGTTGCCGTTTGAACCCCGGATGAACCGCTAAGCATGTTGTCTTCCCTGAGCATGAAATTGAGGTCCTATCACATTGTTTAGCCTCTCATACATCAGACACATGAGACGCAAAGTCTATATAACAGGACGCCAACTATAACAGATGTTGCAGCAATGTCCCGCATAGCCACGGATGTTTAGGGTTATGTGTAATAACGCGTGGTTTACGCGTGAATTGCGCGTGATTGAGCGTGGCATGTCACCTTGTAGTGATGACTAAAAGTGCACGACAAAATTTTCTGCAGTTCGACCATAAGCTGAGATGAAATTTAGAGAGAGGTGTTGGAGAGCTCACTAGTTCACCGTGGTCAGCTCTTTGTCTGACAAATGACTGTCAATGGTCAGTTGATATATTTATCCCGTTTTATCTCCTGCAATCACTTACAACTCGCTATTTTCAATAATCCTCTTCTATTTCAGGATCAACACGGCTCCTGTTGAAAAGTCAACGATCATAATCTAAGATGAAGAAGTGCAATTATCAACTCTAAAAAGGAAAAATTGCATAGGACCTCAGAACCGGACGTCAGAACTTGTCAGTGGCAATACGCAGCTCGATAGTAGGCTTTGCCATTGGATCGCACCCATGGGCCTACCTAACAATTATAGGCCTAACAATTGGTCTACCGCAACAAAGCTGCTACGGCGTGGCTCAATGTCAAGGTCTGTCATGCAAGAAATGCTAGAAGTGCAATATAGGATTGTGCGTCAAGTGCTTCAAAGCCTACCACACTTAATGCCTTCATTCAAGACGACATGAACCGCAATGCATACACAGAAAGATAAGATAGTCGTTTTACAGACAAAAATAGGCCTACTAGAGAGAAAATCACTGATAGAAGAGCACATGTATTTGCATGAGCGTTTTAGAAACTGTTATTCACTTCTGTCAGACCTGCTTGCATGCCATTTATCAATGCCACAAATAATATTTTGAATAAAACTACAGATCAGAATTATAAAATATATTGTTCTTACTTGATTTTGGTTTACATGTAGCCTACATGTAACTGAATAATCCATCAAAGCAGTTGATATGAGTAATGGAGATGCAAAATCATATTTGAAATACACAAGTAAGATGCTCGTACTAGACAAATTGTTTTCATTGCAGTTTTATGAAGTTCAGTACTTCAATTTTTACGTTTATTATCGCAGCCAAAATTTACTACTCTTTAGGAGTGGTAGGAGTACTAGGAATTCGATCCGAAATGACTCGTATGCATTCTATGTGTGAAAATATTCATGCTATAATGTTTCAAGCCATAATTCGAAATGTGCAAAGAAATCACAGCCGCGTTTAATGGGTTAAGCATAATTTAAGTATGCAATTCAAACATGGAGATTGCCAGTCAAAGAGGTCGAGGAAAGTAGTTGTGTATAATATGCCAGCACCAATTCAAACTTTGTATCTCAACATGTGCGATGAATAACGAAGGTCTATAACAGCAGAAATTTCTATGAAAAAGACTGTACGGGAAACATTTTCGAATTAAAAGAAACACAGATGAAGCAATCAAATGACCTGCGAATATAGAATCATAGAGTAGGGATATATAGGTAGAGTGTCGACTCAAAAAAGTATCTGTACACAGTGAAAATTTTTATATCAAAAGATTCAGTTTTTTGCGGAGGTTACGTTCCCGTGGTCCAAAAAATTATTTGAGCACTTTTGAAAAAAGTCAAAATTTTCCAATTTATATACTACCGAGATGACTCCCCGTTGCAAGAAGTATGAAACAAGTTGGATATCAAAAGGAATCAGTGGCGGACGTAGAAATTTTCGGTAGGGGGGATGATTGTTGTTGTACTCAAGCAGTCAAACAGGTGCCTCAATGCTCTAGTTGAATAAATCTGTAGATTCAAATTCAGGCACGCCATTATGTTTTACAATTCAACAGTCATAAGTTACATCTTCTTTTCAATTAAGCTTATTAGTTGACAACAATTTGTTATAGCATTGATAGTCTTTGGTTATCAGCAATGATTTCAGCCTATTTTCCTAGAATCATTGAGAAATTTCATTAAGGCAAGAAATTTGACTGCAATATTCATGGGGCCTAAGGCTAAATTTGTAATTGTGTAGTCTTTATAAATCCATTCCTTTAAAATGCAATATAAGTTAGTGATAACGCAATAATGTTTTCATATGACGATTACTTGTGGCTTATTAAAGCAGCTACAGCTTACATGTACCGGTATATACATATTATGTAATTTAATTTTTACTGATTTTTCTTAGGAATTTTATAAATCTGATGTGAAGAGCAAATTACTCGTCATTTTTTGTGTATTCTTGTGGAAAATCAACGCTGAACAAAATAGTTGAAAAAATTGGCTGTGAGACTTACTGCTGTACGTGTAACCTCAGCGACTTCTCAAAAGTAACTGGAAATACAAGTTCAAATTTTACCCCTAACTTAACTACTTCCGAGATGAGACGCGCTACTGACTCATGACCGGAGCTGCTGGCGAATCGATCGCAACTTTAAACTTCCGTCTCCACTCTCAGGTCGGTCCTTCTCAGATGGCATCCCGATCAGGGTACCTGAT
>CAJQUW010016696.1:0-166090 GCA_907163375.1 Prostheceraeus crozeri
ACAGCATCCGCATCATTTGTAGAGGCAAAGGATTTTAAAGACACACAATTGTGGTCCGATGAGGATAAAGGTGGGCCAATCTCGGCATCAAACGGGAAACTGTCGCAAAGTTCCTCAGATATCCATAGTTGATCGAGATGAGCATCAAATCGAGTTGGCAGAGTAACACGTTTAAGGCAGGAGAAATTATCGTGGAGGAATTTCGTTTTGAAATTATTAAAGTCACCACATAGAATAAATTTCGATGATGGATTTCGGTCTAGCAGAAGGTCCAACGTTGAAATAATATCTTCTGATAAACTGCGATGAGAAGCAGCCGACAAGTTAGGTGGAATATAAAAACACCAAAAAATAATATCACTTCCAATAAGTCTAACTGATACGGACTCAATACCATCGAAATGAAATTGGACCGTCAAAGTTGGCTGCAAATTTTCCTTTACGTAAATGCAGACTCCACCTCCTTGCCGGTCTTTCCTGTCGCATCGAAACAGACGATAGCTTTGTAAATCAACATAGTTGTCCTGTATTTCGTTTGAGAACCACGTTTCAGTTACTGCTATACATTCAGGTAAGAGATTGTTGGCTAAAACTTGCAACTCGTCCAGTTTATTGTACAAGGAGCGTGCATTCAATAATAAAATACTGGGAGCGACGGGCTTGGTTGGGTCTAAAATTCTTTGCGAAAATTTCTTAGCGCACTTCGTCTTTGAATTTGGCCCTTGTAAATCACAACATCGTGGCCTTCTTCACGAAGTCTCTTTAACTCATCTCTAAGTACTTCTTGCTCAGCAAGTTGTTTCCTCGTCAAGTCATTGCGAATAGACACCTGTTTGAAATCATCTGAATTTCGCAGATCTTTAGCCTTGCGCAGTACATTGAACTTTGAATGCTGGTCTTTGAATTTGATTTTCAGCGGGCGGGACTTTGTCACTAATACCTTGCCGACACGTCGAACTTCTAATGGCTTAATATTTGTCAGACCACTCTCTTTTAGAACTTTGTCAACTTGTGAGTCGTCACTTTTCTTTCTTTCTGAAAGAGACCCAGTAGTTGCCTCTGGGAGCCCGAACATCATCACGTTGTCCCGACGAAATTGGCGATCCTGCAATTCACTGAAAACTTCTTGAAAATTGGGAGCTTTTATATCTTCCATAGCTTGCCTTAGGTCATCAACCTCGGTTCTGTAGAGGCGCTGATTCTCTATAAGAGATGACAAAGATGTCTCAATCCCATCCATTCGAGTGTTCAGTGTAGACAGATGATCACGCATTTCTGCAAAGTCCGCTCTTAAAAACTTGATGGACTCAAGAATTTCCTTGTTGGATTCCTGAATGATGGCTTTGATGTAGTTCAATGAAAGGGCTTTTGGAGAATTTGGTATCAGTGAAGATGTCGCAGCCGAGTTTGAACGTGTCTGACGGTTATTTATTGTGCAAAAAGAAGAAACTGCCGAAGTAGGATTCGAACACAAGAACAAAAACGTGATATAATCGGCGGGTATAGCTTTAACCACACGGCCACAGAAGCACAACGCCTGTTGATATGGTCAAAATCGTTTAATCCGAGAAATCGGATCGCGATTTGATGCAGTGTCCAAGTTCGATGACGTTAAATTTTGACTCTGTCAACAGCCGAACTTCCAGCACACAAGAGCGAGATCTGTTTACAGCATAGAAATAAACTGTTTATCTGAAGTTCGCTAGAATGGAAATTGACTCAAGGTCGTGGCATATCCGAGTGAACAAAGTTGGGGCATGAAGAACCAATTAACGGCTTCAATTTACTCATGTGACTGATTCTAACCCAATGATAACGACGTTGGCAGGTGCATCTAAGTGAAAATGCGTGCGATTTATGTGCCGTTATTGTGCATTGCATGAAGCTTAATTTCCATTCTAGAGATATTATTGTTGTCAATTTCTATGGTTTACAGACACAGGGAAATCGACGCGAAGCAGGAGAATATTCCAAATTACGCACGAGATGCGCTTCGAAGAGGGAAACCGACGACACAATCAGAAAGATGAACCGACGAGAAATAAGATTATATATATATTTTCCACAGACGTTGGGTATAGCACTAAATATTCCACTTAATCGTCAGATGTGAGAGAGCGTCGAGACAGGCGACCGGTCGCTCTGCAGATATGAGGATTTTTAGGTACTGTTATCGTGACGTATTCTAATAACAGTACATAACAGCAATTCATATTTGTTTTTCTATTTTAAAATTCCGAATTTGTATGCATTGAGCGAGCGAGTGGCACAGTGGTTTAAGTGTCTGCCTGTGGTCTGGATGACCCAGGTTCGACTCCTTGCGCAGTCAACCTTATTAATAATTGCGTTCGACTGGGTGTTTGGCAATCACCTGTAATCCAGCTACTTGGAGGTCATTAAAGTGGATTAGAACCTTAATAACTATATTCTAATATCATCTATATCCTTACAGCCGACCGGGTGTGTGGCAAACACCTGTAATCCAGCTACGTGGAGGTCGCAAGTAGATTAGACATTGGCTGATTACTAACCAGACTGCAGACGCTCGAATCACAAAAGTGCCTACTCGGGAGGGAAAAGCGGTTTCCTCCATAATCTCGTCCTCGCCCAACACCCATACACATATGGAGCATAATAATAATGATAATTCCATACCGGAACAGGCGTCGCCCGGGTTACCAAGGCCTGCGTCAGACATTGGCGGTCCAGGGTGGACTGGCGAAAGGGCTACTGGATCTCAATGAACACATCAAAGAACAAGGAGGAGATGGACACATGCCGATAACACTGAGGTGATGAAGTGCTACTATGTAAGCAGACCGAATGAACGTGGCTACCGCAGGCGCATGCATACACTATGGGTACAACGACACGAAAATGACGACATCAGCGAACAAGGACTGCTAGGTCAGAAGCGATCAATAATAAAGAATAGGCTACTTACAGAGGTTGAACTACAAACAATAGAAGATACGTACCACAGAGATGAAACACAAGTGCGAGATTCAATTTCCATTCAATCAAATGAAGAAGATCCGCAAGCGGTCAATGACATTGACGTTGTGTCTGTCAGTGGCGAGTTTGACCATTCACCAGACAATGAAGACTATGTGACACAATTGACACACGAGCAAATACGGCTAAGGAACGATGTATGCAGACTGATGGTGGATTACAATGATCATACTATACGCACACCGATCAAGAGAATGAAGAATAGTGAAGAATTGAACCAAGTAATCCAACACATCAATGGGGTATTGAAGACGATTGCCACGAGTAATTTGTCAGAGACAAACGCCATGATATACGCTTCTATCAAAGCTATTCAAGATAGAATTGCACCGAACAAACAGGCTATTCAGAATATTGAACCTCCATGGAAAAGAAGATTAAAGAGACAAATTGATCGCACAAGAAAGCAGTAAGGGCCAGATGGAAGCTTGCATATGTCTTTTACACAGAGTGTTGAAGATACATAACAATAAAATTTTCAATTGCATCAGAAGAAAAAGAGGAAGCTATTGAAGTAGCTAAGCAGAGACCTCTTGGCCTTGGAGTAAGATTAGCGGAGTTACAATGCGAGATACGAACAATACAAATAAATAAGAACGTTCAATATATAACCCAGGAAAAGTGTATAGGAGACTTCAAGAACAAGGAAGAACAGCCTCACAATAGAAGAAACACAGCAGCAGGACAATGAGATAAAAGACGACTGGAGAGAATTTGGAGCGATCCTCGTCACATACATTTCCACAACGTGGCTGAAAAATCTGAAAGAAGAAACCTCAACGTTGAATACACAACCCGACATAGCAATTACCGAAAGTGAATATGACAACCACCAAAACGCGACAGAAGATTTGAAAGGGGCAAGTTTGGAAAGCACCAGGTCCAGATATGGTAACACAGTGGGTGGCTGAAGAGCTGAATGCAGTAACATGGAAGACTGGCAGAGCAGTTTCAATGACCTTCCTGCAGAGACCACCATAAATCCCTGGTTTGGCTAGTAAAAGGAAGAACAAACGCTCATTTCTGAAAGACCCGTGCAAAGGACATGCACCGGACAATTACCAGACCAATCACGTGCTTGCCACGATTTGGAAAGTGATGTCTGGAATACTGGCAACACGATGTCGAAGCATGTACTGATGCAGGTATTCTTGCCCATGATCAAAAGGGAGCCAGAACAAAGGTGTACAGGCACAAAGGACCACTATTAATCGACAAAGCAAAAACAAAGGAAGCAAGAGATACAGGAAGAACTTATCAATGGCCTAGATAGATTTTTTTTAAAAACCCCAAGAAAGCATTTGATTCAATACCCCATTCATCGGACCTCGAAACCATGTCATGTACAAAATGAAACAATCAGTTACAAATAAACAATCAGTACATGAGTTAATTCGGACAATCAATGAAGTACTGGAAACACAATTCATGAAAAGAAGCCGATTGGTGAAATTCCCATTCAATCAGGAATCTTCCAAGGAGATCGCATTATACCCATAATATTCTGCGTGCACTCAACCCATTGATCAAATCCTTTCACAAGAGCAATATGGGTTACACAATGCGAACGGGTCAGAAATTGAACCATCTACTATATATGATGATCTAAAGTTGTAATGCCAAGACAGAAGACCAAGGTAAATTCCTTGATTCACACATACAAGAATATCAGTAATGACATCGGCATGGAAAACTTGGCATATCGAAATGTGCAAGACTCATCATAAAGCGAGATAAGTAAAAGAGACTGGATGGACTTCATTAAATCTCGGAACAATAGATGATGCGAAAGAAGAAGGATACAAGTATCTAGGGATTCTCCAACATCAAACTAACAAGGAAGAACTGGTGAAGAAGTAGGTGACGAAAGAATACTTCAGAAGAGTCAGGAAAATAATGAAGTCGAGGCTATATGGATACAATAAAATCCGAGCCATCAACACATATGCGACACCAGTAATACGATACTCCGGTGCAATAATAAAGTGGAACACAACTGACATACAGCAAATTGATGGTAGAACAAGGAAGATGATGACAATACACAGGGCGCTTCACCCCAAAGCCGACGTCGATAGACTATACCTACCAAGGAGGATGGGAGGCTGCGGCTTGATTAAAATAGATGATGTCATCAACGAAGAGAAGCGCAGTCTTTCACACTATGTGTACAGCACGATCGCTGACCCCCTAATCGTTGCAACAAGGGAGTTTGGAGTCTGCGAGAAGTATCAAGAAGGCATCAAATCATGGAAGGTCAAGACAATTCAAGACAGGAAGAACAGATGGCAACAGAAAGCGCTACATGGTCAATATCCGAGGCAAATGAAGGATATCACGACAGAAAGAAATATATATGGCTGGATGACCCAAGTTACGCTAAAAGCAAAGACTGAAGCACTGATCATGGCCGCTCAGGATCAAGCACTAACAACAAAGGCACACAAGAAGTACATAATGAAGACAACAGCAAATGCAAAATGCAGAAGGTGCCAGCGAAAAAGATGAAACTGTAGCCACATTGTGTCATGCATGCAGTCCAGCTTACTACACAGCCATCCAACTGAGTATACAAGCAGGTACATAACAGCGTCGCAAGAATAGTGTACCAAATATATGCCAACACTACACCATCAAAACAGAAGAGATTACTGAAACACAACCCGACAAAAGTTACTGAGAATACGAAAGTCAAGATACTCTGGGATTTGGAATCGGACAGGTCCATAAAAGAATAAACGCGAACCGGCCTGATATCACAATAGTTTGACAAAAATAAGAAAGAAGTGAAGCTAATAGATATCTCAATCCTGATGATAGAAAACATAAAAGAAAGAGCAAGAGAATATTCAAAAGTAACCAGAACCTCAAAAAATCCGAAATCAAAGACTATGGAAAGCAAGAACAGAAGTTGTACCAGTTGTCATCGGCGCGCTTGGAGCAACAACACAAAGTATAAAGACTACCTCCACAGACTACCGGCAATCGAAGACATTTCGCAAGCTACCGAAAGCTCGCTTCTCGGAATTGAACATATCCACAACGCAACGCACCTAAGCCTCCAGAAGACTTGGTAAGTCTCCCGATACTAGGGCTGTAAAAAGTCACCCGACCATAAGTGTCGAGAGTTAAAAAAAAAAAACAGACATCACAGCAATAAATATATGTTTTTCAATTTTAAAATTTCCGAATTTGGTCTGCATTGAGGTATCACATTTGTCCTCATCAACAATAGACGTCGGATCTAACATTGCCAGTGAACACGTGACAGTTTGCTAAAGAAATTAAAAAAAATCAATGAATTATCAAGTCGCTAAAAAAATGCTGAATATATTGTTTAAATAGTAGCTCTTCCATAACGCAAACTGGCCAGGCCTATAAACTATTGATTTGGTATTATCGGGCTCGAATTAGTAATATTGGCAATTTAATATTAGCAAACCCTTGTGCATCGTGGCTATGGCATCATTCACAAGCTCCTATGTACAATCGTTAATTCGCTTGCATATTCCCAAGACTGCTTTCGTGATTCATGCACAACTAAATCGGCCCTATAAGATTAGTTTTCACATTGGTTATAGTTTTGCATCGTTTTTTTTTTTTACGTCTTTTTATTTTTCGTCTGTTTTACTATGCAATGTTGCTGTTTTGGCTATATCTAACTATGTATGAAAACGGACTGTAATTGCAATTTAGTCAGTGAATATGAAGAGACTTTTTGCATGAAATACGCATAACAATAATTCTTAATTGGATTGACTATCAATTGAATCACATACCTTTTAGTTCATAGCATCTTTTAAATATCGATAATCATTGAATAAAAAGTCCATGCTGCCCAGATAGTAAACATTGAGTCTAAAAGTCAACATGACAGAATTAGCAATAGAGTGAAATGAAAAATAAAGATAAATCAAGTTGCCATGGCATGCAATGCATTGCGGCCACAGGATTCCCGGACCCTACGATCCAGGTTTAACTAGACCTCTGCCCACCACCTCAAACATACAAAAAACAGTTCTAAGAGTTCTATCACTTCCCGTCTCAAACCGCAGCAGTGAAAAATTTTCATTGAATTTTTACTCTTTTCTCAAAATGCACCAAAGTACATTTTTCTCGAACTTACGCCTACCCCAAATATTTTCCTTTACAAATATAAGTTCATTGTTGCCAAAAATAAGATTGAAATTGATAGTCATCTATGCGGATCATATATTATCTGTATAACTGAGACATGGCTACATTCAAACATCTTAATGCCATCATCTCATTTGACGGGTTTTCTATCTACCGTGATGATCGAAATGACAGAAAGGTGGGGGAACTGCTGTATTTACGCAATGATTTGTACATTCATCTGTTGACACAAATGCAACCTCAGGAACTCGGTTCACTCAAAATTGTCATACAATGTGATTTGAGGTTTAGCAAATTTTTTCATTGTACTTGCTTTGCATTATACCCACCATCTTGTTCAGGCTGTTGAAATTGACACGAAATCAATCAAATTCATGTTGTACCATGTTTGTTTTTTTGCATCTGTGAGATAACCAATCATTAGTAGCTTATACTGAATATTGATGCTGTGACATTGTAAAATATGGACACGGCTTTGACTCTTGGAAAACATCTTATCTATTTAGGACCATATCAGTAGTAAGTTAAAACTCCACTTACTGGATAGCGCAAGATGTGCCGCCATCGAAAAAGTTCGGCTGACCGTCCTCCCCCCCCCCCACCACCACCCCCCCCCCCCTCCACCCCCCCTCCGTGTCGTGAAACGTCGAGTCGGGCGTGGGTGTGGCGTCCGTGTTGCTTCGAGTCCTGACGTCCCCCCCCACTGAACCGGCCGTCGTTTGCGTAGCGCGCGGTGATTGTGCTGTCCAGGATGGCGTGGTGTGCCGGCCAGCAGGTTGGGAGGGTGGACTGTCGTAGCTCATCTGAAAAAATCCTAAGTGTCAGAGTGGCTTTGTATGGGTAAAATTTTGAAAATTTTCCAAAGTGTGGAATTTCGACCTGGGACCTTCACCAAAACATTTTCATCAAATTTCACTGACCCCCCCCCCCCGACAGCAATCTTCTAACTTTGGTTCTAGTGGACGGATTTTGTCTTACAGCTACTCGTTTGAAAGAGGAGAAAAAACTGCTCGACGACATTTTTTGCCGCGAGTCAATCGGACCAGCCGTTCAAAAGTTAGAGCTGTTACAAGATTTTAGGTCGGAGCTCTCCTGAAAAAATCCTAAGTGTCAGAGTGGCTTTGTATGGGTAAAATTTTGAAAATTTTCCAAAGTGTGGCATTTCGACCTGGGACCCTCACCAAAGTTTGTTTCATCAAATTTCACGGACCCCCCCCCTCGGGAGAGCTAGCTTCGATCTTGGCTTCCAGTGGACGGATTTTGTCGTGCAATAGCTCGTTTGAAAGCTAAGAGTGAGACAAATTCACTGAAAGAAACGGCTTGTTCATAATTGTCTTCGTTTAGATGTGAGACGCTATTTAAGATTTTGGGAGATTGGCGAAAAACGACAGAGTTAGAATTTTGGTCGTTTTGGGATATAGCGCCCAAACGAACCATCGGATGGGAAAACGGAGGTCAGATTCGGATTCAGCGTGAAATTCTGCATCGGTATGGTGAGTTTCAAGTCAATCGGAGAGAAAAAGTTTCGCTGACCTCCCCCCCCGCACCGATCTTCCAACTTTGGTTCTAGAGATCGTAGAAAGTCGTGCAATAGCTCGTTTGAAAGCTAAGAGTGAGACAAATTCAGTGAAAGAAACGCCTTGTTCATATCTGTCTTCGTTTAGATGTGAGACGCCATTTAAGATTTTGGGAGATTGACGAAAAACGACAGAGTTAGAACTTCCCAAGAAACAGCTCCAGCGGGCGAATGAAGGCTCGGATTGGTAAACGGAGGCCAGATTTGGAATCAGCTTGATGTTATTGTCCAATGAGGATCATCATCCAATGAGATCAAGCATTTTCTATATTAAATAGCGAGCCTTCCACAGTGAGAATCATTCCATCGTTGAATCACACGAGTGACGGACGCACATTTTCTCTCTCTCTCTAGTTCCCTATTCTATTATCCAACTAAAATGGTAAGTCGCTACTTTCCTCCCTCTCCTCCCTTGAACGTAAACTTAATACAATCTTTTTCATTTTCAGGCATCTACTCCATCTGCTGCACTAGTAGGACAAAATGGCGGTCAAACGTTACAAGGTTCGCTACGATCAGATCATCTACAACTGAGGCCAGTGGAAGAAACAACCAAGGTACATAATCCTACACCGCTACAAGCGTAAATTTAAACAAGTCTTGCGTTATGACGATCATAGCGTAGTACTCCAAACGGGAATGCTCCCTTCCACGGATGTCAAGATAATGCACAATCAGTATGGGGACTACATACTGATCCCCGTGAGTCCGTACATTCGCCGCCAACTTGATATTATTGAGGAGTACGTGACATTAAATATGGACATTCCTACTCCTCTTGCTCAAGAGTGGAAGGCGAGAGATGACAAGGATACTCCCTATAGAAAGATTTGGGATGGTAATCAAATTTGCCTACCGGTATCACATTGGTGTACTTACTATAAGAAGGAGGGAGATCATTCAACACCCATCACATGCGACGAGCTCGGAGAAGGTACTTGGGATATACTTTTCAAAGTGAATGGCTATATTATGGTCGGCATAAGGATAATAAAATAGCCTCTCTCTCCATGCATATGGAATCCATCCTATATATTCCAAAACCACCCAACGTGGACGACATAATTGATCAAATCCTCAAACAGCAGTGGTACGAAGCGCAAGTCGGAGAAGAATGCTGCATCAAAACGCAAATCAAAGAAGGAGAATTACTAGTCCTTTCCTAACTCTACCCTATGACAATTCGCTTATGTGCTTTGAGTGTCGTAGACGTGGTCTTATTAGATACATTTTACTTCTTCGTTGCCATCATATCATTTGTGTATTTTGTCGTGAAAAGCATCGATGTAATTCTTCATTTTGTAATATGTTATAGAACGTTTCCTTAGATGTGTAAATTTCCGTTTTAGGCTTCTATCATCATTTTTATGGATTGTGAGGGTGAACCTGTACAGGAGCTCAGTGCTATTGCTATGAACAATTGGACATATCAGATTGTCAGTGTCTATCATCAACATGCCAACTGCAATCCCAATGTTGATCAATGGGCGAGAAAACACATTCATGGACTTAATCTGAAATATTTGCAAGACTATGGCTTTTCTTGTGAGAGTGCTCTTCTTATTGACTTTAAACGATGGTTAGCTGCTTTCAATGTTATACGCATCTTTTGTAATAATCCTGGTAAGGAGAGGAAAGTATTTCCCAATCTAATCATTGATGATATTTTGCTCCCGCCTTGGGATAGTAGAGTGAATCAACACTACCATGAAGTCACGAAACGTTTTAAGGATTTGTCTGTTCCTATTTTGTCTGTTCGTTGTAGTAGCTACGTTCATAACCAATGCTTCTTTCCTCCTTACCTCAACACTGCCAAAGTCCTGTATGGTTATCATTGCTCGCTGTATGATAGTTACCAGCTGTATCTATTTTATCTCTTTCAAACCATTGATTTATAATGCATGCTTGTTACCGTTATTCAATAAATGTTACTATGAGAAGAGTTGTTGTTTTCATGCAATCATGGGTTAGATAAAGGGCGATCATGTCTTTCTCAAACGACTGCGGAACATTACATTTTCATAGGCAAAGTTTAAAAGGAGCTGTTCAAGATTATGTGATAAATTTTCATAAAGATGAGACCGACATCGAAGCAGTGGTCGATGATGCTAGCACTCTATTTCTAGAGTTAATGAATACATTCTCTGATAGCATTATCATGGCGCGATTAGTTGCGAAAATTAAGTTTAGTCATTTTGGAAAGGAAGAGGTGGAAAGTCGCTCTTTCCATTTTGCTTCTTATTCAATGGAAGTGGTAGATCACCCCGAAGAATTTTTTAAAAGACATATGATAAAAATTGCTGAACGTCTTAACGCATTTAACCATCATGGTAGCAGTCTAGTGATTGAAGCGATTTCAGATATTCACATTCAACTTTCCATAAAGAAAAATTGAAAATGCAGTGGTACTTGATTGTAGCACAACTGGTTTTCGAGCTATGTCTGCTCACTCTCGAAGTATATTCCTTCTGTACATGCGTCTATTATTTAGAAAAGGCTAGCAAATTCATATCTTCAAAAAGACTTGCTATAGACATCAGTAACGGTGAAACTAGGTGTTGTGATGTATGTAAGCGAAAGGATGGAAATGAAAAGCGCATCTTCAAGAGATGTAAGCATGCTTTTTGTCAACGCTGTTTCATACGTAATTGCATTCAACTTTGCAAATGTAACCACTGTGACATTGCTCATTTCGAGTGTCACTTATGTCCGCAATAGTTAGTACCTATGCAAATGTGGTAAAGACAGGTTTTAGCAAAGACTAACACGGAAAATGGCGAAACGTAAAATGACGAAACTGAAAAGTCAAAAGTCTTCAAAGTTTTCTTCAGCCATTCAAGCTCTCCGACGAATGAAAGCAAATCAGCGATACAATGCTATACGACATGCCAACGATAAATTCATTCGTGAAATTATTTTCTCATGTCAGAAAGTTGAGGACGAAGAAATTAGCGCCAAAACAACGAAAGTTACTTAAGCGATATGCCACAAAATTGCGTTTCATCTCCAATCCTAAAGTCACCCTTCAAAGAAAGAGGAAAACTCTAACACAAAAGGGCGGTTTCCTTTCAGCAATACTTCCAATGTTAGCTCCTGTCGTGGGCAACCTATTGGTAATATCTTTGGCTCTAAGCGTTAATTATGCAAATGTTGAATCTCAAAGTATTAAAATGGATTTCAGACTTCAATGTGATAAAGTTCTGACTGTATCAGGTCCATCTCATGCAGGTAAAACTGTTTTCACGCTGAATTTATTGGATAAAAGAAGGGAGTTGTTTAAGGAACCTATCAATCGAGTGATTTGGTGTTATGGTATTTATCAACCGTCGCTGTTTCAGGAATTGCAAAGTCGCAACTTTATTCGACATGAAGGAATTATTGCAGTGGATAAACTTCAGTCTAATGATGTTGTTGTATTGGATGATTTATTAAAAGAAAGTAAGAATTCAAAAGATGTTACAGATATGTTCACTCGCGCAGCACATCATAAAAGGTGCTTTATCATCTATATCACACAAAATTTGTTTCCTGATGGAAAAGAAGCTCGTACACGAAACCTGAATACACACTATTATGCTATTTTCAAGAATCCGCGAGATAAAAGTCAATTTGAAATTTTAGCGCGACAAGTTGCACCAAGAGGATCAAAAGCCTTAATTGAAATTTTTCAAGCAGCTACTGAAAAACCATACGGTTACTTATTCATTGACTTTACGCAAGAGTGTCCGGAAGAATTTAGATTTCGAAGTGATATTTTGAAAACTCCCATGATTATCTACAAACTATGAGTTCTTATTCTCGCATGATTGTTATTCCTCAGGATGAATATGTACAATTGACTGCCATGCAGCAAGTAAAGCAACCTCTTGCAAATCAAATGTATAGGAAAGAAATAGATTATCAGCAAAATGTTCACATCAAAGATCCACATCGTGCTGTATTATTACAATCGGAAACTGTTGAGCAATTGAAAAACTTGAAGAATAAGATGCGTGACTCTGTATCGACTGCTACACCTTTAGCATCTCGCGCACATGCCATATCTCTTTTCAACAGTATTGAACCCCATCTCAATGTAAATGATAGAGGAGAAATCATTACAGATGAAAATAAAGTGATTGATGCTTCACGTTATGAAGACTTGATTCAGTATGCGACACGTAGAAAGCGCCGTCAGGGCTATGTTGGTCATACTTTCTTAAACTATTGAAAAAGCATAATGTGCCAAAATTTGCTTTGAATAATGAGACATTGAAAGAACTTGATTCAACAGTGGCTACTGCTCCAATGCTTCAGGCGATGAAAATGCCAACAAATTGGTTTAAGACGTCACCTGCTACATCCCCTCCCACACTCACTAAGCAAACAAGAGGAAGAACTCGACGTAGATCTACATCACCACTAAAACTAGTAAAAGGAAAACGTAAAACAGCTCCTCCCAGGAAATACATGTTCTCAGACTATTAATATGAAGCAGATGTGTTGCTTGCCATGTAATGAGCCGCCAGAGGTGAATGTCGTTGTCACTTGCACTTGCTGCGCCAGCTCTCACAATGAAACCCCTAAGCAATGTGAACACGATCGCAAAACCGCTAAAGCTAAATGCTGCAGTTGTTGTAAATGTAGAAAGGCAAGAAAACAAAAAGATGAGAAGGAGGAAAAAGAGTCAGTCGTCATCGACTGAACGTTTGAAGTCAATCTATTATGATGTAAAACATCCGGCAGGATTTGCATCTATCAAGAAATTATCAAAAGCGAGTGGTCTTCCACAATCACAAGTGAAACGATGGTTAAAGGGTCAGGCTACCTATACACTCCACAAACAAGCGAAAAAGAAGTACCGCACCCGCCATTATATTGTTCATGACATCGATGAACAGTGGCAAGCAGATTTGTGTGATGTTGCCTCCATTTCAAAACATAACTCGGGCAATAATTTTATTTTAACCGTCATTGATATTTTCTCGCGTTATGCGTGGGCTCAACCCTTAAAAACTAAAGAAGGGAAAGGAGTAGCAAAAGCATTCCAAACAATTTTTCGAGAAGGTCGCATTCCAAAAAGAATTCAGAGTGATCAAGGAAAAGAGTTTGAAAATCAGCATGTGAGAAGATTATTTGAGAGGCATGACATTGAGTTGTTTAGTGTAAAGAGTGCTTAAAGCTGCACTCGTTGAACGTTTTAATCGCACATTAAAAAATCGCTTGTGGCGACATTTTACTGCCAACTTGACACAAAATTGGACAAAGGTTCTACAAGATACACTCCATGCCTACAATCACTCTATCCATCGTTCTATTGGACTCAGACCAGTAGATGTAAATGCTGACAATGTAGATAAAGTGCGCGAATCATTCCAACGTAAACGCACTCATGTGAAAAGTGATGTGAAAATTGGTGATAAAGTTCGTATCTCAAAAGTGAAAAGTGTTTTTGCTAAAGGTACCTTCCGAATTGGACAGAGGAGGTATTTACAGTATCAAGATTAATCAAAAAGACTCTCCCACCACCTACAAGTTGAAAGATTACGATAATGAAGAAATTGAGGGTAGCTTTTACCGCGATGAGATTGAGGTAGTCACTGAAAGTGAAACATATTTGGTAGAGAAAATCATTCGATGTAAAAAACGGCAAGGTGAAGAATGGTGTCTTGTTAAATGGACTGGTTATCCTTCAAGTATGAACTCTTGGATGCGTCGTGCCGACATCTTTCATCTAAGTGATCGACAGTGATTCATGCAAAGTTGTAACTAACAATGTTTAGGGTTTGAGCTATGAATCCAACTGCCTCATTTTATTCACGACCCTCCTATGTAAGTGGTGGAGGACAAATTTGCATCGGCGCTCGCCGCCAACGTGGAGGTAGCATACTTGGTGCACTGAAATCTGTTGTAGCACCTCTCATATCCAATGTCGGTAGATCTTTAAAACGAAATGTTTTAAGTAATGCCGTTGGCTTTGCTGGTGATGTTGCTAGTGATCTTTCCAGAGGTAGAAGTTTTAAGAGCAGTTTGTTGAATCGTGGGAAGGAACGCGGTTTAAAAACATTGAAGCAGACCTTTGCTGGTGTTACTCAAGGAAAGAAATCACCTAAACGAATGAATAAAGGAAGGATGAAACATCGCGGAGCTGGTGCGATCTTCAGTCAAAAGGCATTCACGCAAACGTCGCAGAGGCTCTAATCATTCATCAGGCGCTAAACGACGACGCTGCCATAACTTCTAATCATGGAGTGTAAACTTCCGGGTTTTGTTTGTTTGATCAACAAGCCATACAGACAGATATTCTTAGTTCAAGTATTGTAGATTATCATCCTCGAACAGCTGAGAATGCCTGGCCCCATTGAATTTGTTATTCCTTCTGGTGGTAGTGATGACTACATAGATTTGAGTTATGCGATGCTTGATTTGAGGTTTAGAATTCAGCAAGCAGATGGAACTGCTATTGACGATGCACATAAAGTTGGACTGAACAATTTACCATTGACTACATTACTTCGCGATGTTTCTCTAACGATTGGAGAGCAGCAGGTGGAAGGTGGTCAAAGCGATTATCCCTATAAATCATATTTCAATCATGTATCACAGTTTCATCCAGCAGCACAAAAAAGTCATATGGAAGCCATGGGATGGTACAGAGATGAAGCAGGAAAATTTGATGTTGAAACAAACAGTGGCTTTGTAAAGCGATCTGCTATGATTAAAGATAGTAGAGTATGTCAGCTATATGGTCCGCTGAATTTAGACTTCTTTAGACAGTCACAGTTTTTTTCTGTGTAATACCAGCATGCGACTCAAGCTGACATTGAATAAGCCTGAATTTGCGCTGAATGCATTTGCTAAAGTTGACAATTTTAGAATTCATGTGGAAGATATTGCACTTTACATTCGTCGAGTAGTACCGAATCCAAGTGTCATTAGAGGGCAATGCTGAAGGTCTTAACCGCCAAAATGCCATTTACACCCCACCCCCGTTCAGCATACAAAGCTTCTCACCTTTACAATTCCGAAAGATCAAAAGAGTTTCATGAAAGATGGCCTCTTTCCATCGGAAGCACCGAAGCTCCTCATGGTGGCACTGGTTGAAAATGATGCATTTAATGGTAATATAAAGAAGAATCCTTTCAATTTTAAACACAATCAGTTAAGTGAAATTGCTTTACGTGTAAATGGTGTGAGTCATCCTGGTCCACCCTGCGGATCAATTTATGCGCAGTTATGTTGATTTTATGGATGTCTTTGGCTTTTGCAATACGGATGACACCAACGGACTGACTATGAAAGAGGTTAAGAGTGGATATACTATTTATGCATTTGATTTGACTGCTGACAGCGATATTAGTGCACCCTATCGTCAAGCGAACGTGCCTCATAATATTCGTTTGGATTTGACGTTCCAAAGAACACTACCTGAGACGATCAATGTATTAATTTATGCAGTCTTCGATTCAAATATTGAAATTACAAAGTATCGTGACGTGATTCTTCAGTATAATCGTTAATGAGTTGGTTGACTGCTGACGATATTAAAACTAAAGTGCAGCGTAATGCAGACGAAGCGACGTTGAAAGCTTTCGATAATGTCTATTCACTCGATAACCTTACCACCTGCAGTAAATCACTATCCCATCTTTATTGTGCTAAACACTCATTCGCAGAATTTAGGCGGTGAGCATTGGAAAGCGATCTTTATTGGAGAAGACCGACGTGGTGAACTTTTTGACTCTCTTGCTCAACCTCCAAATATACCAACACAGCAGTGGTTGAGAAAACATACGCGTCAATATCAGCGAAATGAACGCATACTACAACATCCACTTTCATCAACTTGTGGTGCTTTTGTACTGTACTTCATCTTAAAACGTTTACATGTATCTCGATTTGTATCTGTTATTCAAACTTTTCATGTAATCCATCCTCTAATGAAAAAATGATTTGTAAGTTCTATCATGATTTGAAATAAAAACATCATGTTGGAAATTTTTTTTTTTATTTTACAATCCGCTGGATACATACATACTCGATGAGATAGTCTAGGATCACATTTGCTTGTACATGAGATTTTAGTCCAGTAATGATCACTTTACTATTATGAAAGATTGCAACATGCACAGGTAACCAACAACTAATGAGAGCTGCAGGAAAAAGTTCGGGTTCATAACCCCCCACAAATTGTAACTGCTGGTTACGAATCATCAAAAATACTCCGGATACACTTTCACAGACGCCTACTCAATTGAGTAGAGATCCGTACGAACCATATTTGTCCCATAACACAGTCAGATTCGACATCACACACCTCTCCCTCTTCCATATCCGACGTAGTAGTCTCTGTAGCTCTAAGCGCATTGACTGCGCCGATGAATGAGAAAGGGCGCCGAGAATCTGTACAGTCCCATTTTTGGGAAGAGTTGAAGATTCCGTGAATTGTTCATCTTCACCACTAACATTTGAGGTCGGGCCCGGGTAATACTTGCTGTTTGGAAGGTGTTGGTGTAATGTTGTGAGATCGATTTTGGTGTAAGTCTGAAGCGACGGAGAATGTTGACGATGGTGTAGCGATGGCGCTTCATGATGAAAAAATGAGTAAACTGAGCGATGTACCTTCCTTTTATACTTTTCCCAACTACCTTGATGAAATGTGAAGTTAGTATGAAGTTGGGAATGATAGAGTTGAATTCGCCGATTGTTGACGCGCAACCAGATGCGATTTCCAATACGTGAATGTCTTTTCATATAGAAGTATTTCAAATCCTTCATGATATGATGTAGAGATTGAAAATGACGATAAGATAAAGCAAACTCTCTTCTCACATTTCCAGTTGAATCTTTGAAATAGACGTTTCGATCATGATCCGTTTCAATACGTTGTAGGGAATCTAATTTCCAACTCATGGTGCGTGGTAGTCATGTCTGATTAAGATTTGCATAGTAGGCCGATGAACTCACGACGAATAAATGTCATGATGGAGAGATGTATGTATCTTCTATACTTCCCCCAATTGTATTTGCGAAATGAGAAACAGTTTGCGGAATGAGAATGGCAGATTTGAATTTCATTGTTGCGAACGTTGAATCCAAACTTGATCACCAAGAAGATGAATCTTAATGTTTCAAAATATTCCAAATCCCTCATGATATCATTGAGGTTGACAAATTGTCGCCATGTTGATGTAATACCTCTTGATGTATGACCATGAGAATTTTTGAAATGTACGTTTCCATCACGATCAACTCTGATATATTGTAGATAGTCCAAAATCCAAGTCTTCATGATGTTATGCAAAGTCGCAGATCAGCAATAAAAAAATGTCGTTTTATCATATTTTGCTTAGCAATGCGGCCGCAAATAGATTTGCTAGTAATCGAGCCGCACTCTTTTCTACTCCCATTGATCATACACAACAGCTAAATGGAAATTGGGAAGTGGTGTGTCACTCAACTTGTTTATAGCAACTGTGTCTATACTTTTGACCATGAGGTGATGACTATTAATATGAGACGCACAGCTGCTTACCAATGTGAAAAGGGCTGCCGAGTATACATTCCACAGTGGCCAAAGAAAGATCTCTTATCATGTAAAAAAGTTTATATATGATTTCTTGAATAAACCGTGTAAACATATTGTCCAATTTACTCCGCACAATGATGATCATAATTATGTACATCATGTAGTTGAGAAAGATTGGATTGTTGGTTTAAGTCCAAGTTTAAGAAATGATTTAGGTTACCTCGCTATCGCCTTAACAAGCTATGATAATTTTAATGTTAATTACCACATAAGTGGTCATAAACAGTTAATATATCGAGAGGAAGCTTATTATGTAGATCTTATTCCAAGAAATGAGAAGACGTTGGTGAAGAAGATTGTGATTAAGCCAAGAAAGACAAACATGACTCCTGAAACATTATTGAAGAAATTTAATTATCTCCTTCGAGTTGATGGTAAACAAGTGGCAACATTGACTTATATCAAATCATCTAATCATATTGCAATAAGTAAATTAAATGATGATGATCTAGTATTAGTTTGTTCAAAAGATTTTCATCAGTTCTTACGACATCATTCTGCAGCTGTTCATGGAAAATTTGATATGCAACATTTACCATGTGAAAGGTCAAATCAATTTGATACAGAATGGACCGTATCTTTATACAGAAAGTGTGTAGAGCCTTTCGGTGGTATCTTACATGAAACAAGAGTGTTGATGCCTCGCATTATTACTTCGGTTAAATTGGTTGTAGATTATTTAAATGAAGTGATTAATGAGCAACATATTTCATTTTCTGAAAAAGAAGGTACTTTGTCTCTCACTATAAGTGGAAATGGTATTGAACTAATTATGGATAAAACTCTAATGGACATTTTGGGTTTTGATCAAAATATCTTTAAAAGTGGTACTGTAACCAAAGCTAGCGCAGACATGTCGCTATCGCGTCGTATTAACTATTTTCAGATATATTCCAATATTGGTGAAGATGTACGTGTGGGAGATGTTGAAGCTCCATTGCTAGCAATGATACCATACCAGCCAAAAAGCTGCAGTATTTTATCTGAGCATACTTTCAAGAAAGTGCATTAGACAAAGCTGAAATCAAACTACATCCCACAAATTGATATTGCCATTTATGACGATGCTGGTGCGTTGATTCCTTTTCATAAAGATGCTGTGACAAGTATCACACTCCATTTCCGAATGAAGAGTTAATGCAAAAGTATGCTAATATATTTTTCCAATGTGAATAATATGGAAAGTGAAAATAAGGACTCGTTTCTAATCTACTTGCCCAGTAATGCTTCTATGAATAAATTTCACAAAAATTAACCATCAGACTATCGAGTAGAATTAAATCGCCCACTACATTTAGAAGGTGAATGGGAGGTTGGCGTTTCTAGTATTTGCTATGATAGCAATATTCAGAATGTGAATGATTTGGAAGAAATGATATTGACTCTTGAACAGAGTTTATTCGCAAACATGTTTCTGTGGCGTCCGTGGCCACCATCATCAGTGCATAGAGATTAAATACAATAAAGAGTTAGTTTTTATACAAATTTACAATCACTGGAAAATCAATAAAGTAAAAGTGGCTCTGATTGGATGTTGTTGTTCATCATTGATTCTTGTTGGTGAAAGATTTGATGTATAGGGATTCAGCAATTTTAGTGTATGGCGTTTTCATCATTATTTTGAAATTATCTTTCTTTGGTATATTCTCGTGCATTGAAATTTCGGATGGTGGTCGTCCTTTAAGGTGTTCGTTAATTCTTTTGTGCAATTGGCGACGAGTCTCTCCGAAGTAGCTTTTATTGCATAGCTCACAAGAGTATTTGTATACGAGGGAAGAGCATTCGTCAAAAGGAATTTCGTCTTTATTTTTTACAAAGTTTTGACTTTTCAAGGTGGTGATGGCAACTTTCAGCGTGATTTTTTCCAAACTTCTATTTATTTGCTTAACCTTGGATTTTATTTCGCTCAAAGTACTACCGATGAAGGGTAATTTCCAGTACATATCTACTTTTTCACTGTCTTCATTTTCATTTTTTCTTTTAGGACTTTTTTCAAATATTCTTTCAATTTGCTTCGGGTGATATCCATTTTGTACGAAGATTTCACGAACGATATTTCATTGTTCTCACGGTCAAGGGGGTCACTAGTCAATCTTTGTGATCTATTGAATAGAGCTTGTATGGCATTATTTTTGTAGGAATCTGGACAGTGTGATTTTTTGTGGGTATAGACTAGATTGTTCGTTTTCTTTAGAGTCCAATTCGTGCCGATTGACCTGTCTTTAAATTTCACGAGCATGTCGAGAAATTGGATAGTACTATCTTCAGGCTTCTCTGTAGTGAACTGGATAGCCGGATGGATTGAGTTCATACAATTTAAGAAGGCACTTGCTTCGGCTTCATTCTTCAAAATAGCCAGGACATCATCAACATATCTTGTGTACATTTTGGGGATATGCATATCTAGTTTCTCTTCAATAATGTTTAAAGCAAACTCACTCAGCCATCACCGGAGATAGGGAAGATCCCATGCTCATACCATCTATTTGACAGTAATTCTTGTTATTGAATATGAAGGGCACGTTGGTACAAGCAATTCGCAAAAGAATTTTTAATGTCTCTGCATTGATCGGAAAGTTGTCAAAGTCTATTTTTATAATATGGTTGATCGTATCCTCAACAGGAATATTGGTGAACAGTTGAGTCACGTCGAAACTAGTGATATAAACGTTCGTAGATTCGGATGAATTCAAAGACATTATCCTGTCTTTAGCTTCAAAGCTTCTTTAACCGTGTACGATTAGGTACGAACTTTTTAAGTGGTTAATAAGCCACTGACAAATATTTTTACAGTAAGAGTCTGTCATTGATAATATTGGTCTCATCGAGGATCACTCTGGACTTGTGCACCTTGGAAGTCCGTATAGGCGACTAGGTTGACATCCAGTACTTCGAGTTGCTTGTACATCTCTTCAGTTAGTTGATTCTTCTTTTAAGCTGCAAAAGTTTGTTGTTAACTTGTGTTTCCTTGGATGAGAATATATGTTGCTTGTTGGGTGAATTGGGAAGAAGTTTGCTTGGGTCTCGAAGAAGGCTTTCCATTTTGCTGATAATAGTCATCTTGTCCATAATAACCACACTGTTTCCTTTGTCCGGTTTGCTGATGTAAATGTCTTTATCTTTGCAGATATTCTTTACTGTCTTTAGCATTGCAGTTACTTTCTTGGGAGCACTTGTTTCTTCTTTAGTAAGGAGACGGATTACGGATTTTATGAGATGTTTCACGTCTTCTTCTTTGTCACCGAGAAAATTTCAAAATAATGATGAAAACGCCATACACTAAAATTGCTGAATCCCTATACATCAAATCTTTCACCAACAAGAATCAACTGATGAACAACAACATCCAATCAGAGCCACTTTTACTTTATTGATTTTCCAGTGATTGTAAATTTGTATAAAAACTAACTCTTTATTGTATTTTATCCCTATGCACTGATGATGGTGGCCACGGACGCCACAGAAACATGTTTGCGAATAAACTCTGTTCAAAATTTACGGCTCCTCTCTCTCAAATTGATATTGACTCCTCGCACCCATGATGGAATAACGATGAATAATGCATTCCAGTTCCCATACAATTTAACATCAGATGGAAAGTGTAACTATGAATGGATTCAGATAAAATCAGATTATTATGAACCATTTGGGAATGAGAAAATTATTAAGGCATTCAATAGTGGTAATACTTCCATCATGAAGAATAAAAATCAGAAAGCTTATGAGTTTACTATCTATCATTGGAGTGGGAGACAGTTCCTTCGCTTTCATTCTTTTACTAAAGGTCTTACACTGAGGTTGGATAATAAATTCTATCCACATCTCGGTTTTGGTCATGGACTACATCTAACGTCAATTGCTACTGCAAATGTTAAAAAAGTTTATTCAAATCGAATCAACAAATTTCATTATAGATTTAAAATATTTGATAAAGATGTTGTAGAATGCGAAGAACGCATCATTTTGAAAAAGCGTGGTGTTCAACCTTTATCACTTATTGAGTTAGTAAAACGATGGAATGAGACTGTGGGTAAGAAGTATGGAGAGAAAATTATGGCGGACAAAAATAAGTTGGTTATTCTGATATATAATGACAAACTTACAATTTATTTCTCTACAACCTTGCGTCATTTTGTAAGACATCCAACACCTATTATTGGAAGCGGTGTGGTTTATGCTTCTCATGAATATCACACTAAAGCTGATTCAGTTAATGATGAATGGTGGGTGGACATCTATCGTGATCGCATCAAGAAAATTTACCAGTCTTATCAAGAATCTAAAGTTGCTATCAATATAATGCCGCGTCTATATCATACAGTTGAAAACTTCATTCATGTAGTAAATCCTTATATACAACAGAAGTTGAAGCATGTGATGAAAAGTAAATATGATGTAAAGACACACCACATTTCGTTTTCAATTGAAAATCAACGCGTTGTTCTGAAACTGGGTGATGACATTCAATGTCAATTGAGTAAAAATTTGAAAAAACTCTTTGGTTTTTCAATGCTACAAACTGTGTTTACTGCTGCGCATACGATTGGTATAGAAACACCAATGACACTTGATAAACATGAAACAGCACCTTTACATTCAAAGTGATTTGATTCTACCTATTTCTGTTGGCGAGAAAAAAGAATACATTTTACGCGATTTCATTCATGATAAAGACGCTTCATATGGAATAGTCGAGAAGATGTTTGAAATCTATTTTCTATCATCCCGTCGTCAAACAAACTATACCCTCTATTGCTATCAAAATTACCAATGGTTTACAAGAGTGCATCCATGTGAAAGATACTAAATCCCTCGTAACTTTAGTGTTTCGGAAAACAAAGTGAAGTCATTGTGATATGTTTATTGAAATAAAAATATGTATATGAAAAAGTCTTTTCACAGATATAGAGGGAATGAGCTGACTGTAGGCATATATTCACAAGGAAGAAACGATCTCATGCGATACATAAAACAACCATGTATATCTACAAAAAGCAACATCAAAATACTGAGTTAAAGTTGATTATGTCAATACATCTCCTGAATGTGGTAGCGTGAGTTATATTCTTTTGGGTGGAGGTATGTTTGTGTCAGGATGTCCATGTGGAAGAGATGTGTTATGCCCTATCCAACACCTCTTATCTTCGCATGCTGAAAGTGCTCGTTTCTTGAACGCGTGCGTTTTCACAGTATGAACTTGAAATTTTAAGATTGTCATTTTGACAAACGTTATAGTTTTATTTTTATAGGCTTTCTTATAGGACCGATGTTTCATTTTGTGAACAATGGATTTTGATATACCTTTAGCACGCTTAATACTATCGTCGCTATCCCTTAATTTCATGGAATACATTTTAGGACGGAGGAGAATCATTTCATCTATTTCCTTTCCCGCTGTTTCATCCTTAAAACAACCAAGTTTGGCTTTATTCTGTATGGAATAGAGTGGATGAGTGGGATTGTAGTTAGATGTGTCGAAAAATTTTTCTAATGACTTACCTACTTCATCAAAATTTAAATCTTTTTTGAGTGGTAATTCCTAAAAAGAAACTATCTGTATCACCACCCAACAAACGAACCTCCTTTACGAGAGGGCATGGTTTTAATATTTTGTAGAATAGTTGATACATTTCAAGCTTGGAATAATCTAAAACGGCTTGCCCAATATAGATGGGTTTGCACAACTCAACTTCAGATTTTATCATTTTAACACCTACAAGATCCTCATCGATGATGTCTCTATCAATGAAAAGAGGTGATGAGGTCAATTTGTGATATTTTTGTTCATCAACGACTAGTTTGTAGTTCATACGTTTTCTAACATCCTCCATGGTCTTTCCGAAAAGACTGTTATTCTTATATTTATAAAAATCCTTTTCAAAATTATTTTGGGCTAGTGCACGTTTCTGGCTGTTGCAATCAATATATGGTTTGAGGAAGGCTTTCTGTCTAAATTTAATAATGCGGTGAACTGACTTTAGAAGCATGTCCATTTCTAAATAGAATTTTAGTATGCAGAAGTGGACGAGATAATTTTTCTTATCATATTGGGTGAGCAAAAGTTTGCGGCATGGTTTGTACCTTGGCTGTCCACACTGTTAAGTTATTATGAAATTGTGACATGAATGATGAAAACATATCTTCAGTCACTTCACCAGATTCAGGTGCGAGTGGGAAATCAGCAGTTTTATTTTTAATGCTATTTGGATAAATCAAATCCACTTCAAAATAATATCCCTAATCACCTTCATCTGGAATCTTCAGTATGTTTGAAGGGTTGGAGTAATACTCAAGCTCATCTTGATTTAACCAACTAAACTCGGAATGAGGTAGTGGTTTAGACAGTGAACTGCCATATAAATTATTTTGGTCATAGTACTTTAGGTGGATATGATCATCACCTACTGTTTCAGATTTTATATGATGTTATTTACAAATGTGAGACCACCACGTATTCCGCGCTCAAATATATTATACATCTCCGGGTCTTGTAAGAGATGAATGGTCTCACCAGTCATTTTAAAGGCTGATTTAAAGGACATGGCTGGTAGACTGACAAAGTGGACAGGATCTAATTTGTCTTCTTCTAATGCCACTCGTCGAAATTCCTGAAAGACGTCAGCCAGCAAAATGACATCTAATTCTAAGTAAGCGATCATATAATCGCCAAACGTTTTACATTCAAATTTTAACCATGCCTCTTGAGCATGTTCATAGTCCTCTACTGGACAATCTTGACCCGTCAAATTGTTTTGGAATTTGTTAATGGAAGGAAGGGTTGTTTCATTTAGTTTTAGACATTGAGCTAAAATACGCATAGGGAAAGACTCCTTTGCGAGTGATTATTTCATCCGTTAAGTTTGGATAGTGTTTCTTCAAAGTTTGACTATGGGGAAGAAACTTGAGATTACGAACGAGAGAAGCTAGTGACGCTGACATGAATTGAAATGAATCTAAAAATTTTATTTCGAAGAAGACTGTCTTATTTTCTTTAGTTTTATCAACTGGTACTTTTGCTGTCATTGCCATGAATTTTTCTCTCGTTTGCGCTATTACATTAAACTGCCACGATTTCATCTGGCTCAACCCTCCTTTTATGAGCATATGACTGTCATAGCGCTTAAAGTTATGAAAAATGACGGGTAGTACACGACGTCTCAACCTAAGTGAAAAGTTACATTTGGAGCAGAGTGCGTTTCTAAATTTACCAGTGATGTGATCATGATCACGCACTTTCTTAATTTTATCGTCATCAAACGTTTTATGACATTTAGGACAGGATGTGCAACTTTCAAATTTTTGTTTGTCTTCATCTGACATATGTAGTGACTTACGCTGCAGTTGGGAATCATATGATTGTTGAAATTTAGCAGCTTTATCGAGAAATTCTACAAATTTTGAAATGCAATCTTCACCTTGCCAAGTATGCATTTTGTTTTGCCTATTCCTAAAGTGGTTATGCCATACTTCATAGCAGGATATGGCTGCGGGCTTGTGGATGATATCATCAATGTAGCATTCTATGTCTGCGTAAATGACACGCAGGGGACTTAATTCGTCACCATTATCCCTATGTGAAAATATTTTATCTTTGGGCATGCGTTTCCATTTGTAATTTACCTCGCTTGCACCATTCATAGTGAGTTTCAAATTTATCTTTACTCCAAAAAGAGCGGATGCAGCGGTCGCATACAAAATGTTCACCTCTTTTAGAGTGCCCCAAGTGAGTGTACAAGCGAGAGATTTTGGGAATACCACAGTAGTGCCATTCCTCGCTATCATCTTGTTTTACTAATAAGAGGTTGACTACACGTTCATAACAAGTTGAACGTGAATTATAGCGGGCACCCTTCAACCCCTTCTCCCACACGTGAACGACAATTTTAATCTTATTATGTTTTTCGAACGTTTCTACATCTTTGATTTTCATGTTGTTACTATCACAACCTTCAAAGTCTAGTTCATCCTCCCACTGTCTATAGCTATAGGTATGATTACGATTCGCGTTGATATCATTATAGTGAAGGATGGATAGGACTGCATATTTGAAACACTGTGATTTACAATCGACATTGATGACAGCTTTCTTATTATACAACGTTTTTGGTAGTTTAAATGTGCCTCGAGCTGCATGACTTTCTAATAGGGAAATTTTGAATATGGCTGAGTCCACACCATCAAAAATGAGAGCGCTGTCGCGTTGATTGAATTTATCTACATTTGATTTTAAACATTGAATGTGAAAATTTAGCCAAGACTCGCAGTCTACAACTTCAGTTGCGGAAGAGGAAGGAACATGAAACTGTATTCTCTCCGTCACTTGACCCGTTTGAAAATCTATCTTAATATATTTTAGTTTAAGGTAGATGAGCGCCTTCATTCTAAAATTGTCTAAATTGTTGAAGAGCGCTTCGATAATGTTAGAATTTTGAAGGAGCCACTCAGGAAAATCTACTATTTGAGTATTGGACTCCATGCAGTAGTCGCGTACTAAATTATTATGTGAAACATTAATGAGGGAGATGGTAGAGGTACCGTTGGTGTAGTGATCATTTGCATGCGTGTGTTGAAGTCTGTGCAAAGATCGCTGAAAGTGACTATCAAAAGAAAGAGGGCACAAATCGCAAGGAAAGGAGATGTCATCGTCAGAATCAACTTCACCTCCGGAGATTTACGCCGCTTTGCGTTGACACACATGTTGTTTTATGTGTCGAAGGAGACTGTGCTTCCTTGTAAACATATGTCCGCAGTCGGCACATTCCCACTCGTTGCCTTGTCGCGAGAGTCCTGAGCTGGAACTCACATCACCTGAAAGAGAAATCATTCTATCATCTCTGTTCAAGTCTCAGTGTATTGTTACAACCTACTTTGACTCAACAACTCTAAACTTTCCTCGAGAAGGGAGGGCGTTGGTGATGAAGTTGCTGCCTGAAATTGAGGAAGATGCTATTAGCCACACGTTTGAGGGAGATGAGTGAAGAAATTTTCAACTTACCATTTCAACGAAATCGAGTTTAAGGTTGATACTTCAACAAGATAGAGACTTCACGAGAGAGCAGTTCACTTGTACGCCTCAAATATAGAATTCGCCAGAGAACACTTATATGTCACAAAGACAGAGTGAAATGACACGAATGTCACTTTACATATATACTTTCATATTCATCATTCATTGGCTGTTCATTCTGATTGGTTGCTTGTTGATACTTAAGAATTAGAAAGCATTTCAAAGTTATTATTCACAGTCAACATGACAAGCCCTCCGACAACACCAAACACAAAATTCTCTTCTCCATGCTCAACACCAAAGGCGCTCGTTGCACCAAACGCTCCAACGAAGGGGAAGGTAGAGAAGGTGTACCGGCTGGACAATATCAGAAAGTTGTCATTACCAGCGGACGACGAAGAGAGTGTATGTGAGAAGGAGTGTCCCGACTTAACAGGCGTGAGGTGGAAGTATCTCCAGTACGATACTGACGATGTGATGGAGATCACCAGCACCAAATTCCTCCACCAATTATGGGAGTGGTACACCCCTAACTCCCAGCCACGAACTATGGCGGAGTGGGAGTATATCGACAAAGTGAGGCTCGCAGTGGAAGAACGATTAAAACAAGTGAACTGTTTTTGTTATCTATGTGAAGCCAGACTCTGGGACGATATTGACGATGATGACCTTTTGAAATACATGCCACAATAAATTTTTATTTCGTATTATCTTTGCTTTCATACTGACTTACTTGAACGGGGCTTCAGTGGATGATTTAACCATGTATACTTTTTCATTTGGAAATAGTAGCACGCTTAGTCTAACTTGTAAATCTTATAACATTTCATATGGGCGATGATGATAGATGAAATAGTGTTAAATAAAATTAAGATAGCTTACACTTCTGATACAGGGATATCAATCGACTGCGATCCATGTGTAAAGAGCTTGTTAGACTACGGATGGGCTTAAGTGGATGATTTAACCATGTATACTTTTTCATTTGGAAATAGTAGCACGCTTAGTCTAACTTGTAAATCTTAAAACATTTCATATGGGCGATGATGATAGCTGAAATAGTGTCAAATAAAATTAAGATAGCTTACACTTCTGATACAGTGATAGCAATCGACTGCGATCCATGTGTAAAGAGCTTGTTAGACTACGGATGGGCTTAAGTGGATGATTTAACCATGTATACTTTTTCATTTGGAAATAGTAGCACGCTTAGTCTAACTTGTAAATCTTATAACATTTCATATGGGCGATGATGATAGATGAAATAGTGTCAAATAAAATTAAGATAGGTTACACTTCTGATACAGGGATAGCAATCGACTGCGATCCATGTGTAAAGAGCTTGTTAGACTACGGAATAGAGAAGTGTGTTATGTTGCGTGTGGCGCGTGAGTGTCCTCCCCTTTCATTCCATTCATCAATTCGTCTCATTGATAGAGACAGGTAAGAACTCATGGTTCTCATAACGTATGCAATGGATAGTTTATAAGGCAACCTTCGACAGTTGGCTAAATGTCGCCCTGACGCGAATGCATACTACGTTGAGACAGAGGCAATCACTTGCAAACATGACGCAGAGAGGTTTAACAAGATTGACCATTGCCGAATGTCCCTTGCGGTATACATAGCTACGGGTTTCACCGCCGCCCTTTACAGGAACGCCCGTCGAAAGGAAGTATTACACCGAACTTCATTTGCAACGTTCAAGTTGACTGATAGCAGATTCAACTTAATGATAGTATTCGCCAGTCTGAAGACTGCCCAGGGCAAACCGCGTGGAGGTTCTATCATGTCTTGCCCCATGGTGGCCCTTAAGAGAGCCGATGGTTCGTTCTCGGGGTGTGAATTAAGTTGACTATTGGCTGGAATAGTCAATGGGTATGACGGTTAGGTTGTCATAGACCCTATACCGCCTAGGTCGTGCTGGTGCATCTGGCATCTTTCGGATGCGAGTGGTATTCGGAGTCCACACCCCATCCGTCCAAACGATCTTCTTGATCTTCCCCTTCTTATCATCCTCTTCATCCCACTCGTCGAGGATGATGAACTCGGGAATGGCGTTGTCTTCATCGATGAAGACGGGAATGGTGCTAGTAAATGTTGCTTCCATGGTGACTTGAAATTGAATGAGAAGCGCTACAATCTTCTGGCTTATATAGGGTTTTCAACAATGAATTGCTCAACAGCGAATCAGAATGCTTCAGGGATAGCAATCGACTGCATAACGTTCAAGTTGACTGATAGCAGATTCAAATTAATGATAGTATTCGCCAGTCCGAAGACTGCCCAGGGCAAACCGCGTGGAGGTTCTATCATGTCTTGCCCCTAGGTGGCCCTTAAGAGAGCCGATGGTTCGTTCTCGGGAGTGTCGTGATGGGGTGTTCAAGGCGGGCAAAGATCTGCAATGAAAATGATATGTATTAGAATAGGATATACTATCTTATTTACTTTTCACTTACCAAGTTAGCCATCCTTTTGCAGTCTCGCGCGCTTTCTGACAGAGAATTTGTGCAGATGACTGTCTCAGGCTGGCATGTAGGCATTTTTTCGTTGGATGGCCGTTATAACAATTTATAGACTCGTCCAGACTTCGGTTGACGAGTACTTCAGCGTCCAAATGATTATCCCGAATAGGGATGTGAAACTCAAACAACCTATCCTCATTCACACGATTCCACTCATCCCTCATGCGCTCCAACTTCTCATACGCCTGCCTCTCATCACCCCGCCGAGCCACAGTCCTCTCCAACTCAACATTCCTCGCTCTCAACACACTCATCTCCTTCATCATCTCCTCAAACTTCCCTTCTGCATCTCTCATTCTTCTCTCCGCAGCACTCGCCCTCTTCTCACAGTCATCATTCTTCTCTTCCAACTCTCGCGTCTTATTCTTCAAATCAGTCACACTACGCCTCATTCGAATATTCTCATCCGCTACCTCCTTCGACTTCAGTTCCTTCTTTTTCAACTCATCCAACTCCTTCACGACTTCATCCTTCACCTTCTTCAAACTCTCATACTTATTCACCAACAAATCATGCGCCATCTGCTGCGATACATGCCTCTTCTCTTCATCCTTCAACCACCTCGCCGACTGCTTACGTATCCCACCACTCTTCACTTTTGGGGAAGATGAGCTCTGCGGGGGGTCCGTGATGACAATGTTTGACACCTCCAACGACGAAGAGCTCAACTTCCTCACACGCTCCCTATCTAAATCCACATCATCCTCATCATCACTCTCAAGCACTCTCTTTCGCCCAATCTCAGCCTCCAACGACGCAACTGCTCTCGCCAACTCATCATTCTCAACAACATTCTCAACCTTACCCTCTCGCTCTATCGCCAACATTCGCTCCCTCTCTTCCACAATCAACTGCGTGAATCGCAAGTCATTCACCAAACCTCCACTACAGTCAGCATGCACTCTGTAAAAACGCGCCTCATCCTCGTCACCCTTCAACACTCTACACTTCACACACGCAACCCTATTCAGGATAATCATGTGGTCGGTGCCCGCCTTCTTGACATGCGCCTTGGCGTCCGCACTGCGATTGATTCGCCCACAGGTACACATTTTTAATATGAAATTTGCGGTTCTTATCGTTAGCCATGCCTGAGATTTCTTGTTAACTGTAAGATAATGAAATTTGTATAAGTTTGGAATCATGTAGTACAGTCATATTCCTAAAGCATTACACTTAGTGAGGAATGATAGATTTGAGTATAGTGAGTGGCACTCGATCCCGTCGACAGCCCGAAGGCCTTGTACTGATCACTAGGGAAGTGAGAGATCTTCCCCGATACCCGCTCTTTACAGCTGAAGACATCATTGTCACTGCCCCGAAGTGGTAACAGCAACGCCGAGTCAAAGGTAGTGATCAGTAGCTGGGATCTAACCCCTCAAAGCTGCCTTAGACTTAGTTAAATTTCAAATCTGATAGCAGATTTGAACTCAGAATACTTGAAAACCTTAGTCTACATGTTAAAACTTTGAATAAACTGAAAATTAAGAATTTTTAAAAAATTCCGCATTTTAATACTCATACTACTTTTAAAAAATTTTATCAGTAGTAAAGACACTATCGAACTCTATCATACAAACTTTGAAGTAAGAAGATAGCTTGCCTACTTCAAAAGATAGAGTCCTTTGAAACACCCGATATCGGGAGCTCAGAGCGACGACCGTCGCTTACCTCGTCTTTCGATGAAGTGATCAGACTTACGTTGTCGGAGGTTTATATATGCTCGGAAGAAAACTTAAAATGGCTCTATCTCCGAAAGTATTCATTGTAGCGACATGCGGTTTGTTGCAAACGATTCGTCTCATCATTCTCTATCATATGACACCTGAACCATTCTCATATGACCACGGGAAGTTGGTCCGTCAGCACATGTCCATGTAACATGCCACAAGTGAAAAAATTCCTAAGTGTGAGAGCTCCAGTGTGGTGAAAATTTTGAAAAATTTAAAACTTCCGAATTTCGACCTGGGACCTTTACCAAAACATTTTTCATCAAATTTCACTGACCCCCTCCCCCCCCCCTGGTTCAGTGAAAATTGATGAAAAATGTTTTGGTGAAGGTCCCAGGTCGAAATGCCACACTTTGGAAAATTTTCAAAATTTTACCCATACAAAGCCACTCTGACACTTAGGATTTTTTCAGGTGAGCTCCGATCTAAAATCTTGTAACAGCTCTAACTTTTGAACGGCTGGTCCGATTGACTCGCGGCAAAAATGTCGTCGAGCAGTTTTTTCTCCTCTTTCAAACGAGTAGCTGTAAGACAAAATCCGTCCACTAGAACCAAAGTTAGAAGATTGCTGTCGGGGGGGGGGTCAGTGAAATTTGATGAAAAATGTTTTGGTGAAGGTCCCAGGTCGAAATGCCACACTTTGGAAAATTTTCAAAATTTTACCCATACAAAGCCACTCTGACACTTAGGATTTTTTCAGGTGAGCTACGACAGTCCACCCTCCCAACCTGGCCGGCACACCACGCCAACCTGGACAGCACATCACCGCGCGCTACGACGGCCGGCCAGAGGGGGGGGACGTCAGACTCGAAGCAACACCACGCCACACCACGCCCGACTCGACGGACAGGAGGGGGGGGGGGACGTCAGCGACTTTTCGATGGCGGCCATCTTGCGCTATCCAGAAGTGGAGTTTTACTTACTACTCATATCATTATCACAAGAGATCTGTCTTTGTGTTATTCCCCTGATCGTGTTGACTATGATGCTCCTGTTGGCAATGCTGACCACAAGTTTCTCACTGCATATCCATCCGTATCTATGACAAAGAAAGAATCTGAACATGCAAAATACGAAACAAAAAAAATTTATGATCTGCGAGAGAGTCACATGACATCTTTAACCAGTGCTGTAGCTGATCAAGATTGGTCTGATTTGTATTCGGCTGTTGATATCAATCAGAAATGATCTCTTTTTCGACAAACTATTATTGAGCATGTAGACCGGAATATGCCTCAACAATACATCACAATGAAATCAACGGACAGATAATGGCTCACTCCCATAACTCAGCATTTGATTAACGAGAGATAAAAAGCTTACCGTTTGAGGGGTTGGAGCAAATACAGCTATTTAAAAGAAAAAATTAAGCTTGAATTCCAAAAGTGCAAACATATCTGGGCTATAAAGATAAAATCCAAAACGAATGGACTTTGGAGTTTACTGGCCACAATGAAAGATACGAAAAATTCCAGCAGTAGTTTCGATAATTTCATTGAGATAAACATCGGAATTGATAATACCTTAGAACTAATTACTCAGCAGTTCTCCATGAATATGACCTGCGATTCCACCTGTACCCAAGTGGATATTGTTGATGATGACTGGAGTCCTTTGATCTCTGAATTACAAGTAGCAAAATTACTTTCGAACGTCAAATGCAACAAATTTTCGGGTGATCCTTAAATTTCATCATTGATTTATAAGATTTTATCCCTCTTCATATCAACGCCACTTGCTCACATATTTCAAGCATGCATCAACCAGAGGAAAATTCCAGAAGAGTGGAAAAGGGTTTCAATCACTCCAGTGCCAAAAAAAAACCAATAACAGTCACAAAGCTTCGTCCAATAACTCAATCTTTACTACCTTCCAAAATTTTTGAACATATGTACGGTGACGATCAACACGGTTTCCGAAGGGAATGCTCCACTACAACAGCTTTAATTGCAATCACACATCAATTGCTTAAGAATTACGATGACAAAAAGTGACATGGATCTGTACTGATGACGTTTGATATGCATAGAGCATTCGACAACTTAGACCACAATCTGATAATTGTGATAATTGAGAAATTTTTTGAAAATGCACGTTCCTAGTGGGTTTGTCCTCCTACTGATGCAAGACTATTTATGCAGCCGTTTTGCGAATGTTAAACTGTTCGACAAAATGTGCAGAAGTTTTCGTGTAACTGTTGGTGTTCCCCAGGGTACTGTCTTGGCACCATACATTTTTGAAGCGTTCTTTGGTGATTTCCATTGTCCTTTTGGCGCATTACGATTTTTAGCAGCGGCATCGTTTATTGACCAATTTCTCCACAAGCTTCGATGTTTTGACATAGTATTTAACGGAATATTATTGGTGGAAGTTTTCCAGGCTTAGGCTCTGAATAGTATTCTGTATATAATCCATTCAAGAAAAATTGTTGTAGTACACCAGCACTGTGGCAATTATGCCATAGAATTCGCGCCCAAACATCATACGGAATCATGTTACGACCTTGTGTTCTTTGAATAATCAATCGCCCTTTGCTTCCTACAGGAGTATAATGGCCTAGGTGTGTGGCCCATGTATATTTGTTACATAGAGATAAGGTTTCTTCCTTTACTACATCCTTTTCTTTCCAGAGTGGTAACTCCACTCTCTCTAATGTGTATACACTTTCGATTTTATTAAATGAACTCGAGGGGATAGAGTTGGTAATTGTTGCCAAATGTGAGACATGCAAATCTTTGCAGTTTTGAGGAAATTGCCACAGAATTGAGTGATCATGATTGTAATGCAGAAGCAAATGATATTATTTTACAGATTCTCAGTGTCCTGACAGCCTTGGAGAGGATATGTTAGTTAAACTAGCAATTCGATGGGTTCCTATTACTTTCATGCTCAATCTCAAGAGTATTTTCTTAAGCGTGATCATATCACAGACAACTGCCACTGGTAGAGCAAAATCACATAATCAAAGACAATGATCTCAATTAACTATGAATTATGCAAATGGGTCCACATCACTATTCAGAAAGTTCAGATTCAAGAAATAAAACATGAATTTAATGAATCATAAATCAGGCCGGTGAAAATTGAAATAAAACTTGAAATTTCAGCCAAGAAAGCAAAATAATATCTTGACTTTTTCATGAAGACCTCCATTATATTACGGATCATGAGATTCCCTTGCAAATTAGCTTAATTTCCGCTTAGTTAGGATGTTTATTAGCAAATATTCATTGTTTTTGATATCCAACTTTTTTATACTACTTATAAAGGGGCTTCCATGTCGGTAGAGTATATAAATTTGCAAAATTTTGACTTTTGATATAAAAATTTTCACTGTATACAGATACTCTTTGAGTCGACACTCTACCTACGTGCGTAGTCTATGTTCTTTCCTTTTCAATTCTTCAATTTCAGCACGTCTTTGTTCTTATTTCGACACTATTATAAGGCACAATTTCCATGTTTGCACCCTATAATGATGCCAATTTTAATATTTGAGCAGTGGTTGCCATTCAGTGAGTTTCACGGCTATGTCAAAAACAGTTATTTGAACTGACAAAATATAGAAATTATCACTATTTTGTTCTCATTCTTTTATATGACACAAAAGCTCTCTCTTATCAACTTGAAATTATTGTTTATGATTCTCGCGATAACATTTTAATTAAATAGACAGGACGGCAGCAGAGAACACTCGTAGTTCTTGTGATTAAGGAAGGTTATTGGAGATCGAACTAGGCTGACTTCTTTTGTCATTGTATGTAGATATACTGACGCAATTGTGTTGAACATGGCAACAGATGAAAGGAATGATCTGCTAATAGGGCCTACTGCAAGGACATGGAACTAATTACAGATTAAGAATCATTCTATTGTGCAGTTGATACTTGCTAAGTCATGACGAAAAGATTATGTGGAATATGTTTTGTTGATTATTTGTTCCTTAATTGTCATGAGACACACTGACACTCACGTCTCACTACGCGTGCGGTATAGATCCAACTGACTTGATTTTACAAAGTGGTTCAAGTTAAGAAGTCACTTTATTCCAAACTAAAATCAAACTACAGCAGTTATCATTTTGATTTATTCTATGCGATATCGACATGAAGTATCCTGAAAATACCCACCTACGAAATGTGCTACTGGTCTGTTGGCTGAGCTACCCATATGACTTGACAGTATAGTCACAGAATTAGGCCTCAGCCACACTGAAAGCAAAGCGAACACGAGCGTCTCGAGCAAACGTATGTCCGTAAGCTATTAATCGCTCTGGTTTGCTTTACTCGCAGTGTGGTAGTCTACAACTGCTGTAATGATGACTTCATATTTGCTGCAAAACGCTTTGCTCGGAAACACTTGGAAGAGCTTGCAGTGCGGCTGAGGCCTTAGACAGGTCGTCTCTTCTTCCGTTTGACTAGAAGGGAAGCATTGGAACATGTAGCGTAAATGAAATGGCACAATCTCCTGACTAAATACCATAGCAATCGAACAATGAGCAGCCAGTTCAACATTAAACACGCCAAATTGTGCAAAGTTTAAGTGACTCTTATCAACCGGATCACACAGCAAAGAGACACACACTGTCGACGTCAAGTTCTACAGAGAAGTTTGTGAACGTTTTCTCGTGCGCCTGCTAACTTTTTTAATAATGATCGAATACCCACCCCAACATTATCGAGAAAACTTTTGCCCAATGATCTGAATTCTTCAAATTTGAAGGATCTGTGGCGATCGGAGCATTTTGAAGGAATTCACATGTATCCGCAAGCGACGCACGACTATTTTTCCTATCTATGTAAGGCATTAAACATTTCCTTTTGCCCACTAAGTAAGTTCCTGCACGTGCCATCGTTTTGAATCAGCTTGCATTTCTAGTAAAGTGATACGCTTAATCTAATTCTGTTAATAAGACAGCATGGCCGAAATTCTAAAGAATGGAAATTCAAGACAAGTCAAGCAATTACAAAGACTATAGATTGCGGAACCAATTTCAGTCATGCGTCATCTGAGCTTCATTGCAAAGGAACACAAGTTCGTGTTAAGGCATTCAAGTTCGTTCAACATAAGGCAACAAACTTCAAAAACATATTTCTATGGAATGATTGCTAGTTCAACCTGTTTTCCTATTCATTAATTTGCATGCGCTAACACGAGCTTTCCTAAGGCCTCAGCCACAGTGAAAGCAAAGCAAACACGAGCGTCTCGAGCAAACGTATGTCCGTAAGCTATTAATCGCTCTGGTTTGCTTTACTCGCAGTGTGGTAGTCTACAACTGCTGTAATGATGACTTCATATTTGCTGCAAAACGCTTTGCTCGGAAACACTTGGAAGAGTTCGCAATGTGGCTGAGGCCTTATACAGAGCAGACGACGAGACAAAATAGCAGAAATAGGAATGTTTTGTGCTGATTTTGAATATTATGGCGAACTATGCAATAAATTTTAGATATTCTGATAGTCAATTTCGTACTGATTTCGATGAAAACAAGAACAAGAGCAACTGAAGCCTGCCTTCAGAGTAATTTTGGCTCAAATCCTTCTCCACTAGACTAAGATACATCCACTGTCTATGTCTCATGAAATCGAGAGATCGAAATGGTTTGCCCGATGACTGACAGTCGCACAAATCGATGTCCACTATTTGCCGCGCGGTCGTCGCCAAAATCTAGAATTGGCTTTCACATGCAAGTAGTATGCGGCAGTAGGCATGCGTCTGTGTTATGTTTGCTTCTAGGAATGAATAAAGACCACGAAATCTGGCATTGTCGCTGAGTCTATTATGTTATTACTAATACAACCACGGAAGCGGAACCGGAACCGGAAACATTGGCTTTGGTGGAACCGGAACCGCAGAAAAATCACAGCTTCTAGTTGCGAGTAATATTTTGATTGTTCTTCAAAAGCAATCTGTGTGTGTGTGAACTTTGAAATGATTCATCTTTTGTTTTCACTCTCAATAGATCCTCCTTTACCGACCATTAAACAAGCGGCCGCAACTCTGAATACACTCTTATGCAGTTAAAGACACTATATACAAATCTTCTGCCAAGTTATATATGAAATGTGTGAATTGAGATGTCAATGTAATTTAATATTGCGATATATGTAGATATAGGACGATGCAATGAAAGCATTTTGTTTTCAATTGCATGAAGGGGTTCTATCTTGAATTGATGTGCAAAACTTGTAAACTGACGCAGATTGACAAGCATAGATGCATGATATAGTCGATACTTAAAATTCACTTTATTACCTTCTCAACCCTTTCGGGAGGGAAACGTTTTCAAACTTCATCCTCCCTGTGCAACGAACTTAGATTAAAACTTTTTGATATTCGTTGATATTCCAACTTTTAAGGAGACGGAAATGAATCAATCTATAATCAATATTTTCTTACTTATAATCAATTTTCGTTTATATCTATAAACAAAAAATCAGAGCTTGGTATGAAACATGACTATATCTGGAAACAACTTGTGATGATTCCACCTCTGTATCAAAGACAAAATTTGTGAAAGGCCAAGGTCAGATGGAATATATCTTCTTAATACATAACATACTCGTACTGCGAATCATTAATCTGGATTTGAAAGGAGACCGCGGACTTCCTTGAGATAGTGTTTCAGCCGTAAGAACTATTATCGGGCGAAAGGCTCTTGACGAACAATACAGATGCATTTTCGCCTGACATCTAGTGCACTTATCATTCATAAGCACAATATTGGTTCTTACTAATTCTTCCATAAGAATTCATAGTTATTTCATAAGTGCCTCATTTCATGAATGCCTTATTTTCAATAAATACTTTGAAAAAGTATTGATATTCTTCTGAAGAAGTGCTTTTGATGTAATATAAAATTTGGTTCAACTTGGAAATACCCAAATACTTCACCTGATTGATATCAGAATATCAGAATATCAGAACGTTTATTTTTTCAATTGAAAAACACGTACATGTAGGCACAAAAGAGAATGAATGAGATGACTGATGACAAGGCGATTGAGAAATTTACAGAATGACAATAAAGTGGAGGTGAGATTAAGTAATGACACTGAAATACGAGATGATACTGTCTGGAAGGAGAGGAATTTTTCACTCATATTTAATATGTTTAAGCAAGTCATGACTTCATCTGCAAAAAATTATGAACCATCATACTTTAGCAATAAAAAATAGATAGCACAAGCTTGACATCTCGTCCAACCGGTAGCACGGGTAACTCAAGGAAAGATACTGAAAATTGAACTTCCGGAGAATGCAGCACACCCATCCATGGCTGTTGCGAATCTGCGCGTCTGCCGAGTTCCACCCGGTACCTGCTCTTTTCAGGCATGATCAAAAAGCACACATGGAAATTCAAATGGCTATACATCACATGGAAATCCGGACTGAAGTTTTTGAAAGCCCTTTCATAATGGCTGATGTGTCTGACTAAAATGCCTCTTTTAACTACATGTAATAATGCCTCACTCTGGGAGAATGAAATATATGTACTGAACTCTGACTAAACACTAAGAGTGGTCACGGTTAGGACAAAATCGGAGACTTCAATCAGGCCTTTAAAAATAGAGAACATTTTGATGGCTCCCACTGCGAATCATGCCTCACAAAAAAGGTCTTAAGTGGGAAGTCATTAGTCATAATTTTTGACATGGAATATCTTGTGGTCATTTTCTATCCTGTATCGGCTCATGCCTCCGATCAGTGATGTATGTGAAAATGCACTCAAAGATTTGTTTAACGACAAGAAAAGATTTGATAAATCTGAATGCGTTTGGCTTCTTAAACAAATGTACATGAACTGTACGAGCTAGGGGTAGCTCTCACTTACCGAAGTACGGACAAATGTGGTTTTTAAGTAAACCTTCGGCTACTTCCCATTGGATTAGTATGCGCTTTCTTCGCCAATAATGCCAATAAGAGGTACTTGGTAGACCTCGAGAGATGTGCAGCTTCCCAGTAGCCATTGGATGCACATCAGTCTGAGAAAGTATATTTTTCGGTCTCGTGTTGGCGACCCGACTACATGTCGATGGGTCTTGCAGGCATGCGGAATCCTATCATTTCGATAGGACTCCGACTCCGGGGGTTGATCGGACTCCGGCTTTTGATAAGACTCAGACTCCGACTCCTAGTTTTGAAAAATTAGCTGGTAACTTACATCATAGATCATTATAGGCTTACTTGAATCTATATTTAGTGATCATTGCTGTATCAATTATCAATCATTTTCGATGAAAGTTGATCAAATGTCCCTTTCAGTTGGTTGCATACGACTCGGCTCCTACCATCTTGTTGATGTGTGCTACCAGGCACGAAAATCCCCATATTTCTCCAAAAAAATATGAGTACACTTTCGATTTTAATATGCGCTTTAGAGGAGCCATCACACACGATAAACGTGAGGGTAAGAAGTAATGTTCTCAAACAAACTAGTATTTCATTTTTGTCTCTGATGTGACCTCTGGCGCGTAGGTGTGATCGAGGCTTGGAAGACTTATCTTCTCTACTAAATCACCGAGTGAAAAGACAATCCTTTTTTCACTATTCACGGTTCATTCCCTCAACTATTGCATGCACTGCTGTCTCTGTGCTTTCGTTTGATGAGAAAGTTGACATCAAGACAGTTGACAGCTATGCACGAGAATATATAATTTGCTTGCATTATGTTTCGGGTCTACTTATAAGTCGCAGTCTGGAGTCCTATCATTTAATAGGAATCCGACTCCAGCAAAAATGATAGGACTCCGACTACGACTCCGCATCCCTGGGTCTTGGATCGGAGCCGTAGCCGTGGAAACTGGACCACGGCTCCGAAACCCCGTGATGTATAGCGGAATTTTAAGTACTACCGAGAAATAATCCTCAGCAGATAAATTTTGAACTTTTTTCAAAAATGTCGATTGTATGATCATTTTTCAAAGCTTTCAAGCGTCACCTTCAACTAAGCATTGACGTATGGATAGATCTATCAAGAATGTATTTTCTATCATAATAAATCTGGTAGGTTTATTTTAAATTTCAAATTTCGTTAAAAATTTAGTAATTGCGCCCCGGCATGATCTTGTAGATGAAAATAACGCCAGAAGTTTCATTTTATTTACGTATTGTCACAAACGCGTTTCACCTGCTTTCAGTCGGTGTGACACGCAGAATCATGCTAGAATATCGATCAAGCAATGCAAGAAAATTCTAGCGAGAAGACGATACAGTTAAGATCTCAAGACTTCAAGAGCTGGTATAATTCATTAACCGATTCACTGATTATGTCAAGGTGAGCAGCCTCCGACTTGTGCTCTTCGGCCTACAGTATTCCTAAGCTATATGGTTACCTAAAGTTCGTAAAGAGGGAATTATTTTGCGTCCAATGCTGTCCATGATGGAGTCTGCCCGTCATGGCCTATCCAAGTGGGTTTGCTCCGAACTACCTGACGTACATCTTTTTCATAACAGATACCGTGTAAAGGACTCTTTCAATTTCATCGATAATTTTCGAACCCTCCAGACAACAACTGGACACATGATGTCACTCGATGTTTGCTCCCTCTTCACAAATGTTCCAGATTGAAAAGACAATCGTAGAAATTGTGAAAGTCGTTGAACAGAAGGAAGCAGAGTATCATATTCCCGCTCGTCTCCTGCTTGATTTCCTCAGATTTTGTGTAACTGACATAGAATTCTTATTCAGCGGAATGTACTACCGATAAACAGACAAGTCGACCGAGTATCCATGGGGTCATCTCTTGGAGTATTATTCACCCACGTTTTTATGGGCATGCTTGAGCGAAATATATCTAATGAGATAAGAGAATTGGCTTGCCACTTCCTTTACATCGATGATGCGTTTATGATCACTCCCTCTTAAGAACAAGGCCAACGGTTGTTCGAGACGTTTCAAACTCTTCATCCTAACGCCCAGTTTACGTGTGAGCAGTGATGGTGATAGTTTTCATTGTAGCGGTGACCAGATAGCAGTTGAGGAAAGGAACCTGACAGATATCTTGTTAGAAAACGGATACCCATGGGAATTCATCCGACGTCATAAGGATCAAAGTCAGAAAGTTCCGTGATGGAGCTAAAATATTCAGAAGTTGTTTAAAAAATACTACTGTCATTGCATTTGTAAGTAGTCACAATTTACTAAATTCTAAATTTGAAATTCAAAATAAATACTGTTCCAGATTGGATATGATAGATAATCTGATGGATTAAGATTGCCAATATCAATGAACGCGTCGTTAAAAATTTTCTGGATTTTATAATGCTGAAGGTTATATCTCTGAAATAGTTGAAGCCGGCTTTACATCAGACATCACAAGTGGTACTCGTGTAATATGTAAATAGTCACCAAAAACAGGTTCACATTAATAACGAGACCGGAGATATGCGTCATGAATGAAACACTATTTTTCGTAAAATTTGTAGAAATTTCGATTCATTCAAATTTCAATAGAAGCAATTTGAATTTTTCAGAAATATTCTTTTTCCGGCCCTGGGCTCGGGAACATAACGATATGGAAAGTTGTTGAAATGACATGAAATGAGCCTATTCCAACTTACATAAAATCATTGCATCGGAATTGATGGAGGTCCTTGTTGAATTTCCATGTATCCGAAATGATTTTATCGTTTATTCGAAGTTTGTTCAACTGCACGACAGAAATAAAGGCCGTCTATCGATAAAAATTCATTGTATTGTATCTCAAGAAAAGAAGAATGTGTCTAACTATCAGGTAGCTATACAAGGCATGGTACTGGGTCCCCCTTTTCAGCATTATCCACTCATAGGTGGGGGTATCACCGACTACCAATCAGTTCGTCGTCGCCAAACTTTGCTTTTGAATGGCTCCCAACTATACTTTTTAACTACAAGTCTTGAATCATGTAAGCATTATGGAAAATAATTTTTTCTTAAATTTCAAATAGATGGTTCTTCATGCAGACTGTTCTCATTTCCAAGTATTATGGTACTCGTTTATTATACAGTAAGTATACTGTATACAGGGACTAGAACGCCTGGCTTCAGAATCTGCGGAAATCCCAAATACACACTTTTTCATACTACTGTAACTTATATTCATCGATATTTCATCATCTAAATTTGGCTAGGCAATTTTCTAAAGTACGAGTTCCTCAATAGAAAAAAATCAAAGTCATGGGATTTTCAATTTCTAGACTTTCAAAGCACATTCACAGACAGTTAACAATAATATGGCTATAATAATATAGTTTATATACATGCGAATCAGTGAAAACATTTCAGATACATGTAAAACATAAGCAGTTTGTATTGTTCATAAACATGTACCATTACATGTAGTTTCTAATGTGTACTCGGATTTATATTTTTTCACATAATTTGACACTTTTCGGAATTTTACATATTTTTTGCTGTTGAAACTTTTGTAAGTTGCGTAAAATTGCATTACATTACATTAAAGTCGCAAAGATCCAAATGATAGAAAAACTTTTCTGAAAAGGAAAAGTCAGAATAAACTAATTCATACTCACATGACGCAAGATATACACTATATGAACTACGAGTATATACTTGCAAAACGAAAAAAGGCTTTTTATTGACACCCAATAATTTTCGTCACTGCATTAAAAATGTAAAGTCAGCTGTCTTAATACCATTCCGGTTTGGTTGAGCCACTCGTGCAGTTGGTGAATGCATCCTCCTTTCATTTTCCATTGTTTTGTAATCATCCATTTTACTCCTGCTCCGAAGCCAACTGATTGGCGTGACATCGCATATCTTTGCAGCAGATCTCGGTATCAATGTGTGATCATCATTTCATCGAATATAATGCAGTCGAATGCAACACACATCTATAAGTGTAGCGAACAGTTAGTCCGGCAGCCAGAACGAGTCTCGCCAGAACGAGTCTCGCCAGAACGAGCCCTGTGCCTATCGAATCGATACGTCTGCCGAGTTCTAGCGAGTTCCTCTTCTTGTTAGACACGATCAAAGAAAAACATCTGTAAATCCAATGGGTCGCAGATTGCAGTTTTTGGCTAAAATGAAAATTTCTATAATTTCTCTGATTAAACGAAAAGTACTAAGGCAAGAGTCACAATTTTTGGTATGGAATATCTTCAGCTCATTTCCTTTCATCTTCATGCACCCCTGTCTATAGAGCTAAACACATTTAGGTTTGGCGAGCCTCCTCATGTCGGCAAACACTAACATTTTGAGCAACTTTATCCACATTCAGCCACATTCTCACATGCATTGCCGATCAGAAGCATGCTAAAAGCACATGCACATCATAAGAAATTACCTGAAGACATTCCATTCTAAAAATTGTGACTCTTGGCTCAATACTTTTCGTTCAATGAGAGAAAACATAGAAAATTTCATTTTAGCCAAAAACTGCAATCTGCGACCCATTGGATTTACAGGTGTTTTTCTTTGATCGTGTCTAACAAGAAGAGGAACTCGCTAGAACTCGGCAGACGTGCCGATTCGATAGGCACAGGGTGTATATAATTGTGTGAAAGTCTCGCTTTCGGCCTCTTTCCCAGCAGAGACTCGTTCTGGCTGACCACAATGAATGCTTTCTTCGTTATTATGTGAATGCGGACGAATTAGTGATCAAACGAGTGCGATCAATGCAATTATCAAGGACAACATCCCTGTTGAAAATAATCTGCATGTAGTTACTGCAAATGTGGGTGACCTTTGCGAAGACGTAGACGCAGGCTTTGGCTCTTATTCAGAGCAGGTCTCTAAAAGGGTTGACACAGCTTTTCAGAATTTCTGGACTGATATTGTGACAGATATAGATAGTCCTACGTATTCTGACGAATTATTGAAATCGGTTGGTGAATTTAACAGCAAACATTGAATGTTTTCGCTATGTGCAGATGTTGCAATTCGTTTTAAATACTGAAATATTTTTGAAACTTAATCTCGTACATCTTTGATTTATTATACAATTAAAGGTAGATGAGTATCCTACTTTTGTTTGTCTTTACAGTTTCAGTTTGACAATTCAAGCGTTTCAGTGCGGATCCGGCCAATTTAATTGTGTTTATGACATCAAATCTTTTCTTTAAGATAAATGAATATATTGTTCAAAGAACAATTTTTTATTGAATGATTCATTATGAGAGATAATTGAAGAATATTCCATTCAAATACAACTCATTTAAGTAACGTGCATACAGAATTTTTGTCATTGACTTATTGCTAATGCTCCAAGTTAGGAACAGACCAAGAGAGCTGAATAGATAAAAGCAAACTGCAGTTAAATTTTTAAAATTAAATGGTCAATAATTGCCAGATTAGTTAGCTAAATATACTCCTTAACTGAATTTTTTCCTTTTTCCTACATGGTTTAATGAATATAATTTCATTGCATTTTATTTGAGTGACTGCTAATAACTAAATATAAAGTATTAATAAATGTCAATATCTTTTCCTTGGCTCGATAGATTTCTGAGTAAACTTGATTTTTGTGTTCTGTTTAGCGTCCTTAACAAGCTAGCATGAATAAAATTGTATTGCATTTCTTTAAAAATGCAACAAGTGAATTTCAATTTGCAAAAATCTTAAAAAATCCATAAGTATCAATAACTTTTGATTAGCTCGTTAGAATATTTGGCATGTTATGATTTTTCAAGCGTTCATGGCACACGATAGTGCTATAGGAAATGAATTGCATTTTTTTCGAACTTATTTTTTCAGGATCGTGTTGGGATAGCATAGTAACTTATTATTTACTGCCTCATATGACTTCATAAATTTTTTGACAGGGTCTAAATAGATTTGACATTAAGTATATCCAAATTTTCTACTTATCAAGGCCTACATGAACTTTGAAGAATAGGTATGGTCATACAGGCCTACTGTTGTGATTATTGGAACTGTAAATCAAAGCAAAAAATTTCCTATTATGAATGAGGTGGCTGACATAAACGACTGAGCATGCACCACAACACCAGAGAATGAATTTCATTTGCCAGCAGAAGTGTACATTTAAGAATTCCAAAATCTATATTTATTTATGCTACATTAACTTTAAAATTCACAATATTTCAAAATGGATCGATGGATAATCATAATGTTGCCATTATGCAACTTAAACAGCACAGGAATACTTGGAAATGAGAAAAGCTTGCATGTTGAATTTTCTATTTGAAATTCAAAAAAAATATTTTCCATACTACTTAAAAAATTTGAATTTCTCGAAAAAACTAATTCTCTAGAAAAAAAATAGTGTCTCTAAATCTTATCTCCATGCAGTAGTTTGATGTTAGATTATTAGAATCGGTGAAATCTTCGATTTTCTTAATATCTTCTCGGCATGCAGTAGGTATATTAGGTAGAGTGGTAACTCCGCATTTATTAAATCCCCAATGTGTATACACTTTCGAATTTATTAAATGAATTCGATGGGGATATCGCAGTTGGTAATTGCTACCAACTGATTTGACAAACTTTGATTAATTCCCACATAGAGTATGGATATGTAGGTAGAGTGTCGACTCAAAAAAGTATCTGTATACAGTGAAAAATTTTATATGAAAAGATTCAGTTTTTTGTGGAGATTACGTTCCCGTGGTCCAAAAAATTATTTGAGCACTTTTGAAAAAAGTCTAAATTTGTCAATTTAAATACTACCTAGATGACTCTCCTAAATAAGTAGTATGAAACAAGTTGGATCTCAAAAGGAATGAATATTTGTTAATAAGCATTCTAGCCATAGAGTAAATATATTAGGTAGAGTGGTAACTCCGCATTTATTAAATCCCCAATGTGTATACACTTTCGAATTTATTAAATGAACTCAAAGGAGATACAGGTGGTAATTGCTACCAACTGTGAGATATGCAAATCTTTGCAGTTTTGAAGAAATTGCCACGGAATTGAGTGATCATGATAGTAATGCAGAAGCAAATAATAATATTTTGCAGACTATGACCGCCTTGGAGATTTAATATCTGTTAAACTTGCAATTCGATGGGTTCCTATTGCCTTCATGCTCAACTTCAAGAATATTTTCTTAAGCGTGATCATATCACAGGCAACCTGCCACTGGTAGAGCATTTACATCTTTCAAAGTTAATTGAAATCATTGATTTTGATTATGTGATCTTGCTCTGCCAGTGGCAGGTTGCCTGTAATATCATCACGCTTAAGAAAATACTCTTGAGGTTGAGCATGAAAGTAATAGGAACCCATCGAGTTGCTAATTTAACAAACATTGAATCTCCAAGGCTGTCATGACACTGAGAATCTGTAAAATAATATCATGTCCTTCTGCATTACTATCATGATCACTCAATTCCGTTGTAATTTCTGCAAGACTACAAAAATGTGCATATCTGACATTTGGTGACAATACCACATGCATCCCCGCTTGAGTTCATTTAATAGAATCGAAAGTGTATACACATTGGGATTTAATAAATGCGGAGTTACCACTCTACCTAATATACTTACTCTATGTCATTGGTTATCAATGTATTTGATTCAAAGTTCCATGAGAATGCATCCGCGACACGTAATGTCGTGCAGTTTGTGATTTCTGACCACCATTTTTATTGCATTTCGCCAATAAATTTCTGGGATAGATAATTCAGTCTTTTTCTGGTACTGGCCTATGGAGACCTGACGTGTGCAGCAATAAATATAATCACTTCGTAGGCAGCGTGTAGCAAATTTTGTAGTGTTTGTAGCATTATTTTGGTGTAGCAAAGTTTTACGCCGGATGCCTTTCCTGATACAACCCTTTCTGTCTGGGTGGGACCCGTAGCCTTATGAAGTCAAAGGTTCTAACCCACTAAGGCAGTGAGGAAAAGGTTGATGCCTGAAGCTGATGCCCCCAGACTCTAGGGTTGATTGACCGCTTCCCAGCGCACGGCGTTGACAGGACAGTAACGCCAGTGATCAATCGGATGCTAGAGGGTGCCTGATGGGATCGAGAAGGAAGTCAGGAATTCCAACTCTTCCCATCGTAGGCCGTCCATCATCGTATTTCGACTTGAAATATAACCGCACTTCACAATTGGTCTTTCTTTTACATGCTTGATTTAACTTTTCAGTGGACTTCTATTGCCTGAAGTGGGGAAGCATGAGAAAAATGCGGTCATTGCTATACTAAGACGATGACCCGGTCAACAAAGGACATTCGACTCATTCTTTATTGTAAACAGTGATCTATAGTGCGATTTCGGTGAATTTTGAGCTTTAAATGTCTATTATATAGATCACGAAGCGAAAAATGTCGTGAGGTTTTGTGTCATAAGCAAAATTAAATTTCTTCGTATGAATTTTGGGGCACTTCTAAACTTTCCCCCAAAAACTGCATTAGGTGCTAAAAAGTAAGAAATCTGTGTACAAGGAATTACAGATAGCAATGTCTCGGAAGGATTGATTTAAGGAAATCCTGCTTGACGCAACGTCGCCGCCTTGCTTTGTCGTTCACTGTAGAAACAATTCCAACAAACTCATGATCACAATTGTGTCTGAAACTGTGTCACAAGTGTTTTTCTATTCTTTAAAGCACATTCTATTTTTCAAACTTGCTCTTTACAAAATTGCCGCATTACTGATAAATCAATTTCTATCGGAAAGACGTAGTGCATAAACCAGGGGTCATCAAAAATTAATTGAACCTCAATTAATTGATTGCGCTGAATTTCATTTATCAATTAATTTATTGTATTAAACTCAATATCAATTAATTGATTGTTTCCAATTTCATTTATCAATTAATTGGTTCAATTATTTTATCAAGTTTCACTCCATTGTAATATATAGCATTACAATTCACCTAAGATTTTCGCTTCTTCCTGCGCATCCACCATACAAAATTCATTCTGCTGACTCAATCTGAGACCTCTCAACTCTCTGATCTACTGTATATTCTTCAACATGATTGCCCTTACTTGTCAAGCTTCGAAAGTCATTATCCATGATATTTGAAATTATGTTGATAAAGTAGCCTAGTATTAAGCTGAGAGTTCATAAAACGATGATAATTATTGAAATCTGAATCAGTAAAATCAGTGAACATCAAAACTATGGGGATGCACAATGATCATACAATATTAATACTGGCATTTTAACTGATTGAATCGAGTTCCAATATGAATACAATTATTCTAGGCCAACTCTCTTTTATAAAAATATAGGCTACATGTTTTTCCATTGACTAATTAATAATTATCGATCAGTTAATTGATAAATTCAATTATCAATTAGTTGATTGGGTACATTTCAATATCAATTAATTGATTGCCTGTAATTCCAATTACCAACTAATTGATTGCCCAGGAGTCCAATGTCAATTAATTGATTGGTCAAACTTTCAATTAAAATTAATTGATTGGTAAAAATATCAATTACAATTAATTGATTGGACTGAGCAATTTAATTTCAATCAATTTTGATGACCCCTGGCATAAACTAACATGCGATTCCTGTAAGAACTTCTACATTGGAAGAACTTAAAGAGCACACATCAGATGCAGAGAAGGTTCCGCAAGTTCCACCTCATCAATGCACAAATACCCTCAAAATTGTCAAACAACACTTTTTCAACAACAATACTAACGCATGATTCAAATGAAGCTAACCTACGTCTACGAGAAGCCTTCTTTATCAACAAATTAAACTCGAAGATCAATGGTTAATCTGAACTCTAACTTTACAGAGATTTTCTTTTTGTATGGTGATATATAATATTTTCTATCATGCTGCATCACTTAATCATTTTTCACATCGCTTCATTTCCTCTTCCTCCCTCTTTAATCCTTTTTTCTTTTCCTTTTAGTCAGTTTTTCTATTGTCTTTGCTATTGGTGAAATGTAGCCTCACTCATCCTCACATTTCTATTCATCTTCTCTTACTCATGATATCTTATTACTCTTTATGTAAAATGAATGTTTTCCTTCTATGCCTGACGATGATCTTCTAATGAAGATCGAAATGAATTGCCAAAATATAAAGTTACAATTAACATCAATATTTATCTTGACTCTTCCCAACCAATAACTTAAAAATATGTAAAGTCAAAGCATTCACAAAATGAGATATTTCTTGTAAACTTAACTATTTATTTGATGATATGAGCCGTGTCTCTAATAAGCTCATGCGTAGACCTCAGCACAGGGTCTAAAAGTTCAAGAGTGTAATAAGTTCCAGGGGCATTTATTGAAGTATACAGCATTGTAGATCTGGAAAGGTCACACTTCAGCAATATTTTCTTCAAAACTTCAAAAATTCGTATTTCTCACATTCGGCAACAATTACCACCTGTATCTCCTTTGAGTTCATTTAATAAATTCGAAAGTGTATGCACATTGGGGATTTAATAAATGCGGAGTTACCACTCTACCTAATATATTTACTCTATGGCTAGAATGCTTATTAACAAATATTCATTCCTTTTGAGATCCAACTTGTTTCATACTACTTATTTAGGAGAGTCATCTAGGTAGTATTTAAATTGACAAATTTAGACTTTTTTCAAAAGTGCTCAAATAATTTTTTGGACCACGGTAACGTAATCTCCACAAAAAACTGAATCTTTTCATATAAAATTTTTCGCTGTATACAGATACTTTTTTGAGTCGACACTCTACCTATATATCCATACTTTATGTTGGATATCAAAAGGAATGAATCAAAGATATTTAATATTATAACCCTATTAAACAATTAAATATCTTTGGAATGAATATTTGCTAATATAATCATCCTAACTAAGCGGAAATCAAGGTGAATATCAAAGGAATTTCATGCTCCGCATTGTAATGGAACTCTTCATGAAAAAGTCGTGATATTATACGTGCTTTCTTGGCTGAAATTTCAAGTTTTTAATTCAATTTTCACCAGCATGATTTTATGATTCACAAAATTCATGTTTCATTTCCTGAATCTGAATAGTGATGTGGATCCATTTACATCTTTCAAAGTTAATTGAAGTCATTGTCATTGATTCTGTGATTTTGCCATGCCAGTGGTAGCTGTTGCCTGATCACACTTAACCCTTATCAGGCCACGGAATGTGCTGTGCGCTTAACGGCCACGGTGTCACATTTTGTGACAAAATTATACGATCGCTTCAGTTTGTTTATATCAACCATATATTGAAGCAAAGGTGATTTGCACTTCAAAAACATCACGTATGATGAATATTTGTCAATAACTATTCACTATCATGAGCTATAGCAACTCAGCTGTAGGTCCAATACACCGATAGGCCTATAATATAGTCTCAGCCTCTCACTTTTACTTACTGCAATACACGATTTTCTTCATGGCAACAAGTTTGCAAATTATTCGTGTGCAGGCGCATGGGACTTCACTCTGTTTCGAAGGTCATCTGTTGTATCTTGTATCACGTGCATCGTGATATCACTTGATATCATCACGATGCACTTGATGTTCCCATGGACATGAGTCATCAGGCAGGGAGCCTTTCGCTGTAGAAAATCCCCACGCTCATTGTTTGCGGTAGCATGTCGCGAGAAAGACGACTAACTTTTCTATAGGCTGTACGAGCTCTACATGGTGAGAATTCAGCTTCTGATATTTCCATCCTTGATAACGAGCCAGACGTCGACGAAGTCCCAATTGAGACACATGAAGACAATTATGATCATGACATACATGTAGAAGTTACAAGCGATATTGTTGACGACGATGGTGATATCGAAATATTTGAAGAGCATACTTCTGATCAGTCATCCGACGACGAAGACGTTTTACCGAGTGAACATAATATTATCGCCGCAAATGATAATGTTTATTCCGACTCACCCCCCGCTGATCGACGATGGCGAAGGAATATCGTAACTGAAAGACCGAGAAACATCGCATCAGCTCAGTCTGAATTACAGGCTTTTCTTTTTTATCTACCTGAGGAACTCATTCGTCTGATTCTTCGCCACACTAACAGAAAAGATCTAGTACGAAGTTTGCTGCTAGCAGCACGGCGCAGTTATATGACGGCTTTCTCTTACGAAGAATTTATTGCATGCATCGGAATACTTATTCGAAGTGGTACTGACAGAGAAAATTTCTCTTCACTCGACGACATGTGGTCTGCAATCGACGGGAAACCGTTTTACAGAGCGGTAATTTCACGCAACCGTTTCAAGTTTTTTCTGCGTACAATTCGCTTTGACAATTACAGAAATCGCTCTCAGAGAATTCAGAACGATCGCCTTGCTGCTGTTTCAGAGATGTGGAACCTTTTTGTTTCTAACCTTCGACGTTTCTACATACCTAGCCATACATTGACTGTTGATGAACAGTTGCTTTGATATAGAGGTCGTGTCCCGGGTAGGACATACATGCCGCCAAACCGAGAAAGTATGGATTGAAGATATTTTGGATAGCAGAGGGCGGAACGGGCTTTGCGTTGAATGCAATCATATATACTGGTCGTGGTCAGAATCAACCTGTTCACCGGAATCTTGCCTATGATATTGTTATGGAGCTGGCTAATCCATTTTTTGGAACCAATCGCGACATAGTTACCGACAATTTTTTTACCTCGCACTTGTTGGTTGTCGATCTGTTACGAAATTCGCTCACTTTGTTGGGCACTATACGCAAACACAAAGGAAATTCCAGCAATATTGCGAGAAAATCGTGAAGCTCATGCGAGCAAGTTTTTAAACGATCACGAGAACAAAATATCGATTGTCTCTTATGCACCACGCAGGAATCGTCAAGTTCTTCTTCTAGGTTCGTCGCATGGACGGGAATAATTTCCTCTGATGATCCCGCCAATCGCCCTGAAATGATACTGGATTACAATGTCGGCAAGGGCGGTGTCGACCAACTCGATGAAAATTTGGGAGAATTTTCTTGTCTACGAAAGACGGTGAGATGGCCCTTACTCGTATTCTTCAACATGGTCGATGTATCTTGCAACAATTCTTTCCTGCACATGAAAAGGGACGGCTACTTGAAATCGAAGGTGTTCATGAGAAATCTGTCGATTCAGCTCGTAGAGAATTTTGCAAAATCTTGACATGAAATGAACCGATCTTTTTCCAGGTCGATCACAGCAGCGGCAGAACTGTTCGGCTTCTTACCTGATAGGCCTACACCTGTCAGAAATAATCAGAGATCAACTGGTCGATGCCTAACTTGCTCAACAGTGTCTCGAGCTCGATGTGATAGCTGCAGAAACTTTATCTGCCCCAGGCACAAAGTAAAAACAAGCAGTTGCCTTTGTTTGCATTGCTCACATTGACATTTTCTATTTGATTTGGCAGGCGGTGGGCCTATACATGTTTGAGTTGCTTATTTCAATCAGTTGACTAGCTAATAATTTATGTCCATGTAGTTCAATAACAAGATATCATTTTCATAAAAGTTGTTTTGTACAATCCAAATTGAAGTAGCCAATAGCATAGTATCGTAGTCTAGTATAGCCTATACTGCATAGTAGGCCTACAGGTACTATATTATTTATCAACGACCCCCACTACCTTTGATATAGCGATGTTGTCTAACAAATAGATCTAGTTGTTGTGTATAATCCAAATAGTAGTCTACACTGTATAGCAATATGATGATGCCGGTCCCAACCACTCCAAATACCTTTGATATAGCAATACTCTCTAGCAAACAGATTGTCACATTTTGTGACACCTTGGCCGACAAGTACAAAACTACGTTTGAAATCTAGCCAATGCAACTTTCGTAATTGTTGCTGCATAGTATGTTATATATGATAGTTTTCTACATAAAAATTGATTTTCAAGCAAAACTGATAGAATTAATTGATTCAAAAGAACTTAGAATTCCCATTGTCACAAAATGTTACACCGTGGCCTGATAAGGGTTAAGAAGATTCTCTTGAAGTTCAGAAGGAAAGCAATAGCACAGGTCATTGAGTTGCCAATTTAACAAACATCACCTTTCCAAGGCTGTCATGACACGGACGATCTGTAAAATACCATCATTTCCTTCTGCTTTATGCTATCATGATCAGTCAATTTCGTTGTAATTTAACTTCAAAGCTGCATAAATGTGCATATCCATAGAGTAAATATGCTAGGTAGAGTGGCAACTCCGCATTTATTAAATCCCCAATGTGTATACACTTTCGATTTTATTAAATGAACTCAAAGGAGATACAGTCGGAATTGCTTCCAAATGTGAGATATGCGCATTTATGCAGTTTTGAAGAAATTACAACGGAATTGACTGATCATGATAGCATAAAGCAGAAGAAAATGATACTATTTTGCAGATTGTCTCTGTATAATCATGATTGCCATGACACAGAAATCGTACTATAAATAATAAATTTATGGTGACCGTCTATCTAGACCCACCGCTTATCAAGTCATTGGATTATGTTATAAAGTGTGTGAGCTTGTTGCATATACGTGTCATCTAAGTATCGCGTCTGGCCATTGAGCATACAAGATAAGACGAATCTAGCGCTATTACTTATATAAATACCATGTGCTCCTTTATATTCCACTTTTGTACGCTGCTTTTCATTGTTCCAATATTGGTGGTATTTAGTAAAAATAATTCGTGTGATATGATCATGTATTGACTAAGATGAATGTATAGGATATAATGCAGAGTCCACATATCTGTTTTTTAATTCTGCATAAAGCATCTTCAAACTTCCCCGTCCACGAAAATGAGGAGCTTGAGAGAGAGATTGAGAGGGAAATGCACATGGGGCAAAGTCAAAGAAATTGTCGTTTCCGTAGGGTATGAATTATTCACTGTCTACAGTTGTTACGATTGCATACCATACTCAATCAGTACTTCTTGCTCCTATGCATTCGGAATAAATGATAAAAATGAATATAAACCAAAGTGGTTTATGAGTACATATCGTCCACCAGATGCTACATTTTGGTTTCAAATTTTTATTATAATTTTGCTGTGTAAAAAAATGTAGGCATTTAAACGCAAGGTAAGAGACATAACACTTAATCAAAGAGTAATGTAGCATACCGCTATGATGCAGTGGAAATAGGAGATAGAACAAAACTAATTTGTGTGTTGATTCATTCACCCATCCGTCAAGATTTTTTTATTTTGTAGTTTATATCAGTGGACAAAAAGATAGATAATTTTTTAGGAAATCTTTAAAATTGTATAAAAGTGTTTTCAAAAAACAAAACGGTTGAAACTAAATTATTTTACCCCATGATGATTTGCAGCTACGAGGCCTGATACGTTGCCAAAGTGAGCTTAGGTACAGCCTGCATGTAATGCAAGTTATATCAAACAATTTTGCTCGAAGTATTACAATCATCTTTGATTTCAACCCAGACACTGTTATGAACCATACAATTGAGCTGATGAACACATACAGTTCAAGCTATTCAAGTATTGTTTATCAGCTCATGACACCAATATTGATTATTGGTCCAATTAGACTGATATCTGATTTTGAGAATTTTGCTCAATCATAGACATAGGATATCCACACTGTAGCCGATATTGTTGGTTTATATTGTTGATGTCCGATGTCATTGCGTACAACTTAATAGCTTTATATGTTTTAGGCTTAAATAATTCTTAGTATACACTGTATAGAAAATAATAAAGTAAGTATCAGATGTCGTCCAAAAGGAGATTCTTTTCATAGCAGAAAACTAAACACGTTGTTCAAGATACATTCCTTGTGATTTGTGTGCCAAAGGCAACAGAATTTTGTAAAATAATACAATATCAATGTGAAAAACCTGCTGGTCCAAAGCTTCGTATTTCGTCAGTCTGGCTGCACCAAAACTATTGGACTGCACCTTTCAAATCTGTACACTGGAATGAAGAGATCCCATTTTCCGTCGAGGTTTGTATATCATATGACAAAGCATTGCCTTGGGCATAACCATTACGAGGAGCCAAAAATCTAAAAATAGCGACATTGTTGCTAAATACTCGAATATTGGATAGCTGAAACAACGTTATGTAAATGGAACATCAAGATATTAGATATGTGTTCTTAGAGATACTTAGAGATGTGTTCTTACTATTTCTGTATAGTTTTAGCAAGTTGACATCGTTTAAGATAAAATTCCTGTCTACTTGATGACTGATAGATGTCCCCAATATCTAAAAATATCGTCATTCTCACTAAATACTCTTATATTCGCTAGTTGAAACTTGGCGTTATGCAAATAGAACCTTAAGATATTCATGTATAAAGTACGTAGAGATGTGTTCTTATTATTTCTGTATAGTTTTAGCACGTTGACATTGTTTAACATAGAATTCCTGTCTACTTGATAACTGATGGATGTCCCCAATATCTAAAAATATCGTCATTCTCACTAAATACTCTTATATTCGCTAGTTGAAACTTGGCGTTCACTAGATGCTTTCCTTTCTCTTATAACTTGGAGATTCACCGAGCGTTTTTTTATTTTGCAGAAATGGACAAACGACAAAAGATACAGGTCGACAAAATTTAAATCTAAGACCAACGGATACTTGCTACTATACTTCGATGATGGTGGCTTCGAAATAGTACACAGTAATCATGGTTTGTTACCTTCAATTTTGATTTCGACTCTGTACAATTGAAGGAGACAATTAAAATGAAACCTGGTTTTGATGCAATTGTCTTAAGCAAAGCTGAAAGACGATCTGATGTTGAATTACATTCTAGTAGATTGACAACAAGATTGGATATGAACAAACCGAAACCAACATTGGATGCCTCGTTCAGGTTTCTGAGTAGTTCTTATTCGGAGTCTCAAACAAGCAACAGTCAACCCTCTATTAGCAACTTGCACAGTCAATCTAGTGATGCCACCGTGCTGATATCTGAAGGGGAGGAGGCGGAGGAAGTAAATGCTGAAGAACTGGACAACGATGATAACGCCAATAATGAGAGGAACGACGACAAATCATCCACGGATTCCTTAGAGAGGTTGTTACGGGATCAATTGGCCATTCAGAGGGAAATTTTGAAAGAACTGAAATCAGTTAAGAGACATGTGAAAGGGAGCAGCACAATAAGACCGAAGGAGAACATTAAGCCGGTTATGTACAGAGGAAATAATTTCGCATCTCTAGGCAATCGTAATTTGGATCCCAGCCAGTATGGTGTCTTACTGGGACGTCAATTGTTTACTGACACTGAAATTGAGACCAAAATGTTGTTTCCCAAACGTTATTCTAGTCGGCCCCCGTTGTCACCAGTGCGCTCACAACTTTTCTCCGAAGCTGTCACCAGTCGATTTGACTGTGATGAAGCATCTGCTGAAGCCATGCGGGCTCTAAATTGCTTAGGAAACGATTTAAAGCGTGGTAAAAGAAAGCGTTCTTTAGATCATTTTGAATAATTATTCAATTCGTTATTGATGTATACAAAACAGTAATCTAAACCAGCGGAGCTGGAGAATAGGCATATATTAATTTCATTGTTTCAGATGTTGTTGACCAATTCTGTGCATTGGATGCTGCTTGTCTTATCTTAGCATTAATGTTGATTTCTTAAAATGCTCTAAAAATCGTCGGAGGCCAAAATTGATTTTCACGTTTTTTTGGAGCTCAATATTTAAGGAGAGGCTACTTTCTTGACAGAGTAATAAACTTAATAGTAATGTAGTTTGTAACAGTAAAACCATACGGGACAGTAATTAGGAAGAAGGCGATAATTTGAATATTTTAAGTAATTTGGATCTACAATAGAAACAGAAATACTTGGTTTAACTCTATTTTACTGCTTCCTTCGTCATTTCCTCTACAATTATTAGAATGTTAAATGCGAAAAATTTATCTATCGTCTGAAAGATATTTATACATGCATTCTGAATATTATCAATAAATTTGTAAATTGTTAGGTCAGATGATGGCAATGAATTCATAAATTTCCAAAAATTTCAAAGTTAAGCAATTGACAAAATACAGAAAGGTCTAAAAATTTTCTTTCATATGATATTTTAATTGTTGATATTAAGTTTAGTGAAAATGAATATATGAAAAAGGAAATAGTAAATACAGGCGACGTACTCTGCAGCAACGAGTAATTTCGAAAATCATCTATCATATGTTTCATATGTTTATCTATCTATCATATGTTTATACCTGTTTTCTCACATAGGCCTTTATTGTTATTACACCACATTCTTTAGTTAAGTTTTTCTATAGTGTTATTCTTTTCTACTTTGTTAAACCAATCAATTTTTATCTCAAATCTGGGAATATCTTCATTTTTCTATTAATCATATTTATGTAAATCATGTAAAGTCCTTGCATGCGAAGTAATTGAAATGGTGTTTTAAAGTGATTTTTACGAGTTTTCACATTGAGTCTGGTATATCATACAAAAGATAGAGTAGTAACAGCACTTGTTTTCACTTTACTTGTCGACATGTACCCATTGATAGGGTGGGCATACTTTCCTATACGCGTTTATTTTACTCTTATCTGGTAATTGCAATTTAAATGTTGGATCCGTTCATCATAAGAAGTAAACATGTCCGTTTGAAGGTCCGTGTTAACATAAGGTGGTATGGTGTATGGACTATGTGAGTAATCCACTCGCACGTGACGTTGAAAGTCAGAAATTGATCTTTGATAGTGCTATTACAATTGCACTGAAAATCGGATGAAGTTCATGTTTTCATTGAATGACCAGAATGATCACTAGATGTAACTGTTTGACCAGTGATCTTACCGCTGCGAAAATAACGACTTTAATGTGTGAACGAGGTAAAAGATAACATTGTGCGTAAATTTATTTGATTCTGATTCAGTTTCGTGAAAGGCACGCCATTACATAGATAAATTTTAAGATTTAATGGCGAGTTTTGTTGTCATCATAGTGACCACCGCTGCGCTATTGTGACACTTTCCTGTGCGCTCTTTTTACCAACCATTGGTCTTCTATTAACAATGAGAAATTCCCATTACATATGTCTTCGATCTTAAGGTGTGTATGTTAATGGTCAGACTTATTATTAGTTTTTATTCAACTCTGATTATTTGCATTTAACGTACATGTATTTCTGGTAGTCTATTCGCCTAATAAACATTTCTTCGTTTTGATTATTCTCACTCTTAAGTCTTATCCGTACCTACTTCAATAGTCAGTTTATATTTCGATAGGTAAATAGACTTGGTTGTTTTTTTTCAGAATTTTCCTATTCGATTCAGATTTCAAGGTAGCGATTTATATCTTTGGACCATTGTAGGAATAATTTCGCAAGATTAATGGTTGTATTATGGATCATTTAGACGCTCTACTACCGAAAGATGCACCGAAGTATTGCATGTAAAAGAAATGAATTGTTTTCAGCCAATAGGACTTCGGATTTTCAATTGCGGTACTTACCAAGTTCAGCGTTACGAGCGTGATGTTCACAGAAACCCACTGTGTCAGTAAAAATACTCATTGGTCATCCAGAGTTGATTTAATTGGATTTCCACATGAATTGTAGATAGTCGATTTTATACCGTAAATCCTCGTGTACAGGCCGCATCCCACGAACTTTTAAACGAAATTTAAGGTTCACAGGTGCGGCTTATACACGAAGATCTACGGTTATTGTTCACTCCGACATAAGATACTGATAAACTACACTTAGTCTTAAGTTCCCGCTGTAATTAATGCGAGTATACTTCATTAACTCAATTACGATTGGTACCTTTGGTTGATTACAGATACTTACTTACTTCCTACTTCCTCGTTTTGCGTCTCTTCTTCCCGGTCCCGGTGTTATAGCTCTCTCTCTCTCCCTCTATTTGAATTTCCTACCGGAAACTAAAACCATGGTTAGAGTTTCCGTTTTAACAATAAGATGCAACAATAATCTATTGTTGCACCCTCGAGTTTACAGCATGTTTCTTGCACATCCTAGTGGTTTAATGAGATAGTTATTTGACCCAGAAAATGAAACCCTGGTTAGATTTTCCGATCGGAAAGTGCAACCCAGGGAAACTGTATACCGTAGCATCGGGGCTGGACGAAGATGCGATAACCTGTTTCCGTCTCGAACGATCTAGAGCAATGGCTTCCGACACCTCTAGAGGCTCCAGATCTTCTTGGATACAGGCTTGCCAAGTCTTCCAGGTGGTCGGCGACCATCGGCGGTAATGCACATAAATGAACATCAAATCATTTATCTTGGAAAGCCAACGACAATTTTCTCCTTTTGGTGATTGTTGAATATGCTTTTAACTGATATACCTCGTTCCGATCTCCCTATTTTTCTACTTGCACAGATGATCATTTTGATATATAGGGGCCTAGGCCTACATGATGTATTAAGCAGTATTCCATTTTTCAGCTAGATGTCAAGGCGTAAGAAGTACGATAACCCTAAACGGCGCAAAATGATGATTCAGTTACAGGATCTACATGATTCCTCCGACGACCTGTCTTCCGAAGATAGCCTCGTGGAATTCGGAAATGCCAAACTAAGTACGGTAAGTTCTCCTGTTGGCAAACTTAGACTGGATCAGCAAAATTTCAAAGTTCAACGTGACTGATTCTCTTTACTGGCCTATTAGAAATGAGTTCATACGATATCTTCATTTTAACATGCTACTTTATGAAGTACCCGGTAATTGATTTAAGAAATACAACGAAATTTGAAAAATTATATGTACGCTCAGAGCATTATCTCATAGTTCTTTTCGGTCAGTCACGTTCAAGGTTAGCGTCTCATGAAAATTGAAAAACCCATGGGTTTGATGGTTTTTCAAATATTTGTTGAATTATGAAAGTAGAAAGTATAGGTAAATAATGCTCTCATTTATTTCTAGCCATCGCTCACGGGTGGATTTTTTTATTAAGTCAGCTATGTAGATGTTACTAAATATTGAAACAATTTGAGTATGTCTAATACCGGTGCTTTTTTCAATAGTTCAATACGCAGTATAGGAACCAGTAGTAAACAAAGCTTAATTAAGCATAAAAAATTAACTTTTGATTTTTAGGGAACGGCATTGGTAGGATGTTACTTGTATAATTCACGACGTTCAATTACTGGACAAGCTGTAAAAGCTTGTGTGTAGTTGTGACTGATATGTTGTGTGTCTGTCTTCAAGACTGTTAGTTGTGGCGTTCATGTTGCAATATGGAATTTATGAAACTGTATTGTTCGCCATGTGTTCCCCCTACCCCTTTGCAAGGGACCATGAGGTTGAAATAAAATGAAAATAAAAATTATCTTTCATTTATATCCAAGACCTTGCAATTACATGCATCTATGTTGATGACACATGTTATATGTTCTGTGTTACCCCATAACCGTGATTTTTAAGTGCTAATGACCATATTATCATAGCCAATTAAAAAAAACTCGTTGAGTTAAATGCAGCATTATTGAAGTCATTGAAATTGTATAACTATTTAGAAATTGACTTTGATAACCTATCAAAATGGTTAAAGCTGCGTGTTTCTGTTTGATGGTTTTATGTTTCTTTTTTTACTTTGTAGTCAGCAGAAGATGGAGATCAACCAATCATATTTCGACCAATTCGTAGCTACCTCTTCGCCCATACCTTTCGATGAAAGCGAATCAAGTGAGGCATCAGTTGATATCGATGATAGTTTTGAATCATCGTCAGACGAATTGTAGAGTGGTGGGAACATTTCAGTATCTGCTTTCAAAAGTGAAATAGCTTCACTTCAGTCAAGACATCGTTTATCTGATGCCACAGTGAAAGACTTCCTCTCGTTCATTGCGTCAATACTACCACTACCAAATAGGTGTCCTTCCTACCATCATTTCAAGATTGCTTCAAAACCGTGTAATGAGCCTGTAGCGATAGAAGTCAGCACAGGCGTGTGTTACATTGTACCATTTGCAAACATGTTGCAGAACATTGTTTCCAGAAATCCTAATATAACTGTCAAACCTCCTCAAAGTAGCAGTTTAGTTGATATCATAGGTGGAGAACGACTACCTTGCCTGGAGGATAGAAATTTGTATTTTGCAATCAATACGGATGGAATCTCTCTGATTAATTCAAGGGATCTTCATGTATGGCCGGTTATTCTCTCGCTTATCAACTTGGAAACAAAGATTAGGAGGGAGATGTGCAATTTGGTAATGGTCTCCTTGTTTGTTGGACCTTCTAAGCCACAATGGTCCGAGATATTGCCGCATATTATTACACAACTTGAGGCTGGTGTAGATATAGAAGGCGAACATTGCGATTGTAAGGTTATCTGCCTTATAGCTGATATGCCGGACAAAAGCAGCATCATTAACATTCAAAGTCACAACGCAAATCGAGTTTTCTTAATCCCATTGTTGTACGTTGAGACATTCGTTTACTTTCATTCGTCAACTAGCTCCTCACAGTGTACATGTACATGCGCAAATGATGGTTGGAATCCAAGAACCGGCCCGGTTCCGGCTCTAAGTTTTGAAGATCGGCCGGCTAACCGGTTATATTATTTAGGCCTATTTATACAGTTGAAGACATTCATTCTAGAATAAAAGATTTCGTGTGTGGTAAATCATAAGAATTACATCATTTTGAGAGTGTATAAACGTTACTTGATGTAATAATTTCCTTATGTTGTGCGATACAAAAAATTGCGAATCATCCCTTTCATGCGTAAAGCTACTAACTTTATTAACGTCTGCATGGAATGTAATTTCAAACTCTGCTTTATCTAAAACAAAGTTTTTTGAATCGGACATTCTAGCCTTAAAGAATTTTTCAAGAATTGTGTATTCTTGTGCGTTTCTATTGTTAATTTATTCCACTATCTTGAATAATTTCATTGCATGGAATAGTGTATATAGCCATTAAATTAGGAGATTTGTTCCACAAGTATTGAAGACTTACTTATATCCTCGGTGAGATCTTAAGCTACTTTTTTGGCAAGATGCCTTCACTGTTCATTAAATAAATTATAAATGGATGTGTCTAGTATTAAACAGTATTTGAGGTAGATTTTAAGCGTAAATTTATTTCGGCTATATGGATATAGCTGAAATATACGTGTAGTTATGCTTAAAATCTACATCAAATACTGTTTAATACTTGACACTTCCATTTATAATTTATCTTAAGCAACTTTTTGTGGCAGTTAAGAAGCTTATCTTATATAAGATATATACATCTTATCATGTGACTATTTGTGCACTTTCGAGAGAAAGAGATTAATTAATTATTAACTTGCTATTGTGAGCGATAAAGTGTTCCGAAAAAGGCGGTTGATCTATATAGTAGTAGAACTAGGATTAAGAATTTCAGAACTTACCTTTTGGTGGGATTAAAATCCAAGCTGCAAGTGGTTGATGGATTTATGGAAGACAAGTTCCTAACTTCCTACATCCTACATGAATAATGAAACGTATCAGAGTTGTCAGTGAGGCAATTATTACTTGGATAATACTATACTTCCCCTGCATATTATGCAGCATGGTAAATAACGAACTAACTAATCATACAGTGTAATGACATTTTGACATCTTCCATCTGTGTATATTAATGTATCTCGTGAATCTTTCAGATTTGGTTGCCATATCTGCCTTGTGGAAGTAACGTACAATCAGACCTACAGAAAAGTTGTGTTTCCTTGCTTAGAACATAATCCTCCCCGGTCTTCTTCTACTCACCGTCGTGATGTTATGGCTGCTGAACAAACTGGTGTTCCATCTAATGGTGTTAAAGGCTACAGTCATATGAGCAAAATTTTGTGTATTCCTGAGGATATCCCTTTTGATCCGATGCATCTCATTTACCTTGGAGTAAATAAGTCATTTCTATCAGCAATTCTGAAATATAAGCTGGTCGACGTCGAAAAATTATCCACTCTTGTAGATGGTGTCAAAGTTCCTCATTACTTCCGGAGACAATCGAGGAGACTAAATACTGAATTGAAGTTATGGAAAGCTCAGGAACACCGGATGTTTGTATTGTACTATGCTCCATTCATTTTTCTCAGCTGCCTCGATTCTTCATATGAATATTCAGAAACGGTCTTTATTTTGTACCTTATTCTGTCATCAGGTATATATCTAATGTACAAACAGGAAATCAAGGATCAGGACATACAGGATGCTGGTATTTATACTGGTAACATTGCACTCACTGAAGCATTTGCCTGATCAGGTCCCCAAGTATGGTCCGTTACATTCAGTTTCTGCGATGCCTTTCGAAAATTTGAATAATTTGAAGAAAAGTGTCACTGGAACTCGGGGAAGTGCTGCCCAAATGGTATATCGCTATTTAACTGCACAGTCAAGTAAATCACCGAGGACTCCCTGCCCTACTGTGACCATCCTGGGTAAGTTCCTTCCTTGCAAACGATTTATGGTTAACAATAATGTCTTTCACACAGCTGATCACGAAAAAAATCTAAAATCTTCCTCCTGTTACGCTTTTTTATCTGATCGGCGCCTGTTCGTAAAAATTAAAGCTATTGATTTAAACTATGATGACAGCTTCTCTGTAACGTGCCGATCATATGCAGCTGATCCCATCGTTTCAAGAATTGCCCGTCTGACGTATTTCACACCTGATGTAAGGAACGTGCTTCTAAGAAACTCGCCGTTCTTTCGACTCAGGAAAAGTGACATAATAAAAGTTCCACCTGCAGAATTTCAGCATCATTCAATTGTTTTTAAGCATTCCTGTTCTATGAATGGCGTGAAAATTGTGAACTCATATGAGCATGAATGAACGACATGTCCTATTTGGAAATTAACACCAGAACTCACAGAAAAAAGTTTACTTATAACTACAAGTCAAAGTCCTTCTCGCACTTTCGCTGTATAGGGCATCTCTCATCTCTGTTTTTATTTCATTCGAGCCAGACGACTGCAAAGCAGGTAGCTAATCTACTGGTAAAGTCCTCTGTTTAGCTTCCCCTACCGTTCTTAAGTGCTGAATGTTAAACAAGAACGATTAGGAAGTGCATCCGGGCTAAAAAGTATCACATTGCCCTTGAAGCCTGACTATGTCAGCACCGTCTAAGCTCCCAGTAGGGGGAGTAGTGACGTTAAAGATTCATTTTTTCCTGATTAAGCAAACAATTGAGATTTACTTTGATATTATTTCATGAAAAAATGATGTTGAAAATATCTCATTATTATTTCACAAAGCAGAAAATATAAACCAATCTACCGGTGACCCCTGAGTCGGCGAGTTCTGGTGTTAACCCTTTGTTCTACTCAAAACTACATATTTTTAAAAGACGGAAAACCTTCCTATCTATACATGGTGGAAGATAGGAAACAATTCATTTTTCCTTAATGAAGATATCAAACCATATTTATGCACTGTGTGATTGAAGATACCTTGGATATTTTTTTGTCATCATAGAAATGTTTGATTTCCTACTTTTGATGTATTTTGCAGTCAGGGATCGCAATTTTCCGGCTTTTCCGTTTTTTTATTGAAACTATTCTAATACAAATATGGAAAATTCTTGCATTCAAAGCTGAGATATTACGGCTTTTTCGGTTTTTGATGATATCTAATTGCGATCCCTTTTTGCAGTGTTAACAATTTCCAGTGTCTTTGGTTCGCAAATGTCGAGCGATATGTTAACGTTTAGGAGGTCGAACTCATACATGCTCAGTTGAGGCCGAAGTTGAATTATTACAGCGTCCGAACTAATAATTTTTTTCGTCGATTTTGTTCAACTTTTGGAAGAATATTGATACGGTGTGTCCTGATTTCTTGAATCAAAAATATAAATCTCTTATGATTCAGGCGTTTTTCAATCGAAGCTAGAGGGAAGAAGACTAACCTTAGTGTCCCTCAGCGGAAATAAGTAATGTACAATTATATCCATCAATAACCGATTAAGATACTACATTAATCATGGTTAACTTATTAACCCATTAAGGACGGCTTCATGTTCTATTTATCAGATTACTGCGAAACTTATGTGTTTTATGCAGAATTAGGTCAATATTGATGTGCTATAACTCCAGTAATATATTCTATGTCTACTTCAAGGATATGGACATGTCCTAAAAATATGACGAAAATGGAATGATGAAGATGTATTTGCATTTTCTAAGAAAATCTTTATGTACTATGTTTATTGTATACCGCAATATTTTGATAATGAAAAGTTCACCAAACTAGCAAAACTTCTGTTGTTGACAGGATGAACTGAGAGATTCAATGTAATAGCATTGTCATTTTGCGTGATAAGTCGGAAAACAGTTCCAGAGGGTAATATTGCATTTTTGACAATAGGTCAGAGATTTTCGCGAGCAATGGAAGCCTTGACAACGACGCTGACTTGCACGCGTTTGCATAAAATGTTCAATCCCATCGAATCGAAGGGAAGAGATTGGGTCACTGATTCTTCCATCAGAATACCCGATTCTTGTTCCGTAAGATTTCATATAGTATAAAGCCACCTCACTTCGGAATTCCAGGAGTGTCATGACCACTCCTTCATGATCCTATCATGACCACTCCTATCATGATCCTCCTAAATTCTGTCCTGACCACGTAATTTACGATGCAGCACCCAAGCATTCAATAGACATACATCAATTAGATTTGTTATAAGACACCAATACCATTTCTTGCTCGAAATAGCAATGCGATATCGATTCACAAAACCGTCCATGCTGTCGACGCCTCCCATCGTCTTATTGTACAGTGAAACCAATCCCGGGAGATAAACGTCCACTTTTCCAGACTTCTTGACATACCATTTGGCAGTACTTTCCGTTCGATCATATCGAAAGTTGGTCGCTAGGGACACACACCTATTGTCGTTCCTGTAAAAGACAGAAAAAGTATCTTTTATAGGCCTACTATCAATGAAAACATGGCATGGTAACTGTCGGTGTAACTCTTTTGGTTGTGTCCCTTTACTAAGCAGTGAATAAAAATCTGACAATATTCAAGTGTTTCAGTCACCTATTCACTATTATTTATCATTGTTGATGTTATGCATTGTTCTATACATTTTATAACTGTAATTGATATTTGTAGGCTATAGAAAATCTGTACTCACTACACACTGTACCGGTATATGCAATTACATGTATATTTAGTTGATTATAATTGTTATCATGCATAATTGCACTGTTATACTGTACAATGGTTTAAACAATCACTCTACTCATCATTTTACGCATTCAACTCCACTCTCCACGTCAAATACGGCGTCATAGCTGCCTCTCCCTTCTTTTTTTAATTCCGAATCTTCTTTGAGATGTGCCCCATTCGTTCAGTTATGACGAATAGTTCCACATGCCGGTATTCCTTTTTTTCTCAGGAGACACAGAAGCTCATGTGAGCAGAAGAAGTTGTCCATTGTCAGAATATTTGCTCCTGATACTCCAATTTTACGAATCAGATCCATGACTACTTTTGACCCGAGACATAGTTTTGAATCACCGGTATCTGATGAAGACTCCCTACCACAATAAAGTTTCAAATTGTAACAATAACCTGTCGAACCATTGATACTCCAGTTTTTCAGACCAAACCTCGTGGGTTTATTACGGATAAATTTTTTTAATGAGTTATGACCGAAATATTTGACCATCTGCTCATCTACACAGACAAACTCGTCGTGGATTCCGCATTTTAAGAAATTGCTATTCAGTAAATCATACAACGGAGCCACTTTGAAATCTTTTCGAGGATCATCGCTAACAGTATCATTATCAACAACGTGAAGAACGCTTTTAATTTGCAGGAACGTATCTCGTGAGAAACAGCTCTTGACAAATTCTATTCCAAAATCTTCACGTTGGCTCCAATATAGTTTTTGCTGGGGCAAGGTATGATAACCTGAGAAAATAAGGAAGCCAACAAATGAACGGAAATCATCTGGGCATAAACTTATGTTATGTATGTTCTTCTGTTGGGCATAGCGGTTTGATTCTATGGCAAGTAGTTCATAAGCCTTCGAGTCAAACATTTCTTCAAACAATTTCACAGGTGAATCAGTCATTTCATGAAGATGGCTTTACAAATTTTCTTGCACCTGTTTAGTTTGGAATTCTAACTTCTCTAAACTTATGTCACTATCCTTAAACTTTCGAGTTCAACTTGTTTTACGCTTTGGAATCGTTTTGAGCTTTTTTATAGACGGTTCTGGCTCCTGCGAAATATCTACACTTTCATCAAGCTGCTGTTCTTCGTACACAACTTCGCATGTACTGGCGCAATCGCCATTCACTATTGGAGCGCCTACAAGATCGTCATCAAGAAAATCATCATCTGTCAAGGAATCTGGTTCAGGTGATATCAGAACAATATTCCTAATCGTGTCTCCTTTCTCTAATAGTTGATTCGCCAAATCTTTGGCTGTTAGACATAGTTTCAATCTCTCCATTGCTGAAAATAAAGAAACGCCTGTTGAAGGTCCTGTTGTCATATAATTATGACACCTGAACTATATTTAGAGAGTGAATATTCATTATTTATCCTTATTTGGTTATCCTGAATGCTAACGTATGAAAATATGTATTTTCTTACAATGATAAATGTATACGTCTTAAATATTCATGTAATATCTCTGAGAATTGAGCGAAATGTCGCAAAATTAGGAAACAGTAGGCAAACTCCTATTGTCATAAAAACAAGACAGCACTTTCAACGCTGAAATTTATCTTATCTAGCTGATGGTATTTTGGTTTTTTCTGTCACACACATTCATGGAGAAATCAGCTTTACTGAATATATGTCATTTATCTATTTTGATGACTGCTAGGATGTAATTACTCACCTTACTTGACAGATGTTCAAATGCGATCAGCTGATTGAAAATGGCTGATTTTTGTATCGAGGTGATATATAAACAAAGACATTTAAATGTTTATTTTTGTTGCATATACATTCGTCAATTCAAGACAAACGTGTTGGTAAATGCATTACTTGTTGAACATGCATGGACCTGCGTAGAGGATCAACTCATTTGCCTGTCATATTTTTAGGACGATAGTACATAATGGGTTAAGTCGACCAGGATATACTGAAGAAACTTCATAATCTACGGAACTACCAGGAGAAAATCTAATAAGTTGAATGTACAGGTGACACTTAATAAGTGTCTGCGTTGGTCGTCATTAAACTAGTAAGTACTCAGCAAGTTTTTAGTCTGTTGACGTCCGACGACTTAGTAGACTAGTTTTTATTTCTCGGGTAGGTGAATTGTAAGTGAACTTCACTCTGCTAAGAATGAAACAACTTATCCAAGAATGAAACAATTGGTTTTCATTTGTGCTATTCCTATATAACATGCGCTCTTCAGATTTAATAATCAACTCACATAAAATAATGCAATGAAGTCTAATTGAAAGAATTATGTCAACAGGGTGCTCTTATTTACAAATGGGCTTTGCAAGACATCTAAAAAAGTAGAATAGACTATTATTTGTTGCAATTTGGACGCAGTTTTCAGACATATATAAAAATTCCTTGATTTATTATTAAAATGCGTTTTGGTTCTGTAATTACTAAAAAAAGGTAATGAAAAGGAATATTTGTTGCTCGCTTACAAATATTTTCAAATTCATGCAATATCAGCTGATTTTCACTGGTTTCGTTGCACACATGGTAAAAACACGTCTATTTCCTATCTAGCCCTTTATAATATTAAATATCTTTGGTCCACATCACTGTTCAGATTCAGGAAATGAAACATGACTTTAGTGAATCATAAAATCATGCCGGTGAAAATTGAATTAAAAATAATAATGAAATTTCAGCCAAGAAAGCACGGATGATATCGCGACTTTTTCATGTAGAGTTCCATTACAATGCGGAGTATGAAATTCCTTTGATAATCAGCTTGATTTCCACTCAGTTGCGATGATTATCAGCAAATGGGACGCAATCTAGTAAACACCACCCTTGACGATTTTTGCTGTTCTGAGATAGAGCCGATCTAAGTAAATTTGGTCAAAATTTGACAACTTTCTTTTATTTCATTTTCTGATTGTTGGTATCATTCTCCTACTGTGACTGAAATATTGAGCTTGTGCGCAATCTACAAAGGCAAAAAAACAAAGTTAGTAGTGAAAACTGTGCCCTACTTGCGACGGATAGGTACATGTAAAATTGAGTGTTATCAATAGGTACATGGATAGGAACATGTATAATTCAGTGTTATGAATAGGAACATGTATGACATCTGTTTTACTGGATAGGTACATGTGTTTGGTACAATCGGTTGAGTACACTGTGTTTCGGAACGTCTATGATCGAACTTGTGTGGTTTGGTTCTGAGCACTTGGGTACGTACCGATAGACGTCCGTTGTTTGATTTTGAATGGGTTTGCTCAATTTCGACTATTGTGACAATTATTTTAAATGTAGCACTATTTAGATGTGAAACTTTACTGTGCAGTTATGATTTAGTTGCTCTCCAATAAGAAAACCAATTCCAGAACTATGTTTAAAATGAAAAAGACAAGAGATTTACAATGTAAGTTTAATTTAAGCGTGAAAAATAAATGATGGGTACAGATTACGTCCCTCAGGCGACTCCATGATCTTCAGGAAGTCATCACACCATTCATGAAATGTCTGATTGTTGCTAAAGTCATGGTCACACTCGTGTACCGGACACTTCACCGGTAGTCCACTCCGCCTTTGAAGTGCTGACACAGTCAAGGTTTTCCACAGGGCCACTTTGCAGCCGCAACAGAGATGCATGGTCATGTCCAACTGACCTCCCATAATGACTTGGCTGTCATTTTGAAAATAAAATAATGGTCTTGAGGACATGCTTCTTGTTATGGAACGTTGAGGATAAGTACTTAACAGTTTGGAACAGTGACATCTTTTATATAGTTATATATTCTTTAGGGAAGTTCGGTACCTCTCTGATTGGCTGTTAGGATTTCCTTTGTTTAAAAGTATATAAGTCCGAGGTTTGTACCAATTCTTATCAAAGGTTCTAATCCTCACGTTTGCAAGTTACAATTATTTTAAATCTACAAGTCATAATGGATCGCAAACAGGAAGCCGCAGTTGAGAACGGTACTGCTGATCGTACCACTTCGCCAGTGGAACGTACCAATACACCTCCCCAATCTCCGATGGAGCGATCGACAACACCAAATGAGCCGGTGGTGTTCACCCAAGCCCCTGCATCGCCCGACTACTCGAGTGATGAAGATAGTGACGTATCAATCGAGACGATGCGTCACATGAATAAGAAGTCCATGCGAACGCTACTTTATGGAAGGGTCACGGTCAAAGTGAAGAACGCCCCGAAAAAGTACCACACGAAACGGGTCTTCATGCGAATGGAGCCGAACGAGCGGAACTTCACAACCGCTCTCGAATTTTCGGTCATCGACCTTGACACACCACGTCGCTGTCCCTGTGCGCCCAAAAAGACCAGGATCCATGTGCAAGTGGACTTGAAAAAACTTGTACCCTTTCCTTACCTTGATGACATTTAGTGTGTTTTTTCTTAATCTCTTCATTTAATATTCATTTGTATATATGAACAGACTTGTGTTATCATTTCACAAATCGGTCTTCAATTAAGGTCTGAATGGGAAAGGGGAATAACTATCTATAATTAATGATGTTCAATAACTGAATTGAAACAAAAAAATCAAATATGAAGACTTCAACTTGAAATAAATAGGAACATATAACTTTTAAAGAAACAGTTATGTTGTTAATTTTAAAATGCTTGTGGCAGTCCAGGATGATATCATACATGTGTCATGCACGACACCATATGAATGAGAATGAAAAGACCTTTCGAATGATATAAGGTATGTACCTATTCGATGGGAAAATCCTAGTTGTATGCAACTGTATGCAAGCAGACAAATGTTAGATTTTTAAATTCACTAAGTTTTTAGCCCATTCTTTAAAGACATGTAGCTCTCTAGCTATATGTCATACATGTGTCATACAATACACATTTAGAATCAGCATGAAAAGAGCATTCGAATGATATAATGTATGTACCCATTTGATGAAAAAATCCTAGTTGTATGCATCTGTATGCAACTTGAAAAATTCCAAGTTTTTTTACAAAAATGACTAAGTTTACAAATTTTCAAAGGTAAAGTTTTACAACTAAAAATGACCATAATATACAAACCTCTACACTTGACCTTGACCTTAGACCTGACCTTGACCTTTCACCTTCATGCACTTCATACACTTCATACACGGCGGGGGGGCCTCAAAATTTTTCGGATTATAGGGTAAATAAATTTTCGAGTGCGCGAAGCGCATGGGCATGGGTTCAAGCAACATGGGTTCCGGGTGCCATAGATACTCTTCTTGCTTCCCTAACCCAAAACCTAACCCTAACCTTAACCCTAACCCTTATCATTAAATTTGATTATTTAAATTTTAGCGCGAAATTTGAATTTTCAAAATTTGGCGCGCAATTTGAAATTTACAATTTCTTAAACAATTCAAGCATCTGATATCTTAAAATTCACGTCATTAAATTTGATTATTTAAATTTTTGGCGCGAAATTTGAATTTTCGAAATTTAGCGCTTAATTCAAATTTTAATGTTCTATTCAAATCACACGTTTTATATCTTCAAATATCAATCATTATATGACTATTAATAATAACATGTATATCAAAGTAATGCATCAGTCCATCACTTCATATTACTTTGAATTCACTATACTGTTTACATGTAGAAATCTTTCAACACATATGATGGCACTTCCATTTCTAAGGTTAAAAATACACCAGCTGTTCCAATTCTTGTTTGAGTTATCAATTTTGTTTAACCGTACCAATTCCAGGATGTGATGTCATAAGGTCTTTGTTCATAGTTGCTTTGTCAATTTCATATATAAAGAAGTTGCACACAACGAATTTTCACTCATTTTCAAATAATTCAGTGTTCATAGCAGACGTCGTTCTTCGTTCCTCCGTTCTCCGATTCGTACTACAATTCTGAAGTGCGTTTCACTACCATGTTGTGCTACTTTATAGGATATTCGGGAGTAGAAACATTATTAAGTTCTTATAACCAAATAGTTTTAAATATAGAGGCTTGGATTTTAGGATAGGACCACTTTATGTTACATTATTAACCATGTTTTTTTTTAATTTTTCATCCTAAATTAAGTCATTGAGCGAGAGACATGAATATATCAATTTAAATGTAAGTGTATTTAAATCAACAAGATTTTCACAATTTGTTTATAAATAAAAGATACCTAAATAAAGCCTTCATCCATTTTAAATATTCAGTCTGTCATCTGCTAACAGATGTATAAAATTCAAGCTTGTTTAATTAAACAAATTGCGGATTGGTTGAAATTTTCGAAATCTCATTTTCATTCCATTAAATTAATTTCGAAATTAAATAATTGTAAATCAGCTGTTTCCAAATTTCAACTCTTCTTATGAGCAAACCCTTTTCGAATAAATATCTAATTTTCGACTTTCGGTTTCAATTTCAACTTCAAATTTTATTTCTTTCTCAGATTTCTCCAATATGAAAGTAGCACTTAATAGAGCTTTGTTGATGGTATATAAATGCGTTCTCGTTTAACAAGAGATTAAATTATAATCAATTTTTTTCCTATATAGAAATGATCCGACAAGAAAGTATTGCGCGACAACGGCTGATCTTTCACTACCGTGAAACATGCCGACTGCCTGTTCGACATGCCAACAAGAGTGGTCACAAAGACTGCATGTTCAAAGAGGATTTCACGTACCTCTATTGCTTAACCTGCAAGACATATGAGAGGAGCAACGACAAGGTCAACAGCGACTCAGCAAAAGCCTTCATTGCCAAACACACGCCCTGTGCCCAACAGAATGGCCGGAAAGGCATCAACCTTACCTCAAAGGCAGAGAAAAAGAAATTGGAGAGGCTATTTAACAAGGAAAGGCCGACTGAAGGCGTGCTCTCACGGGTGGACGAGCCTGAGGCAAAGAAAGCCCCCAAGTCCCGAGTACCTAAGAAAGTCCCCAAGTCTCGAGAATTTATTGATGAGACTTTGAGTGATTTCGAGGTAAGTACAGTCAATTCTAAATGCTAACTTGAACGGACAATTGACTCACAGTTGACAAAAAGTACTGCTTCCTTTAGATTAAAAATAAATTTGTTGTTAACACATTTCAGGAGTTGGTGATGCCCCCACCGAAGAAGACAAAGGTGTTGGTGCAGAAAAAACTCATCGTTAAAGATGTGAGAGTCTATTTACTTGGGTTATTATTCATATGCATAATTAAATCAATGTTGTTAAAACATTTCAGACTGAACCACCTCAAGCGATGACAGTCGGGTTTGAAGATGGAAATGTGGTGAAAAACTTGCGAAAGGTAACAAATTAATTTGCTTAATAGTTTCTAAGAAGAAATCAAATATGAATCTCTTTTTAGCTGTTTCCAAGTGTTCAATCAATCCCCACATGCCCGAAGCTGCCTCGAGGGAATTCCCCAGGAAGAAAACTGGCCTCTAGCCCCGTAAGTGTGATTGCTGTGGTCTACGCTCAGATAACAGACAACGACAACACCTTGAAAACCTGTCTATGTCTATCTCTTTATATAAACATATTGTCACATTTTTCCGCTGCAGGCTGTGCGATCTCTATCCCCTAAAACCATAGGAGCTTTTTAAGCACGCCAGCGACAACCACGTCCATTGAGGACAATGAGGAGAGGCCCTACTCCATACGCGAATCATCCTCATCCGAGGATTCTGCAACATCATCCTCATCCGACGATTCTCAAACATCGTCATCCGATGATGACGATGAATCTGTTACTAATGTAAGTATGAAGCTTGGTTAACTGCTTCAGTGTAGAATTTTCTATTAAAACATTTTGAAACTTACTTTGTTGACAATTATCCTAATAAACAATTGTTTCCTTTGTTTACAGGAGTCCGTCATGTGTGCCTCACAGGAAGAGGTGTCCTTCAGCCACATCCGGGCATCCCCCAGCTGGAGCGTCCGCCTGCCGCTGTCCCCGATGATGACGCTTGCTCCTCCATCCCCTGTGCGTCCTCTATCGCTCGCAGTTCCTTCTTGTCCGACACCTCCGATTCCACCCCCTCCAACGCCCGCAGCTCCTTCCTCTCCGTCACCTCCGATCCCAGCCGCAGCTCCTTCCTCCGCGACACCTCCTATCCCCGCCGCAGCTCCTGCTACAGTTCCCAAGGCCAATCTCCCAGTGCGAGAGTATGATGTCGACCTCGACGCAACGACGGAGGAAGACATTTACTCCAAACTACGCCGTTGCCAAGAGCGTCTGAGGGAGTCCGAGGCTCGTGAGGCTAAGCTCATGGAGGACAACAGAGGTTTGGTTGAGTCCTTACAAAATATAACTCAATCAAACCTCCTGTTGGCCTCGCAAGTGACCAACATTCAGAGGCACGACAAAGAAACATTGGTGCACATCGAGTGCAGAGACAATGCCATTAAAAAGGTGCGTCTAACGAGGATGGACGACTTCGGTGGCTGCAGTGAAAGCTGCAGCCACTTGAAGTTGTATCACAATGGTATTGTGAAATGTGTTAGCCTTTGACTTTTTCTCTTTGAAAAATTAATTACTGAAAATTTTATGTGTTTTCTCTTTACAACAGATCGGAACATATGGTATTGGCTGGTGATGACGCTGACGTCATTAGATGGTAGATGTATATAAGGGCTTGCTAATTTCAATCCTCATCAATAATCATGGTTGTCTGTACCAAGTCTGGAAAAGTATTTACTCTCATAGGCAATTTGCAACGTCATGAAAAATTTTGTAAGTTAGGAAAAACGTATCAATGTAGCAAGTGTCCATATAAGACGAATAGGATAGATAATCTTAAGAGGCATAAACTTGTATGCAATAATAAACCGAATGATAGCATAACAGTCAAATTCAAATAATCAAAACAGATCTACTTCTAAGCCAACAACCAGCGCTTCAACTAACATACAAAACTTTATGCAATACTGCTCTCGGTGTGGCAAAACGTATAACTCTATAAGTAGATTTCGACAGCATATGAATGTACATAATACAAATACTGAGATGAATATGCATAATAACTATGGAACTGTTAATCTCAGCGAAAGCGCACTCAATGGCCATGCACGTGTGTATGATATCACGCCAACAACACCTACTGCGGACATAACATCATTCTTAGAAAGCATGCGTTCCATGTTAGGGAATTTAGTGTCTGACTTACTAAGGAGCTATCAATTGCGCTGTCGTCGGATTGCACAAATTCGTTATGTCCGTTCTAATCCTCAAGAAGAAGAAACTTTTCTCGCACACTTTACCTCATCACCCTCAAACTATATTTATGACTATGATGCTTGGTTTCAGGATCATCTAAATAGTCTAATAAATCATATTGAAGCCTTCACAAAAAAGGGTAGCAATTGGATTATAGATGATGTACAAAATGTAGAGTTCAATGTAATAACAAGTCCAATACTGTCAGGTGGACAATCATTTCCTCTACCAAAGAAGTTAAAAAACTCTAAAGCTGTCATTAATGTTAATTCAAATGCAAATGATTGCTTCCTATATGCAGTTTTATCAATATTGCATTATAATGAAGTACCTTATTCAAGGAATGAAGTAAAATCATATAGTGAGTGGACATCTGAGCTAAATATGGAAGGCATTTCCACACCATTATCAATCAAAGACATTTCAAAATTTGAGAAAAATAATGATATTAAAATTAACATTCACTTTTATGAAAATGGACTCAAAGGTGTTCGTTACAATAGTAACTTTACTGGTAGGCAAACGGTTAATATTTTGCTAATTCTAAACAATGGAGCAGCACACTATTGTGGAATTCCAAAGCTGTCAAGATTGTATAGGAGAACTTTAAAAAGGCATAAATACTTCTGCGAAAGATGCACTCAGTCATTCACATATAAGACAACACTAGAACGACACTTCCAGTTTTGTATTCGAGGAAAAGCACAAATAGAAAAAATTCCCTCATATCTAAAAGTACTAACAAGTAGCATGGAATATCAACTAAGTCCTCCTTTAGTAATTCATGCAGATATAGAGTGCTACATTGATAATAAAATACATAAACCTGCGGCCATTGGAGCTTATCATGTCTGGCATAATGCCCTTCAATCGAAATTTGAAAACAAGTATTACCTCTTTGAGGGAGAAAATTGCATTATTAGTTTCTTGCACCATTTAGAAACTGTAGCCCAAGACTTATATGACAACCAATGTGCAACAACTAGGCAGCCAATGTCACTGTGAGCTGATGAAAAAGCAAGCCATGAGAATGCAGAATGTTGCAACAAATGTAAATCGGAATTCAGCGATGAAGTCATAAAAGTTCGTGATCATGATCATATCACCGGACGATATAGGCAAACATTATGTAGGAAATGCAATCTCCGGTTAAGACTTAACTGACGGGAGCTCCCCAAATTTTTCACAATTTTAAAAATTATGATAGTCACATCGTTTGCTATAAAGCGATTGGAAGAATGAAATCTTGGAAATTAGATGTTGTAGCAGCAACTGCTGAAAAATATATAACTTCATCCACCAGTGTCCCTGTAAATGAATACAAAGGGAAGACAGTATACTTTAAACTAAAATTCTTAGACTCATATCAATTTCTAAGTGCATCCTTGAGTGAATTAGCCAAGGGCTTGCAAACGTATGAGCATGTAGAGACATTAACGGTAGAATTTCTACAATTAAGTGATAATGTTTTATATCAGAAGGGAGTGTTTCCATATTCATACTTCAAAAACTTAAACACGTTGACGGAAGACTGTCTACCACCACAATTTGAATTCTATAATGATCTTACTCGTGAGCACTGTTCCGATAGTGAATATGAACACGCTAACAAGGCGTGGATTGAATTTAATTGTAGCACATTTGGTGATTACATGCTGGCATATCTGAAGTTAGATGTCTTATTGTTGGCAGACATATTTGAAGTGTTTAGAGCATTGAGTCAACGTGAGGATGAAGTCGACCCTGTACATTTTGTCAGTCTCCCACATCTTAGCTTTACCTCAGCACTAAATTTCTCTTCCGATGATCCCCCACACTACATACAAGATGAAAATATGTACAATCTATTTGAACGAGGAATTAGAGGGGGCATGACTTTCACCAACATTCACCGAGCGCGTGCACGCATTGAAGAATTAGGAAATAATATACATGAAAGTCGACATTTGACCTACTTAGATGTTAATAACCTTTACGGTTCTTCACTCAGTAGAAATCTACCCCACTCAAATTTCAAATGGTTGAATGAAAGTGAATTAGATAATTTTTTAAATGAAGAAAATGTTCAAAATATAGATGATGATGGTGAAATCGGCTACATTTTTTATTTAGATTTAGAGTATCCTGCAGCCATTCATGATGACACTGCCGATTTCCCATTAGCTCCAGAAATGCAGATGATTTAAAAGAGAATGTTTTCACACTATATGAAAAATCTATATGATAAAGTAAGACCAAATACACATTTTTCTTCTATCAAGAAACTTCTGCTCCATCAATTTGATAGGGAAAATTATGTAGTCCACTACTCAATTTTAAAATTTTACTTGACCATGGGCATGAGAATTAAGAAGATTCATAGTGGCATAAAATTCACACAAAAGCCTTGGTTAAAAACATACATTGATATGAACTCTCAAAAGAGGGCTCAATCAAGCACTGACTTCGAAAAGTCATTCTACAAATTGAAAAATAATTCTTTATATGGTAAAACAATGGAAAATGTAAGGAGAATGAAAAAATTTAAACTAGTCAACAATGAGAAACAACTACTGAAATTGTCAAATCATCCTCTCTATGTTCAACACAAAATATTTGATGAAGATCTGGTTGGTATGGAAATGTACAAAACTTCAATAGTTTTAAATAAATTACTATATGTTGGTCAAGCAGTACTTGACTATAGTAAGCTGGAAATGTATCAATTATATTACAATTATCTAAAAGGGTGTCCACTAATAAATAAAACGCGGCTTTGTGGAGGTGATACCGACAGTTTCTTCCTATGTTTATACACATCACCATCTGTCCGTCTGGAAGATATACTTCTATACTTCGGTGAAAAGTTTGACTCTTCAAACTATGATAGTCATCACCGACTATACTCAACTACAAACAAAGCCAGATTAGGTTGTTTTAAGGATGAGTGTGCTGGAAAGTTGCTTGAGGAAATGATCCTACTAAAACCGAAAATCTATTCAAGGAAATATCTAGACTCTACGAATCATAGCATCAAACGTACAAAAGGAATTCAGAGAGCAGCAGTTAAAAAATTGAAACATAATGACTATAGTAGTGTCTATTATAGTGAGAATGACACAACTGAAGATATGACAATTATAAATTCAAAAAATCACATAGTTAGCACAAAATCATTTAGGAAGCGAGGTCTTTCACTTTGGGAGGATAAAAATTTATCATTACCATATGGACACTACAGCCTAGGTCTTCCCCCACCTTCGAAGAGAAGGAGATGCCTTCCTGTCACAGGTGATGTAGAATAAGTCTAAATAAAAAAACAATACAATATTCCACTTGTAATAGATCTTGCGATTGCTGCATCTTCCGACATGTAGCAACACTTACTAATACATAAGTAGTCTTACTAAAATGGAAATTTCTACATCTTTTCGATATGTAGAAATGATTACTAATAAATAGGTAGTCCTAATGTGAATGAATATGTGAAGAATTTGTACTCAACATCATTCCGATATGTTGAGCTAATATAATAACAAACTTTAGGCAAACATTAAACTCAAATTTGAAACATAGCTTTCGGAACATGCCTCATTACATTAGAACATGGAAACTTAGTGACGTTCAAAACGTTCACATAACAAATTCTAAAAGAATAGCATTTCGTCATTCAATAGCAAATAGTGTTCAAAAACATCGTGGCGTTTGCATTAGTATTGACTCATTGCCTTCACTGAAAGACTTTGCGGACCTCATTGGCAACCATAAGACTCGGATCAAGATTCCTCTCGATGACAAGGTATGGATAAAGTGTGATTCAACAGTCAAACTATACGTCTGCTCACCAAAGCGGGAAGATGAATATCGATTTTTTCGTTTCAGTGACGTCACATGGGAAACCTTTACATACTACCACAGATAACGTCATTCATTAAAGATGGAGGACATCAAACGGTTGGAAGTTGTAAATCGGATGTTAACTACAAAAGCAAAGTCAAAACTCAATCTACAAGAGATCGAGAGGAATATACCCAACCGAAAACAATGGTTACTGATAAAACGCAAATTGAAGCCGACAACGAGCTTACATCTTGGAAGACCCTCAATGCTAACATGGAGGATTCAGAGGAAGGATAAATCTCTCACTATCCTATTCTTTCCAAATGGAACAATCCAATGTATTGGAAGGGTCATGGAGGGTGAACTCTCATATCTACACTTAACTTTGGAACATTTACTTGGTGATTCATTATCTGATTGGAAAGTGAAGACAATGACCGTGTTATGTGAATTACACTATCACTTTGACTTCCGTAAAGTTACATCATCACATAATCTAACTTATGAAGTGGAGTTATTTCCAGCAGCTCAATTGATTAACTGGCATCCATATCATGCTCATGTGTTCCATAATGGAAAGATTGTGATAACCGGCATCAAAGGCATAAGTGATGTACCTCCCATCATATGTGATTTGAAAAAATGTTTCATGGAAACCAAATTGTAGATTTTGTATATATGTGAATAGATAATGAAATATGAATATGTTTTTGTTTTCCTTATAAACCCTTGTTTTGGAAAAAAGAGAGCAAGTTAATGATACAACATAAAACTTTATTTCAAAACTGTTTCAACATATTTAGTAAGAGTTACATCATTGTTATCACAGTTTTTTGAAAATAGTTCTAAAGCACTTTTACAATTATTTTTCAATGGTCTCTCGTTGACAAACTAGAGTACATATATAGCCACCGCACATTAGAGATGTATTACTTTGAAGTGGGAACGATGTCACTTTCCTAACAGTCCAGGAGAACCTGTTCATCCATAATGCGATATCATGTAAACGAGGTTGATTAAGAGAGTCAAAATATTCGGCAACTTTATAACGATTGATGTATACAGCAATCCAATGTTTTCCGGGAAGATTGTTGGTATCCGTATTGATGATAAGCGAACAAGGATAGAAAGGAATTGAATTAGGTAAATTATCTCTAGAAAAGACATCAAGAAATATTGACTTGGAGTAGGGATGAGCATTTCCCATTTTCCTCAAGATTTCTATAATGCTTAAGTTACTCATCTCTGATAGCTGACAGTTACGTATCACATTCTCGTTATTTCAACTTTGCTATCATAGATAGCATAAATGAGGCAAGTAATTGTTTTCTTCAAAGGTGACTCAAATGATACCTCCAGTCGTAGATTTCCAGGCTTTGTAACTCCTACGCTTTCACCACCTAGATCTGCATCTGCTGTGAGATTGTACATAATGAAGAAGTAGCCATTCTTGTACATATCCATTGTAATTCCATTTGAATCATCTGTATTAAACATGTTGAGGGCGGTGAAAGTAGAACCATATTCACGTGCGAATTTACCATCTTTGAAATTAGGCTCATATGCTTTGCAAGATACAAATTTCCCATCCTGGTAGAGTGCTAGTTTGCTAACATTAAAGTGTTGGAAATTGAATGGATTCTTTTCAAAAGCACCAATGAATGCCTCATTTTCCACAAATGTGATATACACCGCCTTTGGCATTGCAGTGGGAAAAAGATTTGGGTAGGCATGTGAGGATGATCCCGCACCAATTGTGAAGTTTGTCAACACTGTGATTAACTGGATATATTGCATTGTTTTTCCTCAATCCTGTCGCATGCTCGTTGATGACTGACGGGTTCATTGTTACTCGCTTTACATTGAGCACGGCATTACTTATATTGACTTGATAGTTTGTAGCTCCAAAAGCCATTAACGCGAACTCAGGATTTGCACGAATAAATTTTATTTGCATTTTAACCTGTGATAGCAGATATCTAGATTGACGAAGGAAATCAAGATAGACGGGTCCTTTCAAGTACAATTCCTTTGAATCCGCTGTTAAATCCATTCGTCTTTTCAACCCTGTATTTGAGACATCATCAAATTTCCCTTGCTGATCATCATACCACCCAGAAACTTGCAAGTGTGACTGTTTAGCTTGCTTTTGAAAGTGAGTCATTGTATGTATATATGCTCCATATGGATATGCTCGATCCCCTCCTTCAATCTGTTTGTCATTCAATATTAGATACACATCTGAGAACGTACCGGCAATAGGAAGATTTGCCAATCCCACTTTATCCTTGGATGAATCAGTATTTGTACCATCAGTCTTCTTAATTTGCATACACAACTCTAAATCAATGGATTGACAGTCAATATAATCTTGAGGATTGGCAGGTATATCAAACTGAATAGGCTGTTGGTTACCATCGATATTTGTTGTGGGGACTATGTCTACAATTGTTGAGGAGATGATGTCTGTCTGATGAGGGGGAGAATCGAAGAAACACAAAACCGAATTGATACTCTGCATCGTATTAGCTCTACAAATATGTTGTCTTCCTTCGTTTTGACTTGTTTTTAGTCGCTGTGGAATTTCGTTTGCGCTTTCTTGTTTTCACTCGACGTCTAGATTTAGAACGTGCTGCTCTAGTCGGCTTTTTACTTTTCCTGCGTCTTTGCTTAGTAACTCGACCGGATCCAACTTGTCTTGACTTCCGACGCTTCTTCCGAACTGTACGTCTCGTCTTTGTTAAATCATCTAATGCGTCTATGGCAGATTGCTGCCCGCGCATTTTCATAGATTCACCGATATCCTCATCTTGAAGCGCATCAACTGCAACATTTGCACCAAAATCTCAAGCCCTGCTTCCAACACGCTTCATGATTGGTACGCCATACTTTTTGAGTGTTGGAAGAACCATACGTCTTAGTGCACCAAATATGCCTCCTCCAACTTGTCGCCTACCTCCAACAAACACGGGATAACCGCTCTGATATGATGGTCTACTGTAAATGCCTGTCATTATGACTATTGAATAACTATGGAAGGCATAATAGCATAAAGCCTTATTCTCGTGACCAAATATGTAGAGTCAAAACAGTAACACCACCACAGAACGGTACTACTTCTCCTGCGTCATCATGGATTGATATGTCAATTCTATTGATGAAATTTCGGCTGATTGGTAGATACATTGTGTTAAGAAATTCTCGATTGATTAGTTGCTTCCTTACGGATAAGAGAGGAAATGTGCGCAGAAGTGGGGCCTCAATGTCGCCAACCCTTGTATATTCAGTAATGTTACAATAGACGTATAATTTGCTTATATCACGCTCTAGTGATGGGGCTGTATCGCCTATTGATGTGCCTTCATAAATAGTTGATTTTGAGAATCCCAATGTGGTCGTTAACACGCTATCCAGTTTGATAAGAGAGTTCTTCCCTACCTTTACAATCATGCGTTTCTTATGTGGGTCATAAGAAAAGTGATATTCATCTGCATCAAGGTAATCTACACCAAACTCATTTAACTTTGTACACAATTCAGATGGCGTTTTCAAGCTTTCAATGTTCAAATTAACTCTTTTTACAAGTTCACTGGAAGTAGACAATTCATCACCCAATATGTCTTCGCTGTATACGTGGATATCCCATGAAGCATTTGTTGATGCTTTGAGTTTAGAAGAGGACAATTGAACCTTGAATGTATCATTTAATTCTGTCAACCAAGGTGCGCTTTCAAGGCCCTTAAACATCCCAATCATTTCAGATCCGAATTCAATATCAACGGACTCAGACTTTTCCAATGGTGTCTTTTTAGTAAAAACAATAAATTCTGCCTCCGTTTCAACAGTAAATAAAGTTACTTTCTCTTTCTTACACTCACAAGTCATTAACGTTTCTGGCACTGATCCTTGAAACTTTCTTGCAAAGTCTTCAACACTTCTAATGACCTCAAATTTATTTTTTACTCGGATGCTCCTTTTTTGTAATGCATACAATGGCACAATTCTACATTGAAAATCAGTGACTTTCCTCTCCGAATTCCACCCACGTCCATTGTACCAATACCTTGATGAGAAAGTTGTTCTGGAATACCCAAAAGTATGACTCAAATCCTTACCTAATACAAGAAAAACATGCTTCCCTTCCTTCATCAATTTTGTTGACCCCTTTATGACTGGTTTGTAGAATTTATTCAAAGTCAGCTTGAAGAGATCATTTATTCGTTCAATTATTCTACCGATTTCCTTTTCTGTATCTTGCAAGCTCATTGTGGGAACCTTAGCATCAAAAGTTGACGTTGCAAATGCCTTTTGAATTTTAATAATGTTTTGGACAGATGGTAAAGATGTTGAAGAAGGATGTAAAGTTAGATGATGAAAAGCCCATGTACCATGTAGACTATTTTGAAATATGCGAAAGCAATCATCCTTCTCTCGCACTTCTTTATGTAATTCAAAATAGTTGTTCTTTAGCAAACTGATATCGTTGTAATAAGTAATTTCAGTTCGAGCAACTTCATGGGGTCCATGCAGAGTAATTGGATTAGCGAATTCAACAGAGTAGAGAGATGGTTTGTTACTTGGGAATATCTTGGGGTTTCTATTGCTTGGAAGAATGATGTTGAAGTTAGTAGACATGTTAAACTCATATATGGAAGAAGTCACATGCTATATTAGCTTAAAAGTTACGAGTGTCTCCCACCTCCACATCTTGTAGATCCTGGTGCGTTATCCAGCTATTGAATGAATCAGGATATCCTTTCCATTTAACTAGATATTTCCTTTCATTGCCATGACCTTTCCTCCTAATTATTTTGTCAATCATATACACCTCTTCACTTCTGTCTACTACTTGCAATTAATAAGAGCAAAATTTTCCTTCAATCGGATTGCTATGGTAATCTATTAATTTATACATGGTGGGTCTAAATTTTGTATTTACTTCATCCACAAAAACTCTTCTTCAATCCAATTAGGTAGATACCCCTTCTCAAATGTAGACTTAACCTTTGAAATTCCGAACTCTATCACCAACATTAATTTTCTTTTCATTGGAAATGTTCTTCGCTTTCTTATCATACAATCGAAGCCATACATCCACCGCATTATCTGGGGTAACATCAACTGGTTTCATCTTAATGATTCGATGGTAGCTTTCATTGTAATTCTTAACAAATTTCTGCAGCTCACCTACCCAAACATGTGTATTTTTTGCAGTGAAATAGCGCCATATTTTTGTCTTCAGTGTGCGATTGAACCTCTCAACCATGACAGCTTTAGAAGCACTTTTGACACTAAACAATTCCACATTATGACTTTTAACGAGACTTCGAACATGAGAGTTTTCGAATTCTTTCCCTTGATCGGTCTGTATTCTTTGCGGAACACGCCCCTCATCGAAAATGCTCTGAAAAGCCGCTTCAACTTCTGGTCCTCGTTTAGATTTCAGCGCACGTGCCCAAGCATAGCGAGATAAAATATCTATTACGGTTAAGATGTATTTATAGCCATCATTGTACTGTGATATCTGTTGCATGTCAGCCAAGTCCGCTTGCCATTGACTATCTATATTGTTAACAACATATTTTCTTGTTGGAAACCGCTTTCTCGCATTTTCGTGAAGAGTGTAAGTCGGTTGACTCCTCAACCACTTCTTGACTTTCTCTATCCCCACACCTGCTGCACGAGCTAGAACCTCCGGACGACTGAAACTTGCGGGATGATTTAAGTCGTAATAAATCTTTCTGAGTTTCACTGCTGTACTCATCGTCTTTGTTCTGATTAGCACGCGTATTACTCGCACAGCAACTGCTAACACAATTGATATCAACCTCTATGCCCTCTTCTGCTTTACCTTCGAGCGCAGATTTCAAACAACAGCAAAATTTTTGTAACGACATGATATGAGAGAGGCAAGGCTTAATTCATATTTGCTTGATATTTACTATACTCCTTCGCAACACGCATTGAGAGCCTAGTAGCTCTTTTTGGTTGCAGATCATCGGGATCATGAAGCTCTCGCTTGACCGCCATCGTGGGTGTTTTACTTTTTGATCCATCTTGTAAGTGACCCTTATCCAATTCATTCACAGTCGGTCCTCCAATAATATTGTGAGGTACATTTTGATCAGATAAAATTTTCTGAAAATATCTTCACCCTTGTGGTGCACCTAGTTTTCGCCTTACATCTCTGACAGCATATTGTAGAAGGTCATCTATGTGACTATTTCTAATAATATCACCAGTTGTTTCATCTATTATCTCCCCTCTCTCATTGAACTTCACATGTGGATCAATGAAGTCAAATAATCGCTCAGCGCGCACACGATATGGTCGAGGTGTTGACAAGGTTATAAATCGTCGCAACTTGTCACGAATGTCGCCTCTCATCAATGTTTTCAGCTGCTAACTGCATTCGTCGATAGGGATCCTTAATCTTCTGAATTTCCATATCCTTTTGTGTTAGTTCCTTAAGTTGATTCGTAATAGGTTGATCTATATTTTTGACTTCCTGTGCACTTTGTAATGTAGTCAATTGTACATACTCCTCTTGAGGAATGACTACCATCTTTGAATACGACATGTTTGAAAATAATAAGGCAACAAAGTACATTGCTTAAAACTAACTGTGAACCGAGAAAACTGTCATTGGTTCAGCGGAATTAGGTATGATATTTGTTCGAAATCGAAGTCGTTCCGGACATTCCTGGGTTAGATCAATAAATAGATAACCATGTGGTTTCTTTGTTACATCTTCATATATTTTTGAAAGTACTTTAGGTTGTTGAGGTATTATCTGTCTACTGAGATGATGTATCTGACTGCTATCTCTTGGATTTTTAAATATTGCCAAACAAAGTGTATTCAAACTTCTAGTTCCTTGCTCTTTCCCTCCATCGAAGATGTTTTGGGTGATGTAGATAATAAAAGCTTCCCTATGATGTGCAGTTTGAATGAACATTTCAGTTACATCCTTTGAAGATTTGCTTTCTCGTAATAGTTCATCTAATACTAGTAAGACACCTGCTTTGATATCCTCAGTTGATGGCAACCCTTGCTTCACCTCATAACCTTTCTGGCGAAGTGCAGAATGTAGTTGTGGTTGAAATATTCCATAATACCATTTGACTCTCTTAATTTCCTTGTTAAACATTTCATTTCTATATTGTAGCAATTGAGTTACAAATGTAGTTTTACCGGACTGACTTGGTCCAGCGACACACATTGTGCGATCAGTGAATAGACGAAAATCTGTCATATTATAATTCCATTAGCATTAAACTCATCATCCCGCTAATTTTACTTAGAACAACAAAAGAGACACATGTTCCAGATCACGTTTATTTACATTCAGAATAGAAACTTTCAAGTTACATTTACAAATTAAAACATTTACAAATTAAAACATTTGTGTTTCCTCATCACAATTAGGATTATAGAAAGTTTTCAAGTCAGCATCTTGGCGCTTCAACTTCAATTTAGGATTCCCATCTTTAGATTTCAGCCCTCGCTTTTTGCTCTCTTCCTTCTCATCACTTGAAGCAGTCTTATCAATGTTAATTAAACATTTATCAATTGGTAGTGGTTCATAGACTAGTTGAAGAACCTTCATTTGTAAAGATGCGACTTTACCAGTCGAACCATGTGAGCCAATATAAAGTCCGGTAACGTGCACTAAGCCCATATAGCGACCCCGTTTGAGATCCTCACATTTCATCGCGTTTGCAAAGAGATCGAATGCTTGAAAATGATCCGATAATTTTAAAAACAGTATCGAATTCCGGCAATTTCTTGTAACCAACTCCTTCCTCTAATGCCTTTCTCCAATGAGTGGGAGCACTTTCAGGCAGCTCAACACATTCTTTCGCGAAAGAGTCAATAGTTTTAAGAATCACCTGTTGCCATTTTGGAAAAGTCACTCGCATTTGTCTCATATTGCTATACCCTGATGTAGACATACCATTACTGTGGAAGAATGGAACTTGAAGATAAAAGACATCATCACCATAATTCAAGGTTTGAAAGTAGAATGCATTTCCAATCCCTTGAACCTTTCGTGTCGGACGAAGCTTCGAGAGATCTTGCTCAAAAGCGTCACCTTCCTCTCTGATTGTATACATTTTCTGAGTCATGTTTCAACAAGTACTAATTCGGAGCTTTCAACCAGCGCAAATGAATTGTCACTTGAAAGTGATAAAATATCATTAAAGCGTCTTCCTTATATACACCTATATATGACTCATCAATCAAAGTGATGACGTGTCACTTTATGATTCGTTAACCTTATATTAACATTGCAGCAGTTGCTGCAATCCTTCCAAGCGGACTATTGATTACACCATTAATACTGTTTCCTATATCATTTAACATACTTAGAAACCCACTACCACCGCGCTGAATTAAGTTTCGCCTTTCCTTATCACTGCTCCTTGGATTTGAAAACTTTTTTATGCTATTCAAAGAGCCAGCATTCAATAGAGGCTTGTAAATAGGTAGATATTTGTGTATTGCAAAAGCTGAATCACGAATGAAATCATCACTTGAACTTTGAATCAATTTACACTTCTTCTTATTATCATGTATCCTGTTTAACTTTCTCAACGCCTTTTTAAACTGACTTGAAGGTTTGAAGGAGCGTTTCGATTGACGAGAAGATGCCTTCCGTTTTACAGACATTTTTATTCTAATATGGAAATAGATAATACAATTACAATTTTTGCTTAGTACTTACAACATTATACACAAAAGTTTACAAGCATTCACACAGAGTTTGTTGCTGGTACTTATAAAATTACATAAAACACTTAACAAGTTGTAGATGGAAACTGATATACACTCACATCGGCTAGAGTCTGATTTGTAGCAGTTATGAGCTGCTCAATGTCTTTCATTAGATGTTTTGAAATTGGGCAGCACATACAGCAGGGCTTTGAATGGAAAGTCTTTAAAATATTGGCATAGTATGCCCGCAAACTGATTACCTCAGAATGTCCTTGAGCAGCCACATTGATGCTTACTGATGGCGGTCCACTGAATAAGTCCAATTTACATTTGTCACCCTTCTCGTCATGGTAGCTGGAGGTGATAATGTCATGGAGACATGTGTTGAGTTTCCGTTGGATACTGCTGCACCAACAGCGAGAGTATTCCGATACAATCTCCGTTTCAGCTAGTGGGCGAAATACTTCATTGAGCCAAAATCTTGCAACTCGTGTAAGAGCGTTGTTCACGACTCTCATTAACATTCTCTGCACCACAACGTCCTCTCCGCAGCGTAAATACTTAACTATTTCCTCCATCAGATCCACCAAATCCGCTTTATAGCCAGTTATATTTACGGCAGAATAAAATATATTGCCGGTGAAGAGTTGACTTCGGTAAATTATTGAAATGGGAATGTTGGTAGTGAACGACATGCTGATTGACATTGTATTAGCCTCAAATTATGCTTGAAATAGACAGGGGTACGATGTCCTCCTTATATAGAAAAGTCACACAAAGACACAATAGTGACCAATCACAGACCTGCATGATGACTCATCATGCACGATATACAGTGACTGTTGAAGATATTTCTTCATCACAAAGGGGACAAGATGAAGTTTGAAAGGGTACATAACATGTAGAACACATAACGCTATGAGAACATGGTAAAAAGAGAAGGGATCGTTCCCGTTTAAAACACTTAACGCAGTTCCGTTCACATAATAATTTAAATGTCTCTTCTTCTAATTTCCTTCTGAAGTCACTTTTATTGGGAGAACTTTTTATTAAAACACTGTCAGATGTCTCCTTCTTTCCATATCGTTCCAATTTGATCCTCCTAATTTCACTATCATTGCAGTGTAGCATGGAGAAATCCTCTATCCACCTACGATCCAAATTGTGATTCATAGCATGCTCATCTAGATCCATTAGTAGATCAACTAAATCACCAGCGTTGATATTTTCACTGAGATTTGTTACAGTTTCTATAGCTTTGAACGAATATCCAAGGTCTCTTGCGACAACCCACGACGTTGGGATACTAGTCATCATTATGTATGTCATCAAACAACTATCTCATATTTATAGCTTAGTTTGTCTACGTAAAAGGAAAATCAATGTGACTATCATCTTGATTACAATGGTTGCAATAGTCACAATAGTCGCAATTGAGCAAACCCATTCAAAATCAAACAACGGACGTCTATCGGTACGTACCCAAGTGCTCAGAACCAAACCACACAAGTTCGATCATAGACGTTCCGAAACACAGTGTACTCAACCGATTGTACCAAACACATGTACCTATCCAGTAAAACAGATGTCATACATGTTCCTATTCATAACACTGAATTATACATGTTCCTATCCATGTACTTATTGATAACACTAAATTTTACATGTACCCATCCATGTACCTATCCGTCGCAAGTAGGGCACAGTTTTCACTACTAAAGTTTAAAAAAATCACATTTTTGCTATTTAACTACTTTTTGCAATTATATTTTTTTGTTGTAAGTATGTCGTGATATTTTTTCACCATTTGTATCTATATTCTTTTTGTGATATGATAATTGCCGTTGTTACAATATGCTAAATTTTCGTGCTACCTAATATTTGGCGTGTGTTTGAATTCAATCTATTCCAGTATGGATTCTCTTGAAGGTGAAGACGTATTTTTGGTTCGGCTGAAGTTTTAGAAGAATTCATGGAATCTACGGTCAATGCCGCTCCAATTTCTCCAGAAGAAGAATCTGCCGAGTTGGACCAGATCTTACAAGAATTAAATCGTTAGTTAAACACGAGAATTTTCTTATATAATGCGATCATGCTAGTGATTAGCTGAAAGTGAAACAAGAGTGGTGTTTAATAGATTTTTCTTATTTCTTTACAATACAAATTAAACCCAGCTTAATCATAAAAATTGAACAAAATGCCATTGCAGAACGATTAGAGATGGGGACTTCGCGGTGTCCTCGACTTGACAACAGTTTTTTAAATTTTAAACGAAGGGTGGTGTTTAATAGATTTTTTGAATGTTGATCTTATCAATGTTGAATGATAACATGCACCACTTTGATAAATTTTCTCGTCTTCCTTTATCTAATAGATACATTTTTCATTTCAGAACTTGACGACGATGCTCTTTTTTTGGGAGTAATTGAATATCCTAGCTCTCAAGAGCCAACTTCTCCAATCAATCCTGAATCCGAAATGGATGGTGATGGAGAGGTGATCCACAGGAAGATGCTCAACGGATGTGGCTGCAAGAACGTTAATCATTTTGACCCTATGACTGTTGATGATATATATACTCTCAGCTTAAACCTGAGATCAATGACATTCAATGATAGAAGTTCATGTATACTAGCTATGTTGCACACCATGAAGTCTTTTGCTGTTGGAAAGCGACTTAACACCTATGCAACGGCATACCAGTTTGTCGCCATGCATGGGCCTTTGCCCACTTCACTGATATTGACTTGTTGAAGAAATTAACTCAACACTACGAAATTCATGGTCTTGTTCCCAGAGCTCATGGTAATACTTCCAAAATTCCTCAGCGAACAACAAGACCCCCGCTAACTGCCGATGATGTGTTTTCAGTTGTCAACTTCCTAGACAACATCGCAGCTCGCTTTGGGATTCCTCATCCAGCATCAGAGGTGATATTCATCCAGGCAAATCTCACTCATAAGAAGGTGGCTGTTTTCTATAATGTCAATGCTTTAAAAATTTGAAAGCAGCTGAAGAATGTAGAACAATGTACAAAGAATGGAGAACGGGGAGTTCAACCCCCGTCTTAACGATCGATTTTGCTCAGAATGTGCACCTGCCGAATTATGCTAGACAGGTCGGACCTCTATTCTACGTTGTACCCTTGCGGGTCAACTTGCTTGGTATACTCCATGAGCAAGGCCCTATTCAACATAACTTTGTTATCGATGAAGGATCGACTCCCGGGACCGATAACGGCTTCTGTCACAGTGTCAATGTTATTCTCACCTGTCTGAAAAATGTTCTTGACACCAAAATCTCTTTGGAAGACACACTCCGCTTACTAATGGATAACTGCGTGGGTCAGAATAAAAATCGCTTCGTTATGTGGTTTCTTGTATACCTGTTGGTTCAACATCGAACACTGAAATCCATTGAAGTTGCTTTCATGCTCAAGGGGCATACCAGATGCAGAGTCGACTCATACTTTGGAAACATTAAAAAGAGACTTATAGAAACTGATGTGGCGTCAATAGATGAGCTACAGTTGTGCATCTCACGTAGTGCCTCTGCAAATGAATGTACATCTATGGAGTCAGGAACCTGGACTGATTGCCGAACATTCTGCACAGACAACAAATTGGGTAACATTCCGAATATTTCCAAGCTTCAACACTTGGTGTTGAAGAAAGAGAACAACGGGATCACTATGACATGTCACGAGAAACCTGATGACCATGGTAAAAAAGTAAACCTTCGATTACCTGAAGTTTGGTGTCCCCCGAAAACTGCATCTTCACCTGGTCTCTCATTGCAAAGATTTAACTATTTGATGGCAAAAGCTTTTCCACATTTACAAGAGAATGATAAGCCGTGTTTCAGAGAATTTCTATGCAGCAGGTTGTGGAAATACCAATGCATTGTAAGTGTAGACAAAATGGTAATTTGAGACTCTGTTTACCAAGACGTAATTTTCATAGTTCATGCAGTGTAATGTTTATCACAGCGTTTATGTGCATTGTAATTCAATAAAAAGTGATTTCCAGTAATCTTTTGAGAAGTTTTTCTGTTTAACACTAAAGTGTTTTGAAAATTAAGGTGAAAATTATAATGTAATATGTTTAAAATAACTTTTCAAAGTAAAAATTCATCTTTCACTTTTAAAATCGCTCTCCTAAAAAAACTTTGAAAAAAAGTGAGTCAGATTTCTCATTTTCAATCGCGTATATCTTCGGTTCTAGATCGAATTTTGACATCCGTTTTTTTAAATGAGAAAAATGAATCTCAGATTTTCAGAATATATTAAAATTTAAAAATCCGAACAATTTTCGAAAAAGGTGTTTAATAGATTTCGTGCCAAATATTCATTCTCTTTGAGATCCAACTTGCTTTATGCTACTTACAACAGGGGTCATCTCGGTAGTATTTAGATTGGCAAAATTTTGACTTTTTCAAAAGTGCTCAAATAATTTTTTGGACCGCGGGAACGTAATCTCCGCAAGAAACTGAATCTTTTGATAGAAAAATTTTCACTGTATACAGATAATTTTTTGAGTCGACACTCTACCTATGTATCCCTACTCTATGTGCATATCTCACATTTGGAAACAATTCCGATTGTATCTCCTTTGAGTTCATTTAATAAAATAGAAAGTATATACACATTTCGGATTTAATAAATGCGGAGTTACCACTCTACCTAATGTACATACTCTATGGACAGGAGCTGTGTACAGGAGCGTGTCCTCCGCAAATCGAAATCCGTTGACATAAAGATTTTTGTTCTTCTGTTGTTGATGCAACATTTTTGAGGTCAACACTCTGCTTCATATGAATTTACTCTATGCTCACTCCAGTCCGTTGTGTCTGTCGTTTCATCGATCTCGACGTCGCAGTTTTTCTAGTCTTTCAAGTCAGAATCTTTCATTGCAGTGCAAAGCAGCTCTATCTTTTTTCGTGCTTCCATTTTCACAGGACGAATCTGCTCGGCATGACTTTAGTTTAAGTGATTCTTTATTGAATTAATGGTGCCAAGGCAGTACGAGCATGTCTTACGAATATGCTGGACAAGTTCTGTTTAACAAAGAATCAATACTTGCCTCGATTTGCAAGAAGGATCAGAGGACGAAAAGTTTTCCTTGTCAAACGATAGTGCACCGGTGCGAAAACACATATACTCTCCCATCCCCTCCCCATGTGTTACGTAGAAGAGAACACATCCCATCTCCCCTACATAGCGTTGTTTGGAACGGTCCCGCAAGAAGACTTGTTGGGAGACAAATCAGCTGATAAAGATACGTAAGTAGAGAAACACTGTTTTACTACCTTAAGTCCAAAGTACAGCCATTCAACAGCGCTATTTTTGAATTTAATAGAGAGGATTTTTAGAGAACTGATGTATTGTATCATATGTGAAACAGGTGTTATCTTCAGAATTAACTAACGTTTTGATCCCAGGTGACGTGTGGTGCACGTCATGCATTCACTTACGAAGGTGTTTGAGTATGTGTTGTCAAATGCTTACTCTAAGTATGTGAGTTCATTGATGTCCTAGTGAATGTACTAAATGTTATTTTATTAAGAACCGGAGTGTTTGTTATCTCAATGAAGGCAATTGTGTTCGCTCGCTTTAGAGAGGTAAGTTGTTCCTTAAGTCCCACGGAATGTCAACCGAACAAGGTCCCTAACTAGGCAGGCCCAGTATAGACAACAAGTCAGTCAACACCGCGAACGTCAGAGAACAAGTAACATCGAAAACGAGAGGAGTTTGACATCATGCTGTCCTTAATAATGGACAGCATGATCAAAACAAAGTTAACACAATTCATCACAATTAAGTTCACAAGAGACGAATTGAACAGCTATTGCCAGAAAATCGCACTTGCTTAATTAACATAGATATCAAACTACCATTCATTCGTCACCATTGTTGCGAATGGCTTTTGTTATCAATCACAACTCTCTTCAGATTCGGCATAGATGTCGTGCTGTCGATGTACGACAGTGTTCTACTAGCTACTGGGAACACTGTCCTAACTACCCATGACGCGCAGTCATCGCTTTATTACATTCCCATTGTTCGCTCAGCAGCAGGGGAGTTGTTGTTATAAGCGAGTGACGTGCACTGCACGTCATGAGCTGTTGGAGTTGTGTAGCTGATTTGGCACCGGGGCGCGAAAGGTTAATGAGGCATTGCTGCTTCTGAAATCTTGATACACAAAAAGCAGGATCCATCGCGCAGAGCATGGTTTACAAACGCTTCAACAGAGTTCTTTTTTAAGAAAAATGCGGCCACATTTTGGCATTTATTGCCAAACAAACATGTTTGTCACATGTTAAATGAAAATTTAGCTCAGGTTCTTGCTCTTTATTTTCCTACAGACAGTGGTACAGAAGAGTCGCTTGCGTCATGTGAATATTACATGTGAACATAGAGTAGGGATTGGTCGAGTGTCGACTCAAAAAGTATCTGTATAAAGTCAAAATTTTTATATGAAAATATTCAGTTTTCTGCGGAGATTGCGTTCCCATGGTCAATTTTGCACATTTATGTAGTACCGAGATGACGCCCCTATATAAGAAGTATGAAACAAGTTGGATATCTAAGGGAATGAATATTTGCTAACAAGTATCGTAACTAAGCGGAAATTACACTGTATTCTGATGATCAAGAAAATCTAATAAACGGCATTATAATGGAAGTCTTCATAAAAAATCGAGATCTTATTTGCTTTCTTAGATGAAATTTCACGTTTTTAATTCAACTTTCACCGGTATGAATTGATGATTCACTAAATTTATGTTTCACTTCTTGAATCTGAATGGTGATGTGGAAGTGGAACCATTTACATCTTCTTTAGTCAATTGAAGTCATTGTCTTTGATTGTTGTTTTGCTCTAGCAGTGGCAGGTTGGGTATGATATGATCACGCTTAAGAAGATTCTCTTGAGGTTCAGCATAAAAGCAATAGCAGGTCATCGAGTTGCTAATTTAACAAACAGTGCACCTCTCCAAGGCTGTCAGACACTGACGATCTGTGAAATAATGTAATTTTTCTGCATTATGTTATCATTATTAGTCAATACCGTTGCAATTTCTTCAAAACTGCATAAATGTGCATATCTCACATTTGGAAACAATTTCAACTGTATTCACCTCGAGTTCATTTAATAAAATCGAATCTGTATACACATTGGGGATTTAATAAATGCTGAGTTACCACTCTACCTAATATACTTACTATCTGCATGTGACTTAATGCAGTACGATATACGCGGGGAGACGATTTACATAGATAGGCCTATCTTAATGCGATTTACATGCAAAAACTCGATTGGCATGTTTTGTCTACCACTGATAACTATTGCGAATTGAATTACAATAATTGAATCGTAGACTTGCGGAGTCGAATTATAGAAAAGAAATTAGTTGTACGAGTAGAATAGTAATGATCTACCTCCAAGAAGCACCCATTATAGCCTGCGAAGTATCAAGGAACGCGCGGAATTACTTGCACTAAATAACCCATAAAGAGAAATCCAGCATTACGAAAACAAAATCACTCACCATATAAAATAGTGCCTTGCCAGAGCAATTAGATAATTATGAGTAAGAAAGATGCACCTTTAAGTTATTGCTTATACACAATTCTTCGCGAGTTTATCAGCATGAATAGATTATAACACACAGTAAGTCATAGTGTAGCTGCCCTGGTACTTCCAACAAAATCACAGTTCTTCGTCACGGGTATATTCATTCGATTTGTACATATTACTTCATTCAAATACCGTAAAAAAACTTGGTATGGCACCAAGTTGCTAAGCATTTACAATTCTAAAATTTTACTGGTGCTCTAATTACTATGTAATCAATTTTTCGCTGCCATTACAAATACAAAGCTTGATGCAGTAAAACAAAATTTCACAGAATTCTTTTACACTTCCACTAGAACTTGATTGTAATCTGATTTCAGTATCAATGATTGCATTTATAACTTCATGCATTTAAAATGTCAATAGTCAATTGCGTTAATGCAGAATTCAGAAGAAAAAGTATTGGAATCAAAGCGATTTAAAAATTCCAACAATTGAATTATTTCAAAACTAAACATTAGAGTTAAGTAATATTTAACAAGTTTGTGGATGCTGCGTTCTAAAATAGATAACTTTTTAGAAATTTCTGAATTAACACGCAGCTTGACATTTCTGACGAGTCCATCGTCATCGGCATTCGATTCAATAACTTCGCCAAGTGGCCACAAATTTCAAGTTAAGTTTATGTCTTTCACCAGCACAATATCGCCGACTTCCATATTTCTTTGCGGCTAGTGCCACTTTTGTCGCAGATAGATTTGTGACATGCATTCACTTCTCCAATGAGACCAGCATTGTTCGAGTAAAACTACTCATCCCACCGTTTCTGCAGGCATAAGTCCGATCGATCAAACTCACCAGGAGGAGGTTGCGACACACTGGACTTGGTGGTGAGAATATGGTTTGTGATGAGGGGTTCAATTGTCTTTGGATGATCAATCTCACTGACAGCGACTGTTCACAATTGCCATGACGTTGTAAAACACTGTGCGCAATGATGAGTCGTCGAGCCTCTTGGGACACGATGATAGTCTGGTATTCAGTGTACCTCTAACTGTTCGTATTTGGCGTTCCCATACTCTACCAGGGTGGCTAGAGTCAGGTGAATTCAGGATGAGATCTCATTGTCTCTCAGCAAGGTACCTCGTATTTTGATCATTGTTCAATGACTTGAACTCATTCACTGCAACTACGAAATTTGTTCCTTGGTCACAACGGATTTGTCTCACAGCTCCTTGAATCGATATAAAGCATCACAAAGAATTTATAAATGAGTCAGTGGACATCCATCGACCATTGCGATGTGAGCCCATTGCGATATTGCCCTGGAGCACATACATGTGAATATGAGTCCGTATCGTTTCACTTGTTAGCGTCCTTGTTTCACCATAAATGGATCAAAGCAGTCCATGCCGCAAAAGTTGAAGGGTGGCGACGGTTCCACTCGATCCGTTGGTAGATTGGCCATCATCTGTAATTCAGTTGGCCGCTTTTGCTTTCTGCAGGTGACGCACTGTCGAATGAAATAACCGATCACTTTGCTGCCTCCAACAATCCAGTAGCCAAGGGATCGCAGGTTGTTGAGGGCCAGGCCTCTGCCTTGGTGATGAACTTGCGAATATGCGTAAGACAGGATGAAATTAGACACATGATGGTCCTTTGGAAGAATCACGGGATGCTTGTAGTGAACGGAAAGATCAGCATTTTAAGGCGCCCACCAACGCAGATAAGATATTTTTGAAAACCGGTTCAAATGATGCAGAGAATCTGTTTTTGGCAATGAATTTCCAGACGTTAGAATAAGTTGCTTCTCTTGAAAAACATCTTTCTGCATAATCTTGATAATGCACTGCTCTGCTTTCAGTCTTTCTTCAACATTAGGATAGTGAATTCCTGGAATCCCAACTGACTTTCTTTTGATTCTTGCTATGACAGATACTGACTTCGTCCAACTAGAGAATCTGGAAAGATCAAGCTCAAAGTGTTCTGAGACGTCAGTACGGAGAGACCTCAGTAATTTCATTTCTGGATAATTGATTTGGAGTTCAACATCATGTATTCAAATTCAATTCACGCAGTCTTGGAAATTCGGGACCAGCTAACCATGAAGACGAAATTTCAGCTACTCTCAAACCACCGGAAGCGTGATCTGCTGGATTCGTGGAGGTATCAACACATTGCCATTGCGAAGGGTTGCATAGTTCCTTACTCAGCTTGACTCTATTGGCGACGAATGTATGGAATCTTCTGGACTCATTGTTTATGTAGCCAAGATCAACTTTGGAATCGGTCCAAAAATATTCTTTGGTGACAGGCATGTCAAGTTCTTTCTTGAGAAGGAAACTCATCTTAGCAGATAAGAGAGCAGCATTCAGTTCCAGACGTGGAATCGTCACAGTTCGTTTGGGAGAGACTCTAGCTTTCCCAATCAAGAAGGAGCAATAAACATTCAGGTGTGACTATGAGCATATACGATCATTGGCCATAACCTGCACAGCTCGCATCAGAAATGTTATGAAGTTCAATGGACTGAAGCGTTTCAGCTGACACGGGAATTTAACATCGTGAAAACGACACTGTTTAGAATCTGTAGATCATTAATCCACTTATCCCATTCATGTCTGATTGCTGGCGTGGAAATTTCATCCTAATCGATGCCATTCTGACACATTTTGTCGGATACGTTTGCCAATGAAGGTAAAAGGAGCGAGGAATCCAAGAGGATGGAAAATGGAAGCTACGAACGATGAAATCACTCTTCTTGTGGGGGATACATTAAGCAAATCAAATCGAAAACGGAAGGAATATGTCTGAGCATTCCAAGAAATTCCAAGGACGTCACCAGGGTTCGTACTGTTTTTGAAAGTTTGTAAAAGTTTGTAAATTTCGAAGAAAAAACGTTCAAGGCCCTTGAAAGTTAGTGAATTTCACGATTTTTCAGAAAAGTTTGTGATTTTTTAATTGTATCACTAAAATTTCTGTTTTCATGACTTTAAACACCACGAAGGCAGGCCTTCCACTGTCGTAAAGATCACAAAGTTGGTTCGTCACAGAATCATAAAAAAAACATGGAATATAGTTTTACGGAGAATTTTACGAAATTCATGAAAGCATTTGTCAGGTGAATTGTGGATTGACGAAACGAACTATAAAATGTCCTTGAATCAGGACTGTGGAAGTAACTATAATTCAAGTTTGGAATCACGTTCATGTATCTGGAATCATATCCATTGCATAAAATGCATAGCTGCTATAAGAAATGTGTGAAAACTCATGATGAATTGGACGTCGAGCTATACATAGTAGATCTATGTGCCTGTGCACTCCTTAAAATACTCGAGAATGCGTAAAGACAACTGTTCTCTCGAAGAATTAGCAGGTGCGAACTGATGGTTTTTGTTACAGTTTGTTTCCTGACGGTGGCTAAGCCTCACTTCAATTTTGGATTAATGGGACAACTTGAATCAGCATTTTTTCGAATATCTTCCATCACAGACAGAATTCCGAAGCACTGTCCTGTCAACTGACCTCTACAAACAGGTCGCAAGTGATCTTTAAAATACTTGATTCATGTTTTGCATTTACTATTGACATTTCTTTTGCTGGAATTGATGCAGAAGTGTATCAAGAAGAAGTTGCTAACTGGATCTGACAAGACGGAGAAAACATAGAAGCTTGTTGTGAATCTGGCAAAATTGATGGAGCAAAGCCTGAAAATAGAAAGTCTGTCACGAAGGCAATGTTGGAACGAACACCATACCGCATTTACTGAATAATGCAGTTTGTGAAAATGACGTGGAGAAATTCAAGATTATTTGTGTTGATATCTTCGTGATAGTTGTCAGCAAGTTGCAAGTCTCTTCCCTTTGATTAATGGTACTACGGGACGTAGCCATGCTTCACCCGGATAACCGTCGTGATCTGAAACCGCTATCCTCAATGTCCTGTATAAGCTATATCTGGAGTCACTGAAGTCTGTGTTGAACACTACATTCCCACGTTTGCCTGGACAATCAGGAACTGGATCAAAAGAAAATATATGCATTGAGGAATTAATGGAGACTCTATCAGCTTAAAACGAATATTTTGTCATTTCATTGCTCTTCCATGTCATAAAATGGATTTCGAGGAATGCCTCAAAATTCACGCTGAAAAGTGTTCACGTAGAACATGATCTGTCCTATCTCTGTGAAGAATCATCAGGATAAAGAAGAATCGATCAATATTGGGGAGAGGTATCAAAAATCACAGACGAGTTTGGAAATCCAAAGTTCAGGTGTTAATCAAATCTAGCAAGAGGTGTACTAATTCTTAGTCAAGGTGATGCGGTTCCTAAATCAGGCTTTTCGCCTAATAGAGACATCGTAGATGTTCACGGGTGGCTCCCTGGACGAAAAGTGCTTGTGGTTCATTATATGATGCATTTGCTTTGCCTTACGATTTGAACTATATGCATATACCGTATATCTTCGAATAATAGCCGCCCTCGAATAATAACCGTCCTCGAAAAGTAGCCGCACCTCTTAACAGGGGTTTGTAATAGTAGCCGCCCTCGAATAGTAGCCGCGGCTACTATTCGAGGCAACAGTTCTAGAGAACTTAGCAGAGCCTATATGCTTATTCATAAACCGGTACTCATATTCTTCGAAGCAAAATAAAGCATTACATGTTTAAGGTAAATGTTTATTTCCATGTAGGAATAATTGTAAAAAATTGATAATTACAAAATGGATAATTGATAATTACCTGAATATGACAGGCATGTTTTCTAACTGACAAATTAATTAAATGTCATAGAGTCATCAGATGTGCATGTTTTATCAGACGCTCTGGAGTCATCACTGTCGTCATTGCACGAATCCGAACTGTTGTTGTCAATATCAACAGCAACGTAACTGTTTTGGGTCTAGGGACAGAATTGAATCTCTGGCACTTTCAGCTGTGTTTCCCTTTTTGGTGCAGTGGATTACGTCAGGGTCAGCGTTTCATCAGGTCATGGTCAGTTTCATTTGCATCCATCCATTCGTACTCATTTCGATGATCACACCTCGGCAATCTTTGACATCCTGTGGAATTCTTTTACCTTTTAAGACAATCAATGGTTTGAGCTTTCGCCCATCAGCCATGGCTCCGAGAGCAACCGTCACTCGGTTTTTCTTGTGGCCGGTTGTGAGAATAGGAACAGTTTTGACGCCTTTCGAATCAATCGATTTCGTACCGGGCATATCGGCCCATATGGCAGTCTCATCCATATTCCCAATGTACTCTGGCTTAATTCCATGCTTGATTCTCTGTTCCAAGCAGAATTCCACAAAATTGGATACTTTCATCGAAAGTTCAGCTGGTAGTCGCTGTCCAGTTGTTGTCTTTTGGCGCATCACAAAGTCAAATCGTCTGAGGAATTTATCCACCCATCCTCGAGATGCTTTGAATACTAGATCTTTTGCGATAGATATTGCCTTCAACGCGATCGATTTACGTGTCACTCTGACATACTTTGCTTGCTGATCCATTATCCACTCGGCTAGTTGTTCTTCAACGTCATTCGCTAGCAATGGCTTTCGTCCACCACCTTTCAGTTTGCATCTTTTCTGTTTTCCTGAATTTTCCTTGATGTTGTCTTTTTGTTGAGTTCATTGCCTAATCTGCTTCTCATCAATACCGAGTTGTCGAGCCACAGGTCGTTTTCCAATTTTCTTTCCAAGTTCAATGGCTTTGTTTTTAAACGTAGACTAAAAGAGTATGATCGCTTTGGCATCTTGACCGAGAAACCGGCACTGGTTGAATGAAGCTGGCTTGCACTGATAACTGATTAATTAAGCATGACGTTGTGACAAAGTATCAGAGATTAACCAATCACGACCAGGCTACGGTATTCCCCAACATCATGCAACACTCGTAAATTTCTTGGAAATCCTGAGCCACGCTGCCAATAACAGCCGTCAGTATTGCTCCATGCTCAGTTTTGTATTGTTCTTGGTAAGGGAAGTTACTGATAAATGAGACTTTTAAATAGTAGCCGCCCTCGAATAATAACCGCACCCGAAATGTACAGTTTTTAATAGTAGCCGCGGCTATTATTCGAAGAAATACGGTACTCGCATATTACCAATATTATTGAACTGCCGCCAACGACAGGCAGCAAAGCGATGAAAGCTGAAGCTCAGCAAAGTATGCAGCTTCCAATACAGTCAAGTGCATTACGTGGGAGAGCTAATGAGTACAAGGAAGAGATGAAGAATGAAATGATTTTTCTTAAAATTGAAATGATGTATTCTGCTAATCTAGTGATGCTTTTTTCTTCGACCAATTTAAACTTCAACCAATTTAATTGTTTTGCTGCCATTAAGTGAGTTGATACTTTGACATAGATTGTATCAGCTGCTATTGTATTAGTGATACTATTGTGAGTTTCATTCTTGTGATCGAGATCGTCCGACCAAATATGATTTAAATATTTGCTTTTTACTTATTAAGATAGTTTTATTTCTAAAGCTTTAATACATGTTTTTTTAAAGTAAATATCTAACTGTTGACGTCAGTAATTATTCAAGAGCAACCATGTACATGTATACTGTTGTTTCCTATCACATTTCATCTATCGAGATTATCCAATTTAGCCATTTAGATGTAATTACTTTATTTTACATATCTGCGTTTTTTATGCTTGTTTTTTCATCAGCAAATGGCAGTTGTTGTTTGTTTTTCTATCAATAAATATCATATGCTTCAATATGTTTTGGACATCATTGTGCGCATGCATGCAGCGTTTCTTATTTCAATATATTTTTCTCATGCGTTAATATATGAAATGAATTATTTTGCAATCAGTTGATGGCGGCATAACTGTCAATAGTAATTCGGTAAAAGTGTCTTGTAGCTGAATTTGCTAGGGGTTTCATCTCGCCGGAATAGCATCTACCCCATTATATTTGTGAATAAAGGGTTTGTGAAAGGTTTTCAACCAAATTGCTTCGGGTAGTATGTTGCCAAATTTCCGGGTCGGTTCAAAATTATGACTCGGGATCGGATGGAAGGTGGTTGGGTTGGGTTCGGGTGTCAATTCATTCATTCAATTGCATATTTAGTGCCATATTTATTACCAAGCATGTTTTGAAGTTCCCTTCGTAATTGAACCTTGAGTGTTGAAAATACGGGTAAAAGAACGGTGGTCAGTGACAATTACGAATTTCAAACCACACATGAACTTATGCAATCGTTTGACTCATCAGTGAATTACTAATGTTTCTTTCTGCGTCAATATTATACAGGATATCCGATTTCACTCTGCTACAATTTGCGGGATACTCAAATAACAGGTGATCCCTCTTGCTCAAGCATTCCACCAATCGCATAGTCGGATGCGTTACACACCAATCAGTCTAGTCGAATAACAGGAGTCCAAAAAAGGTTTCAATTTCTTGTTAAAAAATCTTCCTTTAGTCTCTGTAAAGCTCCGCTATGTGACTTGGTTCAGCCAAAATCTATACCTTTTCTGCACAATTCGAACAGAGATGAGGCGAGACGGGCTAAGTTCGGACTGAATCTACTATACTATTGAAGGCAACCAAAAATAGAATGCGCAGTTCAAGCTGATTGGTGAGATCAGAAGCAGATATTATTGGAGTGAATTTGGCCTGATCAGGTTGAATACCTTACCTGGAAAGCAAGTATGCCAAGTACCTTATTTCCTTGACCTTGAAAATACTGTCTTGTTAATTTTGACATTGAATTTGATCAAACGATCTAAGAGTGCTGAAAGGGCTTTATCGTGTTCGTACTCATTGCATCCGTAAACAAGCAGATCGTCTTGGTGCGAAACATTATCAGGGAGCCCTTCAATGACGTTGTCCATGACTGACTGAAAGACAGAAAATGAAGCATGCAAAACAAAAGGTATCTAGTAGCAGATATTGAAATTTGTAATGATCTAATGATTGGCATAAATGAACTTAGGAAGATACAAGAAGGACTTCTACACCAGTAATAATGTTATGATTAGGGCAATTTCTTATGACCTTAAAAAACTCAAAATGTGACCTAAACATGACCCAAAAATTGTAAATTGTAGTTTGTCAATATTTTAAAATCTGAAAATATAGCAAAAGTTATGTTTCCATTTTCAGGCAAAAAGTTAAAAGTTCAATTTAGGACAAAACGATTTTTCTACAAAACAGTAATATAATTTACTTCATTTGATGTTAAAAAGTCTTTGCATAGCATTGTATTCAACATGGAGAATAACGCTCTACCGAAGCAGCGGCTGGCTGTCAAGGGAAGGCAGACGACACGAGCCAATCCTGGAGCCGCCGGTAACATTCACATCTGTAGGCAGTGCATTCATTGGAACTGTTCTCAGACTGTATCGCACTGCTGAGAAGACCAATATTGCGTCATTCTGCAACCATCGGTTATTTCTATATCTACTTCCCGGTAACTCTAACAGTTTAAGACTACAGCAAAATGATCAAAATATCAGTAAATATGATGAGACATAAAAAATATGACAATATTACCTTACCCTAAAAATGTGACAAAAATTCATTCCTAGTTATGACAAAAAAATTCCTAGTTATGGGAGATCTCTTATTCTTCTCTAATCATGCATTTCATAGGGTTGAAGCAATGCGCAGCTGAAGTTTTTATGTTTTTAGAAAGTTTGGAATCTTTAGAAACGATTACTTGAACTCTTATTGCAGCACTTGGTCACAAGCCTATCAAGTCGCCTTGATAAACCCACATTTATGTGGTGTATGTCAACAAAATCATATTGAGTGTAATAAGGTATACACAGTGTTGCCACTTCTGTGCGCGAAAAAAGATATTTAGGTGTGAAAATGTTGTGAGGATTATATTTGTGGATCACCTGTAAAGATGACATATTAAGCAGTTTTGTATTGTTGAACAGATTTTGCATGGTTTTCCCATTTTTCACACAACAACGAAAAATACTGAGAATACGTAGAACTGAATAAAATTTCCTTTGACCGAGTAACTGCGCTGAACGATACAAAGAAGTAAAATGTGTGTGTGTGCGCATGTGTGCTCACATAAGCCCAATTTTCTACATCACAGCAACCAGCTATCTCAACATCTAGTGCACAATACACTAATTTTTTATTTTCTTTTACAGTTGTATTTAGGGTCGATAGCTTTGCACACGTTACAATTGCATTCTTCATTGTTTTTTCTTTTATTAATCGAAATCATTTTTCTTCCTGGTTTAGTAAAAAAAGTCACTGGAATGTTTTATTTATTTTTTGTTTCAAGTGTTCATTGTGTCATGATCTTTATGTGGGACAGAGCTGTCGACCTGCTAAACTTCGATGTCAAGAACATGAACGCAGTATTCGTAACAGAGATTCCACGAGTGCTTTGAGTGAACATCATCTAAAATTTCACGCCAATAGAGAGATGGAAATGAATGATTCTAACTAGGAGATTTTTATTCAACAATTCAATGCCATTCTTTTCCAGAATGGCTGAAGCCCGCTTCATAGCGATGAAAATGCCTAAACTTAATTGACGTCATGAACAGAGTTGATGAGTTGCCAATACTATTCCGCTGATTTATTTAATGGACTTAACCATTTTCAAAATGTTTTGAATTATTTGGTTATGTCTGTTGTGTTTGGTTTTCCGAACTTTTGTGCATAATCGCTTTATTTCACGTACCTAGTAAACATAAATTTTTAAGAAGTGAGAGTTTTGTCATACGTTTCAAATATCTAGCATGCTTCAAAAGTATCCAAAAATGTCCTGGTGAAAGATTTTCGAAACATCGGCTCAACTTGTAGTTCATTATTTTAATTTATTGCTTGAAAAAGGCGATGGGTATATTCTGATCTGTATATATTATCTCTTTTTCTTTGCAGGTACGAGACCTCAATCTCCTAAGCAGACGCAATGGAATAGAACAAGGAGAGTGAATTGAAATTGTCATGAATGATGAGAGATGATGCGAAAGTGCGTAAGTGTATTGTTTTTATACATAGTTGAACAATATGAATAGTACATGACACCGTGTGTACCGTAGACAACTAACAACAATAGTCACTAACGATATTCTCAATTCATATATATGGGCTGTAATGATGTGTGATTGCCAACGGACATCTGATGCATGCAATTTCTTTTCTTATACTAAATATCCATATTTTTCTTAATTTCTGAAATTGAATGACCATTGATATTATGATCAATACAGTGGAACCTCCAAAAGCGGAATGCGGAGTGTTCGATGAACTACTTGCCATCTATTAGACCTTACATTCATAACAAAGCGGAATGCGGAGCACTAATGAGTTACCGGCTCACTCAATCAACCTTAAATAATCTAATGAGAAGCGGAGTAGCTGAACAATGATTATGTTGAAAATCGTCACGCAATCTTGAAAATCGTTCAAACTACTTCTGTAAAAATCTGCTCAACGGTAAAAAAATCATGAATACTTTTTTCGCACCTTCGATTCATGCATAATTTGAAGAATTTTGGCAGAAGGGAGCCAAAGCAGCGTCTTCATGCAATCCCCTTGCAAGAAAGAAATTCTCCCGATCATTAGTGTGTTGTAAGGCTTGTCTGAGGTGATAGCTGTCGGTGATTCTTGTCTGTCTTCGTTGTCAAATGATGATTCTGTTATCCTTTTTGAATCTTCTATTTTTTAAGGACTTCTATAAATTCCTCTATCTGTCGATTGTTGTCAGATTCCGGATTTGTGGCAGCTAATTCTGCACTGAGTAAGGCCTCATCGTCTGCGTCAGTTTCCGCAGTCACATCTGCCTCTGAAAGAGAAGATTGTTGCTTTTTGGGCATCAAGAATCCGGCTTTCTCAAAATATCTGGCCACTGTTGAAGTGTTGTTCAACGTGTTGAATGCGTTCGCCAGCCGTAGGTAAGCCCTGAGAATTATGACCTGACAAGGGGTTTTCTTCCAACATGCATATGTTAGCCGTATGTTTGTGCAAATATTTGCGGTAGCGAATTTTTAGCGCTTTTTCGTTTCCTTGATCCACGGGCTTTACCACACTCGTACAATTTGGGGGTAACCATTCAACGCGCATGTTGGTAAGACTATCTTCACACTCCCCCACTCCATGGGAATGTGCACTGAAGTTGTCTAAGAAAAGAATTCCATGTCGGTTCTCACTTTTAAGTTCTGTGTTGAATTCCAATAGCCAGTCACGAAAGATTTCCCTATTCATCCACGCCTTCTTATTCGATTTCCAAGAGATACACGAAGGAAGTCTTTTGGGCTCATTCCTTATTGCCTTAAAAGCACGAGGTGTCGGAGAGTTATTCACAACGATCATTCTTTCCATGTGACCATCGATAGCAGCGACAATGTAAACAGTAATGCGTTTCTTACTGACTTTGGTTCCAGCGGGATCATCCCCTTCCAACAAGAGCGTTTTCTAAAGCCCCAGTCCCACTGTCACGATTTTTGAGTGCGAACTAATACGAACCGACATTCGTTGTGCATCGCTTGACATCGTATTGATTATCATTAGTTCGCTGTCACTTCCGTACTAGATCGGCCACATTCGCAGGCGGATACGATTGTTTTGGACATGTTCAAAACAATCGCAGGGACTCTGCGAATGAAAGCATGTTCGTATTAATTCGTTTAACATCGTTTTGGCTCGTGTTAATTATTATTAGTTATTATCTCATCTTGTCAGTTCCTAGCGCATCCCTACTAGTTCGCAATCGATATAAAATATGCACTCGTAGCATGACTGCTTGATTCAGTGCCTCAAACACACTTGAAAACTACTGGTGTTGCCACTTGCTGATGGCATTTCTTAATTCTCAGACATTACATCTACTGAATGCTCTTTTAACAGCCCAACAACAGCATGCTGACGACATTGACAGTGTAGTCAGGTTGGTCTTCATGCGATGTCAGAAACGGCGGAGAAGGCATTGGGTTCGACAGTGGCTGATCAGAAGACCGCTTTATGGCATATATGAAAAACTGATGGGAGAATTGGAGCGCGAAGATGTGGCAGGATTCCGCAACTTCACCCGCATGGACCCAAATAAATTTTGTGAGCTGCTGCAGAAACTCAATCACCGCATTAGGAAGCAGAATACCTGGTACAGGAAGTCACTGGATCCAGCTCTGAAGTTATCTGTTACACTCGGCTACTTTGCTACAGGTGAAAGCTATCATTCCCTAATGTACAGCTTCAGAGTTGCTCATAACACAATCTCGAAGATTGTGCGAGAAGTGAGTTGTGCCATTGTGGAGGAATTGGCATCTGAAGTCATATCCTGTCCAACATCATCCGAAGAGTGGCTAGCAGTTGCGGATGGATTTGCGGCGAGATGGCAGTTCTTCCATGCCCTCGGTGCACTAGATGGCAAGCATGTACCAATCAGATGCCCTGCAAATGGCGGATCCTTATACTACAACTATAAAGGATTCCACTCGATTATTCTGATGGCCCTTGTAGATGCAGAATACAAGTTCATTTGGATCGATGTCGGGACGGCTGGCTCCCACTCCGATGCCCAAGTCTTCAATCACAGTGAACTGAAAGACGCCATCGAAGATGGTATGATTGGTTTCCCTGATGCTTCACCCCTTCCTGGCGACGACAAAGACACGCCATTCTTTCTGATTGGGGATGATGCATTTGCATTCAGGACATGGTTTATGAAGCCCTACTCAACCCGAAGCCTTCAACGTGATGAACGCATCTTCAATTATAGACTCTCCAGGGGAAGACGAATAGTGGAGAACGGTTCCGGAATTTTGGCCAGTCGATTCCGATGCCTCTTGACAACAATGCGGCAGACTCCAGAGACAGTGACCAAAATTGTAGAAGCATGTGTGTGCCTACACAATCTAATGCGCATTTGGTCCACCGGCTTGATACTATGCGATGTCGATCATGAAGATGAGAATCACAAATTTGTTCCTGGTGATTGGAGGGATGGTCGGCAGATGTCGGCTGTGAATAAGCCAGTCGGTGGGAACCGAGCAAGCGTTGCAGCCAAAGCTGAACGTGATTATCTGAAGAACTATTATAACTCTGATGCTGGTAGTGTTGAATGGCAGGACCGAATGGTTGCCTGATCAGTTTAAATGCTGCTATTTAGGGAATTGTAGAAAATCAGACATTGATTTACACTGAATAAAAGTCCTTTTATTGAGTCTATACATGTATATTGATGAAGTCTTTTTTGAAATTATTTTAGATTAAATGAAAAGCGACAGATCATATTCTTCTGCATTTTCATTCAAGTCATTTTCAATGGAAGCTTTTACAAATTTAGATTGTGATGATCGAATTATGATGCTGGATGTTGCATTGTGGAATTTCAAAGCAATACTTTTGTGATGATAGTGAATCATAATATTGAATAGGCCTAGAAAAAATAGAACAATCATAATCAATGAAATTAGTATTGTTTTGGTAGTCTGAGGAAAGATAGACAAATACATTAGGCTACATGGACTGAGATGAAAATGAAGTCAAAAGAAAGGATAATGACACTTCAAGAAACCGAACTAGTAATTTGGATTGAACAGAGCCCATTTGACCATTTAGCATTGATTTATGCCCATCCCCTTGATTAATCAAAATGAGTAGAAAAAGGGATTGTTTCTAAGGTTTCGTTAAATGCTTGTTCACGAAAAAAGCAAATCATAAAGCGCCTCATCATAGTTGCATCAGAAAAAGACATTGCTGGTAAAATTCTTGATATGCTTCTGCCTGATATGCTGTAGGTACCTATTAAGAAGCCTTGTCCCAGTGACATGGCCCAACTCTTCTGCCTTGGTGTCTCACAGTGATTTCTTGATTTCTTCCTAGCAGAGTCCTTGTAAGAAACATCAGATTTGTCAAATAATTCAGGATTATCTTTCAACCATTCTATGATGGACATTTCTTGTTCTCGGGTGAAGCTGATTGGATTGGCCTTCTTTCGTCTTTTTGGTCCAGTATCTTGCAACTCATTCTCCTTTGATTGCTGACTTTCTTCATCACTTGAACGCTGGCTTTCTTCATCTGGAGTTGAAGTGCCCTCCGGTGTGACAATGGGCATGGACATCTTCGTCTTCTTGCCTCCCTGGGCCTTCACTTTATGAACGTTTGGCATCATGGATGATTGAAGCGTAGTCTGTATGCGATAGTGCTGAAGATCTTCAGGACAACTAAAAATCGCAGTGTATGCCTGCGATATTTAAACAGTCGTAAACCACCCGCACTGGTGCGTGTTGCATCTCATTGGTTCGCACTGATTTCTATTGCTTTCTATTTATTCTCATCGACTCCGTATCATGTCCCACAGCAACCGCACTGCGTCCCTGACGCTACCAAGCTTCATCCGTATGACATCGAATTGCGTCGTGTCAAATCCTAATCGTTCCTGCTATGTTCTCATCGATTTGCACAGATTTTTGTACCAGGTCGCATCAATTCTGTCTTGAGGAAAAACTAATGCGGATGTCAACCAAAATCGTCACTATTCGCAGACGATTCCATTCTGTTTAATTCGTATTAGTTCGCACTCAAAAATCGCGACAGTGGGACTGGGCCTTTACCAGTAACCTCCCAAAACAATCCAACTTCACCATTGAAAACATTCTTGAATTATATTCCTCGATTAGTGTTGGGAGTTTGTCTTTGAATTCTTTGGCTATTTGAATGGGAGCACTAGCGTTCTCCTTGTAACGCCTTGCATACAACTTAAGAGCGTGAACGAAGCACCTCAAGCCGACCATTGGAAGATTGAGATCATCTTTGTTGAATGAAAGTTTTTGATACCGTAGACTTTACACAGTTTTTTCAGTCTTTCAATTGTATTTTCTAGAAATTTTTAAGAATTTTACTCAAATTTTGATAAATTAATCTTACAGGTATAAACATTGAATAGATGACAATAATGATATAATTCAAAATTCGGAATACATTTTTTTTATTTGAAAGTGTGTAAAGTCACCCCATATGTTGGGGTGACTTTACACACTTTAAACTTTTCAAGGTAGAAGTATGTGAGAATCAAGATTTATGTTAACTAAGGACTTCTACGTGCTGACTTTACACATTTTACATGTTTTAAAAAAAGAAAAATTTTCGCATATGTGCAGTAGTGTATTGTTAACTGATTACCGGTAACTGACAGTGAAAATAGGAAGATTACAAAAGGTTATCCCGAAGGTTACAAAAGGTTGTCATAAGGTCATACCAAAGAAGTATAAAAATGTCATAAAATGTCATCAGAATGCAAACGTCAAATGTCCGATGCGAGAAAAATAAATTCGGCCCTTCTTCACATGTGTCATCTTTCTCTGGCCAAACGTATGTCGTCTCTCTGACATGCCTCAAAAACTGGACAGTAAAATCAGCATTTCCATAGATATTGACAATTGTTCCCACGTAAGTCTTCTGTTTCGTAAATCTGACTAACACCCAACCTCCAATCTTCAAAGCACCGAGCTTTGGAATCCTGGTAATTCCAGAAGCACCGCCATTTTCTTTGTCACTGCAGTTACTGTCTTCATCGGTTTCCATGTCATTTTCATCTTCCTCTTCTGAGGCGTCACATTCACTTTCTTCGCTAGATTCGTCTTCTGTGGTGTCGGATTCTTCACTTGTCTCATTGGTCTTCTTTTTCGACGTTGATGCTGAGGCTCCTTGGATTTCTGATATAGAGATTGACTTTCCAGGTTCAACATTTATTTTCTTTTTTTTGAACGATTGTACCTTGCATTAGGTGGCCCATCATTGCACCACGAATCCCACATATGTTCTGCTTTGAATACTACATATATAGGCAACACTGTCCCTGACGCTGTTCCAGAAAACATATTTGAAGTGCAACTTTTAGTTTGATTCATGATTCTTTCGGGATATTTCGAACCTCGTTTAAAAACCAGCTTCTGCCTACCGGGATCATCTGAAACATTTGTTTCGTCGTAGTTTATAATATGAGAAGCTGGTACACCAGCCAAACTTTCAGAAAGATGATCGAAATAGATGTTAGTATCATCAGAATTAACTTCCGCGCGAATGGTTTTGATATTTTGTACCTGTCTCAGCGATAATTGATCTTTATTTCTCTTCAGAAAGCTGTTCACCCACTCAACGCCAGGCAGATTATTCTTGAAGCACTTAACATTTCTGCCTTCTTTATCTAGGATCCTCTTTGCAATCATTCGGATATCCAAAAGAGATAATGGGCAACTCCATTCTCCACATGTTTGTATTACTTTTATCAAGGATGATTCAGTTTCTTTTGACAAAGCAGTTTGACCACCAGTTGTTAAAGGATGTTTTCCTTCGGACGTTTTTTGAATAGTGCTAAAGGAAATACCATGCTTCTCCTGACATTTACGTAACGAAAGTCCCTGTTCATAGTCCTTTACAGCCTCAGTAATTTTCTCTTTGTCGTAATCACGATATTTTCGAGACCCAAGTTCTCGTCAATAATTTCGTGGCATTATCTAAAATTAAAAAATAAGATATTACGGTAGTCTATATCATATCAAATCAAGATAGGATGTTACATTTATATCATATCATATCAAATGATATCGTATCATATCAATTAGTGAATTCTCCCTTTCCCATTGATTGTGATACCAAACCTTGTGACTTTGGAATGTAGATTTAAATTGGCAAGCCCTTTCTCATGACTCAGCTCAGGTAGTGACATACCGTAATGACATCAGGTAGTGTGTAAAGTCACCCCAAGCATGTTAATTTTTTCATAAAATCGAGATACGTGTATATAACAATAAAAAACACTCAGAACAAATATCTCTAATGATTCTGAAACGTAGGATTATGGTCCATAAAAAAGCAATCCGAATGAAAATGCAACTTTCCGTCAATATGAGCCAATAAGAAGTTTGCACGTTGCCAAAAAAATGATATTTTTTACGCATTATATTTTATTGATTCATAAATACCAGTTATGCTGATAAAAAGTTATCTACACATTTTTATTATCGTCTGATAACCCGTTCTACGGTATTTTTATTTTTCATTTTTCGCGTAAAGTTAAAAAGTTTTTAAAGGTAAAAACATAACCCACCGTTTCGGGTATTCACCCGTCCTCAAGGGCATCAGCGGTAAAAGTGAATGAAGTAGATGAAGACTTTCTGCGGATGATGTGATCAAGATTAAAAAAATCGATAGTTCATATTTGCGATTGATATGCGGAGAAAGACGTTTAATGTAATTCGCTTCCATCAAGCGAGTATCGTGAGGGTCAGAACACTTATCAAGAACAGTCAAATCAAGATCATTGATAGTCAAGTCACGTGTTTGCTGCTTGTGAAGAACGTGATCAGTCAGAGCACTACTAGAGTTTCTACTATGCAAACTACGACTATGCTCCATAAAACGAAGTTTAAGTGGCCTGTTACTCATGCCAATATAAAATTGCATACATAAGTTGCATGCATAGAATTAAATATTTTGTTTATCTGCTTCGGTTTGCTAGAAGTGTGATTAATACGAAATGGATGGCACATTGAGGAACCTGTTAAGTGGGCAAGAAGGAATTCCTAATACCTTACAGAGATAGGAAGAAAAGTCGTGCGTCGCTTGCGGATTAATGTGAGTTCCAGCAAAGTGCTTCGATTGCCAAAATTCCTTCAGATTCGAAGACTTCAGATCATTGCCCACAAGTTTTCTCCATATTGTAGGCCCTTCCGATCATTATTAAAGAAAGTAGCAGGCGTACGAAAATTAGTTCACTTGATATTTTCACATCCTCTCCTCGGCATTTCTCACTGTATAGTGCATACACTGAATCGAAGCCAAGACAGGGATGTGTGTTTTGGTGTGTGCGAAGTGATATCACAGCACGCACGCATCTCTCACTGGCTCTGGTGTCCCCTGCTGACAGCTTATTGTTTGCCATTTCCAATAGCAAGTGATACACGAATTATCCATTTCGAGAAGGAGCAAGTTGATGTGCCATTTCGACATTAAGGTTGCATACAATTCTTCCTTTCTAGGAAACCGAAGCGCGCGCAGATGAATCTAATTCTGTGGTTGCATGTAAATTTGTATATGACATGACGGCTCATACATTCAAGTTTTCTGGCAAGTAATTACCTAAGTCACAGTTCGCATGTTTTTTTTGTTTTCTTTTTATTTCTTTGACTATTGCATACTGTTTTCTTTGGTTTGCTAACTAGTTTGACTGGGAAAGTGCACTTATCAATCAATTTACAGATTTATCTGTCCATACGGTCATTAATGAGATTGAAATGCAGTAGACTACAGTTTTCTTTTTCAGTTTTCTTATATTGAAGATTGAGATGTTTTTCTGCGAAAGATTCTGCGACACTTTGCAAGATTGGCCCGGTAATCACACAATGACTTTCTCTTGATTTCCTAACCAATGCAAGCACGAGGTCATCAAGGCCTTCAGTCTTTAATTTTGCGACTCTCTTTCGAGAATCATTCAATTCCTGCGGATTCATTGCTAGAAGCTTGTTGATTTGCTTCTTCACCCTGCAAACAGCTCCGATGGATGAATTATACTTCTTCGATGCATCGACATACTACATGTTCTTTTGTAAATCGGCAGCTACAAAATGTATGTTAAAATCAGGGCTACCACTCTTCCGGTTTTTTTAGAATAAACTAAGTAGTGAGAAAATGTTTTGCCGGGGAACAAATCATTTGGATTTTGAACAATTTAAAGTTTGAAAGGGGTTCTTCAGGATTGTGAAATGGTCCTTTTGAGACTGCGAAGGGACCCCTTTAAGATCGTGAGGGGCCCTTTTGAGACTGCGAAGGGACCCCTTTAAGATCGTGGGGGGCCCTTTTGAGACTGCGAAGGGGACCCTCTAAGATCGTGGGGACCCTTTTGAAATTGTGAAAGGACCCTTTTGAGACTGCGAAGGGGCCCTTTCGAGACTGCGAGAAAGTGCTTTATACATTTCAGGAGGTTTCGCTTGCAGAGCATAGAATACATCAAAATTCTAGTAGTTAGTCTGGAGGTTTCGCCTTCAGGGCTTTGAAAATATCAAAATTCTACTAGGTAGGTGCGGGTAATATGAGACACTTAACGAATATCTTCGAAAAAAGATGCTTCCTGCAAATATTTTGGAATAATGAAGGTGGTTATTTTTGATGTGATCACTAGCTTCAAACACAAAATTTAAGCGAAATCGGCTGCATACTTCCGCTTGTGTGATAAAAACACAAGTGATATACGAATTTTTGTAGATCAAAAATAGGGCTGATGTAAAATTTAGATTTCAGTACAGCTATTATTTTATCATCAATCAAGTTTTCTCATGAATTTAAATGGATTGGATATAGAAGCTGGGGTCTTGTGCTATGCTTAAAATATTGCACTTTTTCAATTTAAGAATTTTATCAAATATTTTGCATAGCTTTTAAAATAAGATCTGTATGGCTGGTAATATGGGACACTCTAAGTCTCTCCACCTTAATAAACCTCATCGTGTGAGCGACAAAGATGAACTGCAGCTGGGAGACCAAAGATATCCGGTGTCTTGACTGCCTCCAACTATGTTTCCGAAGTTCAACAATCACAGAAGAAAAACGAATCCACTCCTAGAAACAAAGGTAAAGAAAAAAGGCCTATGAGGAAAACAAAATCTCGAAATATCTCCAATCCAACTCAACCTGTTGTAATGGATACATAGCCTCAAACATAAACAAGTGACCCAAGTAACTTCTGTCAGTTCTGTGATGGGGAGTACAGTGATGACCTAAGTTGTGGTCATCAAAAGCTGTGAAGAAGACCTGTGAATTGATTTGATACTTAATAGACTCTCTGATAATTCCACACATATGATCCACACATAGTGGCTGACAAAATACTGAATAGGTAATGATATGTCTTGAAAGATATGTCACAAAGATAAATCAGACATCATTCAATTGTTGCGTTTCCCACATGTAAACAAATCTTGTACATCAATCTTTGCCTTTTCGATTCCCACAAGTAAACAGGTCCTGTTCATCCTCGAATCCCATAAAGATGTAATCGCTGTGTGATAAATATGTAATCCGCCTTTACACAAACTTCGCCTCATACATCAAGACTTAACAATGGGAGCTCTCTCATCTCCCGTAAGCCACGCTAAGCGCTCTGTATTCACTCTTCAACGCCCCCCCCCCAGGAAGACTTTACCACACATTCTCGATTTCTCGAAAGAATGATGGCTCTCTCAAAGAAAATGCCTGCCTAAGCATTTAGACCGCGCTGACCATGGATTTTGTATAAAGATATTTGCTGTGACCAGACCGCTCTGCTGAAGCGGTCTTCCAAACGTAGAACAGCTGAACAGCAATTTCCTAGTGGTTTCATAAAAATTCTTCACAACAAAGACGGATCTTGCACCGTGTGACGTCATGGCACGATAAATAGAAAAGGGCAAAGCTGCACGAGAATAGTGCATTATAAATTTGAATGTAAATCTTTTGATCGAAGTGAAGAAATTTCTCTTTAAAACATTTAAATAAAATCATCCATAGGCCTACATGTAGATTATTCGATTATATGCAGTCTTTTTATCGAGCTGAAATCGTCAATCGTTCTATAACTTCATACTGATTTTGTTTTGGGGGAAGGGTAGAGTTGTCTTTGTAATACACTCTGTCTAACCTTCGAAAACGGTTCTCCTGAAAATAGTAGCTGCTCTAGTCATGTATTCTAGTGCACCTTGAAGAAACTGATGATCGAATAAGCATCAGTAATAATTTAATACATTTACTTGCTAACTGTGACGATTCAGAAGCATCTTGATTAGAAGAGACCCAATTTCTGCCTTAACGGTTTCAAAACCTGCCGGGTTATGTGATATCGAATGATCGCAAGTTTCTTACTTTGAGGGGCCCACGACTATGTAATCTAGGGGGGGGGGCATTCCGATTTGACTTTCCGGTTTTTATTTTTGATAAGAGTGGCAACCCCGTAAAATGCAAAATGAACTAGGAGGATTGAGACATTAGCTGTCGATGTGAAAACGAAGGGTCGAATGTTTTTTGTCACCGATCTCGAGTTAACGTAGACAGTTCGTATGAGATCAATGAACGGGAACGAAATGAGTGCAGCATATTTACACTCATGTCATGAAATTTCCATGGAATTCGCAACGTCGATGGCAACCATTTTCCGAGTACAACATGTCTATCTCATTTCTCATGATTAGCTGAGGGTCATTGCCAACAAATGAGTTCTTTTCTAGAACCTCAACAGAAGGAACTTTCTTTGATTTGAAGGAGGGTTCCTTTCAAAGATTTGATGTGGTTTAACCTGACATAAAATACAAAATATAAGAATTGTTTAAACGGTGCATTATGCAGTGTATTTACAATATGTATGTATCATAGTTTAAACAGAACATTCATTTCAAGGCTACCATCATTGGTTTATGCAATAAAAGTAGACCCCTACATGAATATAAATTATTGTCGTCAAATAAAATGATTTAGAGCATGTTGTTAAATCATGCAGAAGCGGAGTGCACTAAATCCCCGAAAACTCCGCTTCTAGAGATGTCACTGTATCTTGTTATAATATCTTTCTGCTCCTGAAGATAGCAGTGCTCAGCTACTGAAATATATTGCCAGCAATATTAGCTGGTGGTGTACCGATTAATTGGCCGATAATTGACACGTCAGAGCGATAGTCGGTTGATTATTTGCCGACTAGTAGACTTTCGGGAGATTTGTGTTAATGTTAAACAAAAAAGTGACTGATTGGATGACAAGATTTCAATTTTTTAGATGATAATTTGTTGATTTTTTACACGTACACTGTTAGGGCTACTGGACTACAAATCTGAAGTCAAGCGTCTTGACTTCGCTTTATCATTACGATAATTAAATTCCAATTTTCATATAGAGATGACATAGGCTGGCAAAAAATTATTTTCGCAGATTGTGATGTATAGATGATTTTTTTCGCCGCGTCTGGGTGGAAGAGCTCTCACAGAGTGAGAATATGACCGGAGTTTCTAGTCTGGTCCCGTTAACCAAGACCCAGACATTTCGGTCCTGTTGCAATTTTCATTTTACGACCCCGGCCCGACCAATTAGTTTCAGACACTAAGCTTGGCCCTGCCCGTCACATGTTTAAATTAAAGAATATGTTGGCCAATTATGCTTGAATAATCCATTATGATATGTTTTCGTGTTCAGAATGAAGCCATATGAGTATTCATAAGCTTATATGAGTAGTGAAAACTGTGCCATACTATGAGAGGGATAGGTACATGGATGGGTACATGTATAAATTCTGTGTTATGAATGGGAACATGGATAGGTACATGTAAAATTCAGTGTTATTAATAGGAACATGTATGACTTCTGTCTCACTGGATAGGTGCATGTGTTTGGTACAATCGGTTGAGTACATTGTGTTTCGGAACGTCTATGAGCGAACTTGTGTGACTTCGTTCTGAGTACTTGGGTACGTACCGATAGACGTCCGTTGTTTGATTTTGAATGAGTTTGCTCAATTGCGACTATTGTGACTATTGCAACCATTGTAATCAAGATGATAGTCACATTGATTTTCCTTTTTACGTAGACAAACTAAGCTATAAATATGAGATAGTTGTTTGATGACATACATAATGATGACTAGTATCCCAACGTCGTGGGTTGTCGCAAGAGACCTTGGATATTCGTTCAAAGCTATAGAAACTGTAACAAATCTCAGTGAAAATATCAACGCTGGTGATTTAGTTGATCTACTAATGGATCTAGATGACCGTGCTATGAATCATAATTTGGATCGTAGGTGGATAGGGGATTTCTCCATGCTACACTGCAATGATAGTGAAATTAGGAGGATAAAATTGGAACGATATGGAAAGAAGGAGACATTTGACAGTGATTTAATAAATAGTTCTCCCAATAAAATTGACTTCAGATGGAAATTAGAAGAAGAAACATTTAAATTATTATGTGAACAGAACTGCGTTAAGTGTTTTAAACGGGAACGGTCCCTTCTCTTTTTACCATGTTCTCATAACGTTATGTGTTCTACATGTTATGTACCCTTTGAAACTACATCTTGTCCCCTTTGTGATCAAGAAATATTTTCAACAGTCACTGTATATATTGATATATACAATATATATATATATATATATATATATATATATATATATATATATATATATATATATATATATATATATATATATATATATATATACAAGGTGTTTCAAAAGTAGGCTAACAGTAGAAATTGGCCTTGAAAAGCTATGTCTTAATGCTATAGATTAATAAGCTATGTCATAATAATCTTTTTCACGATGCCACAGATAGCTAATATGCCTTGTATTCGTAAGGGGCAAAAATTCAATACTCTTTGACATCGCGTAAATCATATTAAAATATCTCATGATCTCCAGTGTTTTCATTCATGCCTACATATTTCACTACAACCCAATTTGAATCTATACCGATCATGAGAAGTCGAATAACTATCCAACATCTATCAAAAAAAATTATTAGGAAACCATGTAAACAAGATAGTAGTTGTTTCAGTGTTACTGCGGAGAAGGAAGAACAGCTGACATTCGAATGTCCTCCGCGCCCCTCAGCCTGGTGCACGAAGACGCTGTCGTCAACACAAGACAGGGAGGCGAAGAAGGAAGAACAGCTGACATCCAATGTCCTTCACCTTTGTTAATTCTAGCCTCCTCTTAGACCATCGTCAGAAGCTTCTGACGATGGCCTAGAGGAGGCTGAAATTAATAAAGGTATTAACATTAAAACAACTACCATTTTGTTTGCTTGGTTTCCTAACAAAAAAATGAACAAATGAATAACCAAGGCCTATTCAACATATCAAAAAATTAATCAACTTATAGTTGCAAAAATTCACGAACGCAAATGCTCAAAATGTCCACCATGGACATCGGCACATTCTTGTAGTCTTTCGGCCACACTGTGGCACACAGTTCTGCATAAGTTCCTGTCATCACTGATCTCTTGACAGGCATCTGTGATGTAGGAGCGGAGTTGAGAAAGTGTGTGAGGTTTTCGTCCGTACACTTTCTCCTTTACAACGCCCCAAAAGAAAAAGTCCACCGAGTTAGATCGGGAGAGCGAGGAGGCCAAAGGATGCTACCACATCTCCCGATCCACTTTCCTGGAAAAGTGTCATTCAGATAGCTTCTGACACTCACTGCAAAATGCGCTGGTGCACCATCCTGCTGAAAGTACAGCTCATTGAAGTTGTTCAATGACTGCATCTCAGGAATCGCAAAGGATTGGAGCATTTGAAGGTACACCTCAGCCGTCACAGTTCTTTCAAAAAATACTGGCCCAATCACACCGTTGCTTGACATACCGGCCCAGACGGTTAAGCCAGGCTGGTTCAGCTCATTTGTTGATACCATGTGCGGATTTTCAGGGAACCAGTAGACACAGTTATGTCTATTTACGTGACCTGATAGTTTGAAACTGGCTTCGTCAGACCAAACTATCTTGTCAAGCAAATCTGGGTTCTCCCGAATTTCCGACAACATGAGCACAGCAAACTGCAAGCGTCGTTCAGCATCATCCGGTAGAAGGTGCTGCAACAGTCTGGGTCGGTATGGTTTCAACTCAACTTTCCTCATCAGTCTCCAAGTAGAGCTTAGAGAAATGTCCAACTCCAATGAGGCTCTTCTTGTTGACTTCTTCGGACTTTGAACAAATGTTTGGGCCACTAGCTCCTCGTTTGATGTTATTGAAACTGATCGAGGGCGTCCTGACTTCGGTGCATTCTCTACCGAACCGGTCTTTTCAAATTTATCTCGAATGCGATAAATAGCAAATCTTGATGGAGGATTGCTGTGAAAGGCATCTCTCCATTCCATTCGCACCTTTTCAGCATTCTTGTTTTTCCAAAAGGATTTCAAAATCCATTTTCTCTGATCATCTTTTAGATGACCTGACATGACAGAAGCAGCAAATTCAAAAAAGCTTCAAGCTTGTTTAATTCACTTCAAGTCAAACTAACAGTGTTTGATTCAAATCAAATTAATTGAACATATCCATGTACGTAATGTCAGATTGGTGCTATATCTTGTCCATGATAGATTTCAAAATTCCTTTGCCAATGGAATGCTACTGCATAGACTTCTAAATGATAGTAGCAATTACTTCGAAGTCTATGGCTCATGTTGGACTGATCATGGATATCCATCGACTGATTCAGGTGTAAATCGCCAATAGAACGGTCAACATAGATTTCCTAGGGCAAAATCAACTGTTAGCCTACTTTTGAAACACCTTGTATATATATATATACAATGATATATATAATATCACTCATATATATCATGATGAGTCATCATGCATGTCTGTAATTGGTTACTATTGTGTCTTTGTGTGGCTTTTCTATATAAGGAGGACAATGTACCGTTCTATTTCAAGCATAATTTGAGGCTAATACAATGTCAATCAGCATGTCGTTCACTACCAACACTACCATACCAGTATATTCTATTCTGCCGTAAATATAACTGGCTATAAAGCGGATTTGGTGGATTTGATGGAGGAAATAGTTACGTATTTCCGCTGCGAAGAGGACGTTGTGGTGCAGAGATTGTTGATGAGAGTCGTGAACAACGCTCTTACACGAGTTGCAAGATTTTGACTCCATGAAGTATTTCGCCCACTAGCTGAAACTGAGATTGTGCCGGAATACTCTCGCTGCTACTGCAGCAGTATCCAACGGAAACATAACACATGTCTCCATGACATTATCACCTCCAGCTACTTTGACGAGAAGGGTGAGAAATGTTAATTGGACTTGTTCACTGAATCGCCATCAATAAGCATCAATGTGGCTGCTCAAGGACATTCTGAGGTGATCAGTTTGCGGGCATACTATGCCAATATACTAAAAACTTTCCATTCAAAGTCCTGCTGTATGTGCTGTCCTATTTCAAAGCATCTAATGAAAGACATTGAGCAGCTCATAACTGCTACCAATCAGACTCTAGCCGATGTGAGTGTATATCAGTTTCCATCTTCAACTTGTTAATTGTTTTGTGTAATTTTATAAGTACCAGCAACAAACTCTGCGTGATATGTGAATGCTTGCAAGCTTTTGTGTATAATGTTGTAGGTACTAAGCAAAAATTGTAATTGTATTATCTATTTCCATATTAGAATAAAATGTCTGTAAAACGCAAGGCATCTTCTCGTCAATCAAAACGCTCCTTCAAACCTTCAAGTCAGTTTAAAAAGGCGTTGCGAAAGTTGAACAGGATGCATGATAATAAGTGTAAATTGATTCAAAGTTCAAGTGATGATTTCATTCGTGATTTAGCTTTTGCAATACACAAATGTCTACCTGTTTACAAACCTCTATTGAATGCTGGCTCTTTGAATAGCATGAATAGCATAAAAAAGTTTTCAAATCCAAGGAGCAGTGATAAGGAAAGGCGAAACTTAATTCAGCGCGGTGGTAGTGGGTTTCTAAGTATGTTAAATGATATAGGAAACAGTATTAATGGTGTAACCAATAGTCCGCTTGGAAGGATTGCAGCAACTGCTGCAATGTTAATATAACGTTAACGAATCATAAAGTGACACGTCATCACTTTGACCGATGAGTCATATATAGGTGTATATAAGGAAGACGCTTTAATGATATTTTATCACTTTCAAGTGACAATTCATTTGCGCTGGTTGAAAGCTCCGAATTAGTACTTGTTGAAACATGACTCAGAAAATGTATACAATCAGAGAGGAAGGTGACGCTTTTGAGCAAGATCTCTCAAAGCTTCGTCCGACACGAAAGGTTCAAGGGATTGGAAATGCATTCTACTTTCAAACCTTGAATTATGGTGATGATGGCTTTTATCTTCAAGTTCCATTTTTCCACAGTAATGGCATGTCTACATCAGGGTATAGCAATATGAGACAAATGCGAGTGACTTTTCCAAAATGGCAACAGGTGACTATAAAACTATACTCTTTCGCGAAAGAATGTGTTGAGCTGCCTGAAAGTGCTCCCACTCATTGGAGAAAGGCATTAGAGGAAGGAGTTGGTTACAAGAAATTGTCGGAATTCGATACTGTTTTTAAAATTATCGGATCATTTTCAAGCATTCGATCTCTTTGCAAACGCGATGAAATGTGAGGATCTCAAACGGGGTCGCTATATGGGCTTAGTGCACGTTAACGGACTTTATATTGGCTCACATGGTTCGACTGGTAAAGTCGCATCTTCACAAATGAAGGTTCTTCAACTAGTCTATGAACCACTACCAATTGATAAATGCTTAATTAACATTGATAAGACTGCCTCAAGTGATGGGAAGGAAGAGAGCAAAAAGCGAGGGCGGAAATCTAAAGATGGGAATCTAAAATTGAAGTTGAAGCGCCAAGATGCTGACTTGAAAACTTTCTATAATCCTAATTGTGATGAGGAAACACAAATGTTTTAATTTGTAAATGTAACTTGAAAGTTTCTATTCTGAATGTAAATAAACGTGATCTGGAATATGTGTCTGTTTTTTGTTCTAGGCAAAATTAGCGGGATGATGAATTTAATGCTAATGGAATTATAATATGACAGATTTTCGTCTATTCACTGATCGCACAATGTGTGTCGCTGGACCAAGTCAGTCCGGTAAAACTACATTTGTAACTCAATTGCTACAATATAGAAATGAAATGTTTAACAAGGAAATTAAGAGAGTCAAATGGTGTTATGGAATATTTCAACCACAACTACATTCTGCACTTCGCCAGAAAGGTTATGAGGTGAAGCAAGAGTTGCCATCAACTGAGGATATCAAAGCAGGTTACTTACTAGTATTAGATGATCTATTACGTGAAAGCAAATCTTCAAAGGATGTAACTGAAATGTTCATTCAAACTGCACATCATAGGGAAGCTTTTATTATCTACATCACCCAAAACATCTTCGATGGAGGGAAAGAGCAAAGAACTAGAAGTTTGAATACACTTTGTTTGGCAATATTTAAAAATCCAAGAGATAGCAGTCAGATACATCATCTCAGTAGACAGATATTACCTCAACAACCTAAAGTACTTTCAAAAATATATGAAGATGTAACAAAGAAACCACATGGCTATCTATTTATTGATCTAACCCAGGAATGTCCGGAACGACTTCGATTTCGAACAAATATCATACCTAATTCCGCTGAACCAATGATAGTTTTCTCGGTTCACAGTTAGTTTTAAGCAATGTACTTTGTTGCCTTATTATTTTCAAACATGTCGTATTCAAAGATGGTAGTCATTCCTCAAGAGGAGTATGTACAATTGACTACATTACAAAGTGCACAGGAAGTCAAAATATAGATCAACCTATTACGAATCAACTTAAGGAACTAACACAAAAGGATATGGAAATTCAGAAGATTAAGGATCCCTATCGACGAATGCAGTTAGCAGCTGAAAACATTGATGAGAGGCAACATTCGTGACAAGTTGCGACAATTTTTAACCTTATCAACACCTCGACCATATCGTGTGCGCGCTGAGCGATTATTTGACTTCAGTGAACCACATGTGAAGTTCAATGAGAGGGGAGATAATAGATGAAACAACTGGTGATATTATTAGAAATAGTCACATAGATGACCTTCTACAGTATGCTGTCAGAGATGTAAGGCGAAAACTAGGTTACTACAAGGGTGGACATATTTTCAGAAAATTTTATCTGATCATAATGTACCTCACAATATTATTGGAGGACCGACTGTGAATGAGTTGGATAAGGGTCACTTACAAGATGGATCAAAAAGTAAAACACCCACGATGCCGGTCAAGCGAGAGCTTCATGATCCCGGTGATCTTCAACCAAAAAGAGCTACTAGGCGCTCAATGCGTTTTGGGAAGGAGTATAGTAAATATTAAGCAAATATGAATTAAGCCTTGATTCTCTCATATCATGTCGTTACAAAAATTTTGCTGCTGTTTGAAATCTGCGCTCGAAGGTAAAGGAGAAGGGGGCATAGAGGTTGATATGGATAGTGGAATATGCTTACCTCTTGATTTTTCAGAATCGCTCGAATCAGGAGACATATCATGCAAATATTGCTCTTCCAGAATATCATCTGTAGCCTCATCTAACTGGCTATCATGATCTTGATCTTCATCTGCATCATCAACGTGACTTTCGTCTTCAATTTCTCCATTGACACAGTCATTACTTTGCAGGATGTCTTCAAGCTCAATTTCTTCATCAACGTATTGAAACAGTTGTCTCACTGCTGCAACGGTAGCAGCACGGCGCGTTCGTTCAGTAATTTCTTACGTCTCATCTCTTGTTCCCACCTTATCACCCGACGATTAGATGGGAATTGTCCAATCAATTCCATTCGAGTCGTCACGCGTAATAGGATAATGCATACACTGTTCGGTTTCAATCAATGTTGGTGACTGTATATCCACTTGTGCAGCGTGAGAGTGCACAGTCAGTGAAAGTGTATCAAAGAGAAGTTACTATAGTGTATGCGTATTTGTCCAGTCGAAGCCGTTGAGTTATGCTAACACACATGAACTCATTATTATTCTTGCATGTACTTATCTGTATGATTACTTAGAATGATTATTTTAGATAGTATTCATTTCTTAAGTGGACAATACTTGGCTATTTCGACATCAGTTATCGCCTTTTATGAATGCGTATACATGTTAATGCATATGGGGTGGAAAATACACCCCATCTGTAAGTTACCAATGTTTGTGTCATTAAAAAATATGGCCTACTTATGTGTGATCCAAATTATGCACAGTAGTCAATGTTAATTGCGTAGTAAAGTCATGGAATATCATTCGCCAATACTTAATAGTCTTCCGATAATCCACGAATAAATTTGTAATGGGGTGGACAAACCACCCCAAACATAAACTAACCTTTAACCGTAATAGATATTTTATCTCGCTATGCTTGGGCACGTGCGCTGAAATCTAAACGAGGACCAGAAGTTGAAGCGGCTTTTCAGAGCATTTTCGATGAGGGGCGTGTTCCGCAAAGAATACAGACCTTTAGATTTTGGTGCAAATGTTGCAGCTGATGCGCTTCAAGGTGAGGATATTGGTGAATCTATGAAAATGCACGCGCAGCAATCTGCTATAGACGCATTAGATGAGTTAACAAAGACGAGACGTACCGTTCGGAAGAAGCGTAGGAAGTCAAGACAAGTTGGATCCGGTCGAGTTACTAAGCAAAGACGCAGGAAAAGTAAAAAGCCGACTAGAGCAGCACGTTCTAAATCTAGACGTCGAGTGAAAACAAGAAAGCGCAAACGAAATTCCACAGCGACTAGAAACAAGTCAAAACGAAGGAAGACAACATATTTGTAGAGCTAATACGATGCAGAGTATCAATTCGGTTTTGTGTTTCTTCGATTCTCCCCCTCATCAGACAGACATCATCTCAACAATTGTAGACATAGTCCTTACTTACTTTACTTTATCCTTTTAGCGTCTTCGTTTCCCCTATGACTAGAGGGTTTGACGTTTGATCAACCGTCTCCAATGGTTTCGATCCTGGGCGTCCTCTTCTGTCGCACCAATCCTCGTCAGATCATCTTTGACGTTTGCGAGCCAAGTCTTCTTCGGCCTTCCTCGAGGACGCGCTCCTTCCACCACGATGTCTAGTACACGACCAAGGGCTCCTTCTCCGTTTCTCCTCTTCACATGCCCGAACCACCTCAGTCTTTTCTCCGTGATCACTTCTTCCAACGGGATAATGCCACACCGACATGCCACTTCACTGCTGGAGATGTTATCAGCCAGTGATATGCCGCACATGTAGCGTAGCATTCTCCTGTCGCATGCCCGTAATTGATGTAGCAGTCTTTCTGTCAGATTCCAGGACTCCGCACCGTAGAGCAACACAGATCTCACACAAGTGCTGTATACAGTGGCTCTGCACTTCAGCGGGATATGACAGTTGCGTAGAAGACTGGCAAGCTCTTTCCACTTCTTCCACGCTGATGCAACTCTTGCTTTAACAGCTCGCTCTGATCCGCCGTTGCATGCGAGGAAGTCGCCGAGGTAACAGAAATCGTACACTTCATCCATTTCTTGGTCATCACTCTCATAATCGTCTTCATGAGCGCTGCTTAGCACAGTTGGGGAGCGAGAGCATGTAGGACAGCGGAAATCGACCACGTAACAAATGCTTCTCAAGCCGCTGCAGCGCTTGTGGCACCACCTGTTGCATTGACCACAGAGGACCGAGTTGACGCCAACACTCCTTCCACACACACCGCAAGGATACCTGCCTCCGCGAATGGGTTCGCTGGGTTCCTTTCCGCTCACCATGTATTTGGTCTTCCCGATGTTGACTTTCATACCATACTTTTCCAATCTCTCCTTCCAGTGCCCAAACCTCTCCATGACTTCCGTCTTGCTCTCACCAGTCAGAACCAGATCGTCGGCGTATAAGAGCTCCCAGACACCTCCGATCATGCAGTCTCTGGTTGCCTCCTCCATCACTAGGATGAAGAGAAATGGGCTGAGAGCGGATCCTTGATGTAGTCCAACGTTGATCCCGAACTCGTCAGATACACCCCCTGCGACGTTGACTTGTGATTTCGAACCGACATACAGTGACATGACGACATCGATGAGTCGCTCCGGAACACCTTGACGGCGAAGTGCCCATGCGACTGTACATCTGGGTACCCGGTCGAAGGCCTTCTGCAGGTCGACGAAGATGTGATGGAGTCTCTTCTTCTTTTCCAAAAACTTTTCCTGCAGTCTCCTAACGATGAAGAGTGCGTCGTTGCAGGATTTTCCTGGACGATAGGCGAACTGCGTGTCCCCGATGCAGACCATTTTCCTCAGACGCTTCTGGAACTGCAAGCGAATGTGTTCTGTCGAATGTGTGCTGGTTCGAATGCCGATCTTCTCCTCAACCGTCTCCCAGAAAGCTTCCTTCTCGTCAAGCGGCCTGCCGATCTGTGGCGCGTAGAAAGAGAATACATGCCATACTGCATCGGCCAGAACAAGTTTCAGACTCATGAGCCTGTCAATGTGTCGGTTCACCTCGATGACTCTGTCTGCCAGCTCATGCCTTGCCATTATGCCTACACCATTCGAACTGTGTCCATTTCCCACATACCAAAGCTTGTACTTCTGATCCCTGCTACCTAAAGTAGTGCAGCCTTCGTTTCTGTACCTCACCTCCTGCAAACAACATATGTCAACCTTCCTTCTTGCGAGCATGTCCACGACTTCTCTGCTTCTTCCCCGTAAAGTGCCAACATTGGCCGTAGCCACTTTCAGTCTTTGAGTGGATTTATAATTATTACCAGATCTGGTGATTCTTCGCACCCTCTACCCATCTAAGAGCTGCCAGGAACTGAGGGCCATTCTGTTGGTTTCCGTTGATCATAAAAGTTTGAAGCGGATTTTTTTACACCTCGGATGCCCTTCCTGACAGGCAACCCTCCCCATTTATCCGGGCTTGAGACCGGCTGTTTCTCGGTCAGAGCAGGCACACGTACTCCAGCTGCATCCTTTTTAGGGGGTACAGGGGAACCAGTAGCCGGGCTTCTAACCCGTACAAAGCAGCCCCGACCGGTACTAAAGGCTGGGTTAAGTCCCCACAACAAATATCGATGGTAACCAACAGCCTATTCAGTTAGATATCTGCCAATCCTCAAGATTATATTGACTGTCAATCCATTGATTTAGAGTTGTGTATACAAATTAAGAAGACTGATGGTACAAATATTGATTCATCCAAGGATAAAGTGGGATTGGCAAATCTTCCTATTGCCAGTCTGTTCTCAGATGTGTATCTAATGTTGAATGACAAACAGATTGAAGGAGGGGATCGAGCATATCCATATGGAGCATACATACATACAATGACGCAATTTCAAAAGCAAGCTAAACAGTCACACTTGCAAGTTTCTGGGTGGTATGATGATCAGCAAGGGAAATTTGATGATGTCTCAAATACAGGGTTAAAAAGACGAATGGATTTAACAGCGGATTCAAAGGAATTATACTTGAAAGGACCTGTCTATCTTGATTTCCTTCGTCAATCTAGATATCTGCTATCACAGGTTAAAATGCAAAAAAAATTTATTTGTGCAAATCCTGAGTTTGTTGAGCATTGTTGCATCGAGGTCAACATTATATTGCCGCACAGGGAAAGTAGCCGGAGTTGCGTGCTCAGCAGCTTGAGGGGAAGGAGCTGCGGCTGGGATCGCAGGTGTCGGAGAGGAAGGAGCTGCGGGCGATAGAGGACGCACAGGGGATGGAGGAGCAAGCGTCATCATCGGGGACAGTGGCAGGTGGACTGAAGGACACCTCTTCCTGGGATCCACACATCACAGACTCCTGTAAACAAAAGAAACAATTGTTAATTACATATTTAGGAATTTGTCATTGAGATCTAAATGAGACCGGAGGGCAACCGTCATCGAGTCATTCTAGAAGATAAATAATCAATTGTAGACCGATACATTGTTAACAGAGTAATTTTCATAATAAATATTAATGAAAAATTATGTACACATGCAATTAACCAACCAGGATACTTAAATGTGCACCGGAATCATCATCTTCATCGGAAAAGGATGTTGGAGATGAAGTCGCTGAACTAGTGGCTTCATCTTCGGATGAGAAGTCCGAATCCTCCGATGTTGAGGAGTCATCCGATGACTCGCGAATTGAGTACGGTTTCTCCTCGTTGTCCTCTACCGACGTTGTTGTCGCCGGCGAAGACAAGAAGCTTCTCTGATGCTTCTTCAGCGACAGAGATCGCATAGACTGCAACGAAAAATATGATGACATGTTTGCAACTCATTGACGAAGCATGTATGTTCTTAAAAATACTTTATGCATTTTCAGTTATTGTTGACTGAGACCTTTGTAATGACACTTACGGGACTCGAAATTAGTCTGCTCTTCGGTGAAGGTAAGGGCGGAATTTTTGGGCAGTTTTGAACACTAGGAAACAGCTGAAAGTAGAAAAATTCATGTTTAATTTCACACTGAGAACTAATAAATAACTGAAATGCTTGCATTTCGCAATTTTTCAGCCACTATATCCTCGTTAGCCTTTGTCGGTCGAGGTAGCTAACTCTGAAATGTTTAAGTAATGCTGATTTACTTAATGCACTTAAATAATTAAATGAGTCAATAAATTCTTACATCTTTAGCGAACAATTTTTTCTGAACCAACACCTTGGCTTTCTTCGGTGGGGGCATCACCACATCCTGAAATGTTTAACGACATATAATTATTTCATACATAATGAAGTAGTATTTTTATTTATCTGCTGTGAGCCAGTTATCCGTTAAAGCTAGCATGTAGAATTGATGGCACTCACCTCACAATCACTAGAAGTCTCATCGATGAACTCCCGAGACTTAGGAACTCGAGACTTTTGAGGCTTATCCTTTGGAGCAGGTTCATCCAACTGGGAAAGCACGCCTTCAGTCAGTCGCTCCTTCCCAAAAAGACGCTCCAACTTTTTCTTTTCAACTTTGGAGGTTAATTTGATCCCCTTTCTTCCATTTTCTTAGCACAATGGGTGTGCTTGAGAATGAAGGCTTTCGCGGAGTCACTATTTGCCTTTGCATCGCTCCTTTCGTACCTCTTGCAAGTGAGACAGTAGAGGTAGGTGCAGTCCTCTCTGAAGGAGCATTCCTTATGCCCGCTTTTGTTCGCATGTCGAACGGGCAGTTGACAAGTCTCGCAGAAATGGTAGATGAGACGTTACCGTGCGATACTTTCATGTCGAACCATTTCTGTAGAGGATAAAAAAACTTTTATTATAATTTAATCTCTTATTAAATGAGAAATCATTTATGTACCATCTTCAAAGCTTTATTAAGTACTAGATTAATATTTGACAAATCTTCAGAAGAAATAAATTCATGAATGAAATAGAACCTGAGATTCGAAAGTTTAATTTCATTTGAAAGGGTTTGTTCATAAAAAGACACGAAATTTGGAAGCAGCTGATTAATCATTATTCAATTTCGAAATAATAATAGAATGAAAATGAGATTTCGAAAATTTCAACCACTTCAATTTGTTTAATTAAACAAGCTTGAATTTTATGGAAGCAGCTGATTTATATTTATTTAATTTGAAATAAACATAATGGAATGAAAGTGAGATTTCGAAAATTTCAACCACTTCAATTTGTTTAATTAAACAAGCTTGAATTTTATGGAAGCAGCTGATTTATCTTTATTTAATTTGAAATAAACATAATGGAATGAAAGTGAGATTTCGAAAATTTCAACCGTTACTCAATTCGTTTAATTAAACAAATTTGAATCTCATGCATCTGCTAGCAGATGACATTGAATTTTTATTTAAGCATCTTTTTATTTAGAAACAATGTGTGAAAATACGGATGTCAATTGCACTTTCACTCAGACTTATACAGTCATGTCTCTTCTGGATGATTTAATATAGGAAAAAATAAAAAAAAACATGGTTAATAATGTAACAAAGTGTTCCTATCCTAAGATTTCTACATGTAAACAGCAGAGTCAATTCAAAGTAATATGGAATGATGGACTGATGTATTGACTTGAAAGACATGTTAATATCAATAGTCATATAATGATTCAAATTTGAAGACATAAAACGTCTGATTTGAATAGAATATTAAAATTTTGAATTACGCGCTAAATTTCGAAAATTCAAACTTCGCGCCAAAATTCGAATAATCAAATTCAAAGACTAGGGTTAGGGTATACGTGACTATTTTGGCGGCGCGTGGTTTTTGATTTTTTAAGGTGGGAAGCCTTGATCCGATTTCTGTGATTTTTTTGCAAATAAAAATTTGGCGTCTCGGCTAACTGGGAATATTTTTTGCTAGTCCAAATTGGCACCAGAAGTGGTCCTGCGGGTCCATCAAATATTAGGACCCACGAAATTTTGAAAAACACCAAAAAATTTGAAGGCCCACGAGGTTTTTCTAAGATATCGAACTTTTCCGGTGTCGGAAAAAAATGGGGAAAAAGATGTTTCATGAACTTCAGGTCATGGGGCATCTTTTGAGAACAAGATTGGACACAAACTCTTCACAGATATAGGAGCCAGGGCCAGTCAAAGATAGGTACACTGTCTCCGAAAAAAGTCTCGTGGCCCCCGTGGGCCTTGGCGGTTTTTTAATAAAAATTTTAATTTTAATCAAAAAACTTTGTTCATTTGACAAGAGTAGCGCAAAGAACAGCTCGAGCGCCCATTAAAATTTTAACTGTTCGAGATCTCATCTTCGCATCGAAATAGGACCCTCAAAATTGTCCATTTTTTTGGCCCAAAATTTTGGAAACTCTTTTTGGCCCCTCTGAAACAATAGGAAGGAGACACTCAAAAAATGTGAAATTATTCAGAGGAACACTCAAGACACCCAAGTTGATGTTGGTGGGAAAAATCCGGAATCAATATGATTTGTGGTTCCCAGGGGGGCTCAAAGTTGAAAATTGCCCAAATTCGGGTCATTTTTTGACCAATGCTAACCCAATCTGTGGGCCCACAAACTTGTTCCCTCTTTTCCGGTACTTTCACAATAGAAATCGATTAGGGTTCGGATGGATTCATAAAATATGGGTCTCTGACTTTGTGACACGAAAAAATTGAGTCAATCCATTACCCGCACGCGGGTCCATGGATCCCCCAAAGATGGGGTCACATCACCCTCATGCATTAGGGTTCAGTGGATTCTTGGGGTCAAACATGAGTCAACTTCTATGGCCTCCCCCACCAACCCAACTGATCCGCATTGCTCAAACTTGGATTCCACATTCACATATGATCTTCAGCTTTGGGTTCACATAGATATCGGACCTATTGAACATTGGGAAGGGGTCATGGGGGCCTAGTGAAAACAGTCAAAATTAACCCTAAATTCGTGGGCCCAACATTGCTCTAATGTATTTTTGGGTCAGTGATGTCACATTCAACGACTTTGGCAACCTGCCACAGCCGCTGTAGCACCTGGGTGGGCCAAACACTTTGACCCTGTGTTAGTACTTGGTGTCCCCAATAGATTTACATAGATATCGAACATGATACTTGTTTTTTAATGCCATAGCCATGCACTCAAAAGTTGCTCAAATTGGGACTCTTAGACTTGACTTTGGTTATATTAGAAATCGGAATAACCCTAAAATGCACTTTCCCCCATAGATATCTACACCCTTGTCAATGTTCCTAAAACAACACCATCTTTGACAGCAAAGTTTCCCATGTTCCTTGCGGAGGATGCTCTTCAACTTCAACAATGTCAAGGTCAATATCAAATACTAGCTATTGACATAGATATCGACATTGAAATGACCATTAAACTACCATAGAAATCGATTAAAGTTGGACTAATTTTGCTGATTTTCACGGCTAAACCCCTGCATTTATCCACTTTTCAGCCCACAAACTGCATGAGGTCTTGAAGGGAAAGTGTCAAACACTTTAATCAAGTGTTGATACATTGTCATGGATATCGGAATGACTGGTAAACATTGTTTTTGGCAGTGAACATTGCATTTTCGCATGAAAATTTGTATTCATAGTTAACTGGTGGGTGGCAATAACTCATTAACTTTTTCAACAACAGTTTAGATATTAATGCTGGGTTTCGCAGGACTTCTTCAATAAAGTTCAACCAATGCTGATTTAGTTGGATTACCATGTAGATTGTTACTGTGTCATTTGTCATCACAGTTGTACCACAGATGAAGTCTTACTTTCTCATGTCATAGTTGAAATTAACATAGATATAGAATCTCAGGTTGAAATTAATAATTCTCAAAGTTCATGAAATGACATCGCAGTGACCTTTATCAAGGTCACTCATATTAAACAAAATATCCGCATAGATATTATCACGAGGATCGACTGGACAATCTTCTAGATATCTTATGCACCTTAGATAATTCTTCTAGATATCTAGTGCACCGAGCGAAGTTTGGCCTTTTAATAATTTTGAATGCAACAAATAAATATGAGAAAGACGATGAGAGTCAATACTTCTGATAGGGCTTCAGACAGTTATGTTGACTGCTGTTGACGGGAGGTAGTTTTTGTACGTCATTGCCAAAAAACAATTTTGTTCGTCTCCCCGGGCTTTTTATCGCAAGAAGTTAAGATAAAAACAAGTAGGCTATTTACAATAAAACCGACGTTTCGTCTCTCTAAGACATAGTCATGGTACTGGTGAACACAAGAAAAAGAAATTTCAGTCTTTATATACAACGATTGATGTTCATCAGCTCGTGTTTCCTATTCAATTCGGGCTTTAAGAAATCAATACAGTTCGCTTTAGAAATTCTAGTGCGTACATGATCGGTCTGACTGTCAAGAAAATCAATGTTAAAATCAGTAATGGTCATCAAAGAATTAGAATGGTCAACAAGAACATGATTAGCAAGAGCGCTCGAATCGTCGAGATTAGTAATAGCTCTGCGATGCTCATGATAGCGCGTAGAGAAGGGGCGGTTAGTCGAACCAATATATTCTACAAATGCTGCAAGAAAACCTATAAACAACATAGCGCATCCTACAGTTCATATTATCGGGTAGGCTCTTACAAATAACGCAACTACAAGCCTTGGAATTATTGTAATTCGAAAAATATTTTCCTAATTGCTTTCCTGGTTTATTGACAATCTTGATAGGTAGACTAAACTTCTTACTAAGGTGTTTCAGTTTACGAGAACAATGATCATTAACAAAATTCAATTTTAGGAAGACCGAATTATCTTTTGTCTTGCGATCTGTGTTTTGGTGATTTTTCTAGTAGGCCTATTAATGGATTTAAATCCATTACTAATCAATATGGTATTGAGCTTACTATTACTTTCTTCAAGGTTAACATCATTCGAGCACCTATCGCTAACATACTTAAAGCTATTCTTAACAAAATTACTCTTAACAAAAGAAGGCACCCAACTGCTAGCCTTCAAACTAATGCCAGAATGGCAAGCTTTTTTGTACCAAGTATAATTTACAGCCTCCGAAACAGATACTGATATCCAAGAAGTTCAAAGTATTATTTGCCGGAGCTTCTAAAGTAAAGACAATATGTTCATTGACACCGTTAAAAATATTTAGGATGTTAGTAAAAGTCTCAGAATTTTTAGTAAACGGACCGATAATAACATCGTCAATATACCAGTAATAAATAGAAGGTTTAATACCATACTCCAAACCAAGACGATTCAATGCCATAGTTTCAATATGATGCATGTAGATTATCGCGAAAGCTGGTGCAAAGTGTGCACCCATGGGGCAACCATGAATTTGCAAGAAAGTTTTATTATTGTACTCAATTTCGTAATTAAAACAGACGAAACTTAGAAATTCTGATAAATCACTAGGCGCAAAGCCGTAAGAATTGATTTTACTCCAATTATCTTCAGCAAATTGTGTGACAACGTTTATGCCCTCGTTCAGTGGGATGCTATTATATAAATTCTTAACGTCTAGAGAAATGAAAGTTAGTGGATCACTACTATTGACACTCAACGTTTTTAGCGACTCGATCAAGGTGAGAGTACTATTGATATTAGCTGGGACAAAGTCTATCAACTGACCTAAAAGTTGACTTAGCAACCAATCGATTTTTTCAGTAGGAGTTGAAATAGCAGAGGCAATAGGCCGCAGAGGATAACCATCATCCACCTGATCCTTGTGGTCTTTGACAGTACAACAAAACCTAACTGGTCTACTGCCACAAGCCAAAAGTTTATTAACTTTGATATGGGGGTTGCTATTACACTTTTTCCATATCAGTGAGTTCGCTTCTTTTTCTATGTTTTTGCATTTAGATGCCAATAAAGGCTTATAAATGTCAGTATTATTCAGGACGGTTTCAACTCTAGTTTCAAATTTCTTAAGGTCGGTGATAACCAAGCGGTTACTTTTACCAGAAGGAACGGCAGTAAGACTGTTGTTCCGCAAGAAAGTGCGAGTTTTTTGCATCAAGTTGGAAGTATACTTGTATCTAGGATTATTACGCATATGCCTTACTTCAGTGTCAATGATTTTCTTAGCTTCGTATTGAAATAATTTCAAATTCGATTCAGTAGTACTATCCATATGATTAGGAAAACGAACAGAATTTTCCTTAAAAGGAATGTGCAATTTAGAGTTGTCCTCAAAATGAGAATCGGCAAAAAACTGGTGCCACCTAAGAGGATAAGTCAAACAATCTACAGAAAGGAAGTTATTATTACGGAAGCGTTGATTAGGAGGGTTAGGCAAGCGATACTTAGGCCCATTGCTCAAAAAATGAGTAATATCAGAAGGAATGCTGATATCAGTTTCATTTGAAAGACCATAATTGGATAATTTAGGAGGAGCTGATGAAACATCAATTTCAAACCAAAAGTTGTCAGTAAATTTAAAATGGAACTTAGGTTTGCATGAAAAATCATAAGCACTTCTTACCACAGGGTAGCACTTATCGGTGAATTTTAGCCACTTATTGCAGTGTCTTTGATAAACTCTTAACCTCCTTGAACGGGTTGAGAAACGTGTTAAGAATCTCATGGGTGAAAAACTTGCTAGCAAGTTGCAGCCGCTCTCCGTCAGACGGGATGTTGCTTCACTCAGTCTCTTCTACAGGTACTATTTCGGTAGAAGCAGCTCTGCAGTAAATGAGTGTGTACCCAAACCTAGGATCTTCTCCAGAAGCACACGCAGAGCTAATGTACTCACATGCTATAATGTGAGCTTAGAACGCGCACGTACTGTGAGTCGCTCGAAAAGCTTTTTTGTTCGCACGGCACAGCTTTGGAATCAGCTTCCCCAGACCACTTTCCCTGACCAATACAATCTTGATACTTTCAAGAGGCGTGCGAATAGGTTTCTGATGGGGACAGCTTAATCAGATTGGAAGATCTGTATTTTTTTTTTAATTTTATTTATTCAAAATAATACAATTTGTTACTTTTCATTGAGTAACCCCTAGCTTCGTTCATGGCTAATAGCTGTGCTAGGGGTGAAAATTCAGTTAAAAAAAAAAACTATCTCTTGCTCCTTCTTCGCAGCTTCCTCGATCAACCGTAGGACAGCTTCAGTTGTTGAAGGACTTGTCAATATTGAAAAGTTGAGATACATGAAGGACTGCATTCTATTGGTATCAACCAACTTCGTTCTCGGTGAACGCAATTCCGCCCGCAGGATCTCCATCTTCAATGACAACGCTTTTCTACATAGGGCGTTGTTCATCACCATGTGGTCGGGGATATTCACCAAGTTGTCGACAAATAGCGGTACAACCTTGTAATCCAGACACGCTTGTAGAAACAACACATGGCTTGTGATTCGTATTAGTGTCATAGTTAGGTTCACCAGTATTCTACCAAACTCGCGTACGTTCCATTGTGGACACTTCGCATGTATCATGTTGACTGCTGTTGACGGGAGGTAGTTCAGACAGTTTTATATTGTGCTTCTGTATTGATGTTAATACTGAGTTTCACAGAATAATGACTTCTTCAAAGTAATATCATTACTTAGCTGCCACATTTATCTCTTGTTGGAGCATTTTGTCGTGACAAGCATATACATGTAGATGAAAAATTTCAGTATACTATGTCATCAATAACATTGACATAGAAATACGATGTCAGTACTATAATGAAAATTTTCAAGATCCATTCAATGAATTCACAATTATCTCTCACAAGGTCATTTACTATTGAGTTAGTGTCTGTACAGATTTCAATATTGAGTTTTGCTATTGTAGTTTCATAGATATCTAATGAATAGAGCTCATATTGTTTCTTCATAAAAATGCATATTCTAATAATTATTGCTTACAACATTATAGTACTTTAAGGGACTCCTAGGCCCATTTCAGACAAGGTTTTCTTACTGAACTTCATTTATCTCATAGAAAGGGTCAATATACATCAATTGACATACACATCGATCTATTTTCACTCATGAAATGTCCCAGGGGGCCAAACTGAAATACCTCGAAATAGCCCTAATTTCGTGGGCCCACAGTTTGGTGCCACACTTAGGACCCCTTGCAGATGAAAATGAATTCCAACAAGGAAGAATACTACAATATAGGTCTCTCAGCTCAAGCAAATAAAATACTGATTCTATTGGCCATCCATAAGTGGATCTATCGGCCCTCTAAACTAGTCCAACTTTGACCATGCAAAAGGAGGCCAAATCCCAAGAGTCAAAAATTTCACAAAAATTGCTCCAACTTTCAAGGACTCCTAGGCCCATATCTGATAAAAGTTTGTTACGGGACCTCATTTTTCTCATAGAATGGGTCAATGTATATCCATTGACATAGACATCGATCAATTTTCACTCATGAAATGTCCCAGGGTGGCCAAACTGAAATACCTCAAAATAACCCTAATTTCGTGGGCCCACGGTTTGGTGCCACACTTAGGACCCTTTCTAGATGGAAGTATATTCCAACAGACTAGAATACTACAATATAGGTCTCTCAGCTCAAGTAAGTGAAATATCAAGTCTATAGGCCATCCATATCTGGCTCTATCGGCCCTCTAAACTAGTCTAACTTTGACCATGCAAAAGGAGGCCAAATCCCAAGAGTCAAAAATTTCACAAAAATTGCTCCAACTTTCAGGGACTCCTAGGCCCACATCTGATAAAAGTTTGTTATTGGCCATCATTCATGTGAGATAGACCATCAATATCTTCTTATTTCCACCTAGTATGATGCCATTACAGGCACTCTAGTTAGTGATACACTCTCATAGTGATGACATCATATAGGCCAATTTATCGCTGTAATCACAAAATTTGTCAAAATGTACCATTGATTTAAAGGGCATTCTTGACAAGTGGTCAACTGCCATCTAATACATTGCTTCATGCTGGACATTATTCATTCATTCTCTTCAATAATGATGCCCTGATGGATGTATAAAGAAGTCAATTATCCCTTTAAAAATGTGATAAATTTTGACCAAATTTGACAAAAAATGAATATTTCCAAGTTTGACTGAATTTCAGTCAAGTTGAATGGGCCATTTGTCACTTTTCAAATTCATGTTCAGTTAGAATTATGCCTTTGGATAATGAGATACTCTTTTCCGTATATCCGTAAATTTAAACATTTCATTTCTTCTCATTAAATAGAATAAAGAAAAACAATTTTGGGTCATCCAGACCCGCTTTTGCCATAAGGGTACGCAAGGTGGTTAGATGCTTTGTGGTTGACTCTTTATTCTGACACCCATAATTATTTTCATATCGGACATAACCAATTCGTAATTCCTCAAACGAGTCGATATGGCGATCGTTGATATTCATAGAATCGTGATTCGCCTCAATCACTGATCCGTATGCTTCTGGGCATCTAAAAATTAGATAATTTATTTATTATATATATCAAATGTTTATATCAGGAATTCTAACAAATATTCTTATTGACATGAGGAATTCATGATTAAATATTTATATACTCAAATCGCAATATATATATTCACCTTTCAATGTATTCATAAATGTGTGAATCGGAACCCAACGCCCTGTAATACGCATTCCCCGATCTCAATGTTCTCAATACTATATCATCTTGTATATGGCACCTGTTATCATTGAGGTTAGCCGCAATGAGGATTGAAATGTCTACCTCACCAATTGGTGCATGGCATATTTTCATATGCCTGAATAATTGCTGAGATTTTTCGGTGCATAGTGGGCAATGTCTTGAGAATCTAGGCATCCTGAAAAAAGGATAATAATATGTACATATTACCACAATAAAGTATAAATCGTACATAAAATATTTTATAAATTTAAATATTATTAAAAATTACCACCTAAATTAAATGCATTCAAATGTCATGGAATATATTGCTTCATGCTAGACATCATTCATTAATTCTCTTCAATTATGATGCCCTGCTGTATGTTTAAATAAGTCAATTATCTCTTTAAAAATGTGATAAATTATGACCAAATTTGACAAAAAAATGAATATTTCCAAGTTTGACTGAATTTCAGTCAAGTTGAATGGGCCATTTGTCACTTTTCAAATTCATGTTCAGTTAGAATTATGCCTTTGGATAATGAGATACTCTTTTCCGTATATCCGTAAATTTAAACATTTCATTTCTTCTCATTAAATAGAATAAAGAAAAACAAACACTTGTTCATCCATATCAAATCTGATTATTCAAATTTATGTAAATTCGATGATTTCATAGAATGTCTTACGCTTTATCAAAGTTAACTATTTCAAACTGTTTATATACAATAATACATCATCCACAAATATACTTCACATATATGTACATGTTGAGATTCTATAAGCTTGATTAGCATGTTCATCATCAACAATTAGAATGGAGGAAGAATGAAATTAAATTTTCAAATTTACATATGATACGTCTTTGTACTCATTCTCCATAATCCATCAACACTCCATTCTCGTATTTACAATAATGTACATCATGGCCATTTCATATTTTCTTATCTACATATTTACAAACGCTGTTGACCCCAATACAAAGGTTAATGTGTTTCGTGTTTTGCATGTTATGTACTAAAAGATATGACATGTGATTGTTTGTATGATTAACCAATTATGACCTGAAATTCAATAATTAGTTCTATATACAATTTAGGTAACAGATTATATTATGCTGTTTGAAATATATATGAATCTACATGTCTATATACATACAAATCTTACGTACAAATGTATGCCGAAATCATACGAATACTTTGTCTTATCATGAAATAGTCTTAATTGGTTTACAATGTATGTGATTTTGTAGGAAAGTCATGATGAATAATAAAGAAGAAATTTTATTTATTTACCTATCATTTTTGAGTGAATCCTATATCGTCGTCCAAAAAGTCACTACTTCACTCTTTATCATTCTAAATTAAATGCACTATACATATAGCATGTTAATAGATTATGAATTATATTTATAAATCCCTGAACCTAGCTAATGTATTCCGCGGTCTTATTTTCCCCATTTTCACTAAATTGCGGTACTTATCGCGAACTTGCATCCCGGTACGTCGGCCACCAAATAAATTACGCCCAATTATTGCCCAAGAGGGACTTTCATTACGTTCAAACTCACTAATGAGTGCCTCTTCTTCATTGGAAGTCCAAGGCACTCGTGTTTTGAATGTTGATGTTGAAGTACCTGTTGTTGATACTGGGCTGTTAGGTATGCTCATGTTATCATTTGTTGAATTTTGAATGTCTGCATTGTCTGCTGAATCAGGTATTGTATTAAAAATTGTGGTTTGAGTGTCAGATTGAGGAATGTGTTGATGTGGAGGTGTCTGCTTGCTGTGGAGGTGGGTTCAAATGACGTGGTTTCTTAATGATGACTCGACTGGAGTAGGTTACTGTGTTTGATGTGGTTGGTTGATCTGTGTTTACTAAATCCCTATATGTATCTATAATGGTCCTACTTCGGTCGGAGATTTCTGAACAGTCAGAGAAATTGTCTTCCGATTCAGATGTTAACTCATCGTCATCACATGAATTAGCATCATCCTCAGGCAATTTCTGTACAGTCCATATCATCTTCTCTAATAGGAGATGATGACCTGGCGGGGTCAATGACGTACACTCCGTCAATTATATTTATCCTAGGTCTGATTCCGCTGTCGGCCATGCGTATCGGAAAAGATTGTAACCTATGTAACAGTAGTGCCATTTGAAGTTGTGTATCATTGTCTGTCAAGGGTGGGCGACTGGGTGCTTGAATGTTTATTGTGTTTCGGTTGTCATTTTGTGGCCATGGTGGATGCGTTGTGAAGTCGTATGATGTCTCGTTTCCGCTCATGATCGAATCAATGAAGTCTACGCCTTGTCTTCGGGCTTCAATTTGGTCACTAAGGTCGTAGTGCCTCATCATGGTCGCTGCCGAATGATTCATGTGCCTGGATACTGATGGTATCAAACTGTTGTTCCGGCGAGAAACTTCTGTGGCAGGGACCTTGCGGAAAAGAGACATCAAGACTGGTCTTACTTTTGTCATTTGTTCAACATTCTTTTTCATGCGCTTACGAAAATTGTTGCTTTCATAAAAAAGAATGTTATTCTGTTCAACGCGAAAAAAGAAAGGCTTCTGAAGAGTCATGATGTCGAAAGATATCGTAAAAGTCGAGGAGAAAATTTCTTTCTATTGGTGTAACAAAAACAAACGCAGGACCGACAGCTCGATCAGTTTTATGATTTTGCATTTTAATGACGTAGTCCCTGTCAGGATCACTGTTATCTAACTGTATTCCCGCCAGAACCTCCTCCCAGGTAGAATTCATGAAGGTGACCAATCGTACTGGGTTGCGCGCGTACAACATGTACCCAAATCTCAAAATCCATTTGGATGCAGTCACTAAATTATTGGACGTTCTCAATAGATTTAAGGGGTCTACAAACTCCCCTACGGTTCCTGGTTTCCGTAAATCTTGCATTGCCTTAAAAGTGTTGTTATACAATACAAGATTGGGAGTTTTATTCGTTTTTTTCGTCTTTGACGTTTGGTATTTGTTTTAATGTAAAAAGCTATATAATTGCTGGAATATTTAAGGCATTGTTGAAGAAAGTTGTATAAAGACATGAGTGCATTCATGTAATTAGCCTTTGTATTGGGGGCAAGGCTTTCGTTTTCAATTACTAGTGATGAGATAATATCGTCATTCAGTAACAATTTTGGATCATCCAGACCCGCTTTTGCCATAAGGGTACGCAAGGTGGTTAGATGCTTTGTGGTTGACTCTTTATTCTGACACCCATAATTATTTTCATATCGGACATAACCAATTCGTAATTCCTCAAACGAGTCGATATGGCGATCGTTGATATTCATAGAATCGTGATTCGCCTCAATCACTGATCCGTATGCTTCTGGGCATCTAAAAATTAGATAATTTATTTATTATATATATCAAATGTTTATATCAGGAATTCTAACAAATATTCTTATTGACATGAGGAATTCATGATTAAATATTTATATACTCAAATCGCAATATATATATTCACCTTTCAATGTATTCATAAATGTGTGAATCGGAACCCAACGCCCTGTAATACGCATTCCCCGATCTCAATGTTCTCAATACTATATCATCTTGTATATGGCACCTGTTATCATTGAGGTTAGCCGCAATGAGGATTGAAATGTCTACCTCACCAATTGGTGCATGGCATATTTTCATATGCCTGAATAATTGCTGAGATTTTTCCGTGCATAGTGGGCAATGTCTTGAGAATCTAGGCATCCTGAAAAAAGGATAATAATTTGTACATATTACCACAATAAAGTATAAATCGTACATAAAATATTTTATAAATTTAAATATTATTAAAAATTACCACCTAAATTAAATGCATTCAAATGTCATGGAATATATTGCTTCATGCTAGACATCATTCATTAATTCTCTTCAATTATGATGCCCTGCTGTATGTTTAAATAAGTCAATTATCTCTTTAAAAATGTGATAAATTATGACCAAATTTGACAAAAAATGAATATTTCCAAGTTTGACTGAATTTCAGTCAAGTTGAATGGGCCATTTATCACTTTTCAAATTCATGTTCAGTTAGAATTATGCCTTTGGATAATGAGATACTCTTTTCCGTATATCCGTAAATTTAAACATTTCATTTCTTCTCATTAAATAGAATAAAGAAAAACAAACACTTGTTCATCCATATCAAATCTGATTATTCAAATTTATGTAAATTCGATGATTTCATAGAATGTCTTACGCTTTATCAAAGTTAACTATTTCAAACTGTTTATATACAATAATACATCATCCACAAATATACTTCACATATATGTACATGTTGAGATTCTATAAGCTTGATTAGCATGTTCATCATCAACAATTAGAATGGAGGAAGAATGAAATTAATTTTTCAAATTTACATATGATACGTCTTTGTACTCATTCTCCATAATCCATCAACACTCCATTCTCGTATTTACAATAATGTACATCATGGCCATTTCATATTTTCTTATCTACATATTTACAAACGCTGTTGACCCCAATACAAAGGTTAATGTGTTTCGTGTTTTGCATGTTATGTACTAAAAGATATGACATGTGATTGTTTGTATGATTAACCAATTATGACCTGAAATTCAATAATTAGTTCTATATACAATTTAGGTAACAGATTATATTATGCTGTTTGAAATATATATGAATCTACATGTCTATATACATACAAATCTTACGTACAAATGTATGCCGAAATCATACGAATACTTTGTCTTATCATGAAATAGTCTTAATTGGTTTACAATGTATGTGATTTTGTAGGAAAGTCATGATGAATAATAAAGAAGAAATTTTATTTATTTACCTATCATTTTTGAGTGAATCCTATATCGTCGTCCAAAAAGTCACTACTTCACTCTTTATCATTCTAAATTAAATGCACTATACATATAGCATGTTAATAGATTATGAATTATATTTATAAATCCCTGAACCTAGCTAATGTATTCCGCGGTCTTATTTTCCCCATTTTCACTAAATTGCGGTACTTATCGCGAACTTGCATCCCGGTACGTCGGCCACCAAATAAATTACGCCCAATTATTGCCCAAGAGGGACTTTCATTACGTTCAAACTCACTAATGAGTGCCTCTTCTTCATTGGAAGTCCAAGGCACTCGTGTTTTGAATGTTGATGTTGAAGTACCTGTTGTTGATACTGGGCTGTTAGGTATGCTCATGTTATCATTTGTTGAATTTTGAATGTCTGCATTGTCTGCTGAATCAGGTATTGTATTAAAAATTGTGGTTTGAGTGTCAGATTGAGGAATGTGTTGATGTGGAGGTGTCTGCTTGCTGTGGAGGTGGGTTCAAATGACGTGGTTTCTTAATGATGACTCGACTGGAGTAGGTTACTGTGTTTGATGTGGTTGGTTGATCTGTGTTTACTAAATCCCTATATGTATCTATAATGGTCCTACTTCGGTCGGAGATTTCTGAACAGTCAGAGAAATTGTCTTCCGATTCAGATGTTAACTCATCGTCATCACATGAATTAGCATCATCCTCAGGCAATTTCTGTACAGTCCATATCATCTTCTCTAATAGGAGATGATGACCTGGCGGGGTCAATGACGTACACTCCGTCAATTATATTTATCCTAGGTCTGATTCCGCTGTCGGCCATGCGTATCGGAAAAGATTGTAACCTATGTAACAGTTGTGCCATTTGAAGTTGTGTATCATTGTCTGTCAAGGGTTGGGCGACTGGGTGCTTGAATGTTTATTGTGTTTCGGTTGTCATTTTGTGGCCATGGTGGATGCGTTGTGAAGTCGTATGATGTCTCGTTTCCGCTCATGATCGAATCAATGAAGTCTACGCCTTGTCTTCGAGCTTCAATTTGGTCACTAAGGTCGTAGTGCCTCATCATGGTCGCTGCCGAATGATTCATGTGCCTGGATACTGATGGTATCAAACTGTTGTTCCGGCGAGAAACTTCTGTGGCAGGGACCTTGCGGAAAAGAGACATCAAGACTGGTCTTACTTTTGTCATTTGTTCAACATTCTTTTTCATGCGCTTACGAAAATTGTTGCTTTCATAAAAAAGAATGTTATTCTGTTCAACGCGAAAAAAGAAAGGCTTCTGAAGAGTCATGATGTCGAAAGATATCGTAAAAGTCGAGGAGAAAATTTCTTTCTATTGGTGTAACAAAAACAAACGCAGGACCGACAGCTCGATCAGTTTTATGATTTTGCATTTTAATGACGTAGTCCCTGTCAGGATCACTGTTATCTAACTGTATTCCCGCCAGAACCTCCTCCCAGGTAGAATTCATGAAGGTGACCAATCGTACTGGGTTGCGCGCGTACAACATGTACCCAAATCTCAAAATCCATTTGGATGCAGTCACTAAATTATTGGACGTTCTCAATAGATTTAAGGGGTCTACAAACTCCCCTACGGTTCCTGGTTTCCGTAAATCTTGCATTGCCTTAAAAGTGTTGTTATACAATACAAGATTGGGAGTTTTATTCGATTTTTTCGTCTTTGACGTTTGGTATTTGTTTTAATGTAAAAAGCTATATAATTGCTGGAATATTTAAGGCATTGTTGAAGAAAGTTGTATAAAGACATGAGTGCATTCATGTAATTAGCCTTTGTATTGGGGGCAAGGCTTTCGTTTTCAATTACTAGTGATGAGATAATATCGTCATTCAGTAACAATTTTGGATCATCCAGACCCGCTTTTGCCATAAGGGTACGCAAGGTGGTTAGATGCTTTGTGGTTGACTCTTTATTCTGACACCCATAATTATTTTCATATCGGACATAACCAATTCGTAATTCCTCAAACGAGTCGATATGGCGATCGTTGATATTCATAGAATCGTGATTCGCCTCAATCACTGATCCGTATGCTTCTGGGCATCTAAAAATTAGATAATTTATTTATTATATATATCAAATGTTTATATCAGGAATTCTAACAAATATTCTTATTGACATGAGGAATTCATGATTAAATATTTATATACTCAAATCGCAATATATATATTCACCTTTCAATGTATTCATAAATGTGTGAATCGGAACCCAACGCCCTGTAATACGCATTCCCCGATCTCAATGTTCTCAATACTATATCATCTTGTATATGGCACCTGTTATCATTGAGGTTAGCCGCAATGAGGATTGAAATGTCTACCTCACCAATTGGTGCATGGCATATTTTCATATGCCTGAATAATTGCTGAGATTTTTCCGTGCATAGTGGGCAATGTCTTGAGAATCTAGGCATCCTGAAAAAAGGATAATAATTTGTACATATTACCACAAAGTATAAATCGTACATAAAATATTTTATAAATTTAAATATTATTAAAAATTACCACCTAAATTAAATGCATTCAAATGTCATGGAATATATTGCTTCATGCTAGACATCATTCATTAATTCTCTTCAATTATGATGCCCTGCTGTATGTTTAAATAAGTCAATTATCTCTTTAAAAATGTGATAAATTATGACCAAATTTGACAAAAAATGAATATTTCCAAGTTTGACTGAATTTCAGTCAAGTTGAATGGGCCATTTATCACTTTTCAAATTCATGTTCAGTTAGAATTATGCCTTTGGATAATGAGATACTCTTTTCCGTATATCCGTAAATTTAAACATTTCATTTCTTCTCATTAAATAGAATAAAGAAAAACAAACACTTGTTCATCCATATCAAATCTGATTATTCAAATTTATGTAAATTCGATGATTTCATAGAATGTCTTACGCTTTATCAAAGTTAACTATTTCAAACTGTTTATATACAATAATACATCATCCACAAATATACTTCACATATATGTACATGTTGAGATTCTATAAGCTTGATTAGCATGTTCATCATCAACAATTAGAATGGAGGAAGAATGAAATTAAATTTTCAAATTTACATATGATACGTCTTTGTACTCATTCTCCATAATCCATCAACACTCCATTCTCGTATTTACAATAATGTACATCATGGCCATTTCATATTTTCTTATCTACATATTTACAAACGCTGTTGACCCCAATACAAAGGTTAATGTGTTTCGTGTTTTGCATGTTATGTACTAAAAGATATGACATGTGATTGTTTGTATGATTAACCAATTATGACCTGAAATTCAATAATTAGTTCTATATACAATTTAGGTAACAGATTATATTATGCTGTTTGAAATATATATGAATCTACATGTCTATATACATACAATCTTACGTACAAATGTATGCCGAAATCATACGAATTCTTTGTATTATCATGAAATAGTCTTAATTGGTTTACAATGTATGTGATTTTGTAGGAAAGTCATGATGAATAATAAAGAAGAAATTTTATTTATTTACCTATCATTTTTGAGTGAATCCTATATCGTCGTCCAAAAAGTCACTACTTCACTCTTTATCATTCTAAATTAAATGCACTATACATATAGCATGTTAATAGATTATGAATTATATTTATAAATCCCTGAACCTAGCTAATGTATTCCGCGGTCTTATTTTCCCCATTTTCACTAAATTGCGGTACTTATCGCGAACTTGCATCCCGGTACGTCGGCCACCAAATAAATTACGCCCAATTATTGCCCAAGAGGGACTTTCATTACGTTCAAACTCACTAATGAGTGCCTCTTCTTCATTGGAAGTCCAAGGCACTCGTGTTTTGAATGTTGATGTTGAAGTACCTGTTGTTGATACTGGGCTGTTAGGTATGCTCATGTTATCATTTGTTGAATTTTGAATGTCTACATTGTCTGCTGAATCAGGTATTGTATTAAAAATTGTGGTTTGAGTGTCAGATTGAGGAATGTGTTGATGTGGAGGTGTCTGCTTGCTGTGGAGGTGGGTTCAAATGACGTGGTTTCTTAATGATGACTCGACTGGAGTAGGTTACTGTGTTTGATGTGGTTGGTTGATCTGTGTTTACTAAATCCCTATATGTATCTATAATGGTCCTACTTCGGTCGGAGATTTCTGAACAGTCAGAGAAATTGTCTTCCGATTCAGATGTTAACTCATCGTCATCACATGAATTAGCATCATCCTCAGGCAATTTCTGTACAGTCCATATCATCTTCTCTAATAGGAGATGATGACCTGGCGGGGTCAATGACGTACACTCCGTCAATTATATTTATCCTAGGTCTGATTCCGCTGTCGGCCATGCGTATCGGAAAAGATTGTAACCTATGTAACAGTTGTGCCATTTGAAGTTGTGTATCATTGTCTGTCAAGGGTGGGCGACTGGTGCTTGAATGTTTATTGTGTTTCGGTTGTCATTTTGTGGCCATGGTGGATGCGTTGTGAAGTCGTATGATGTCTCGTTTCCGCTCATGATCGAATCAATGAAGTCTACGCCTTGTCTTCGAGCTTCAATTTGGTCACTAAGGTCGTAGTGCCTCATCATGGTCGCTGCCGAATGATTCATGTGCCTGGATACTGATGGTATCAAACTGTTGTTCCGGCGAGAAACTTCTGTGGCAGGGACCTTGCGGAAAAGAGACATCAAGACTGGTCTTACTTTTGTCATTTGTTCAACATTCTTTTTCATGCGCTTACGAAAATTGTTGCTTTCATAAAAAAGAATGTTATTCTGTTCAACGCGAAAAAAGAAAGGCTTCTGAAGAGTCATGATGTCGAAAGATATCGTAAAAGTCGAGGAGAAAATTTCTTTCTATTGGTGTAACAAAAACAAACGCAGGACCGACAGCTCGATCAGTTTTATGATTTTGCATTTTAATGACGTAGTCCCTGTCAGGATCACTGTTATCTAACTGTATTCCCGCCAGAACCTCCTCCCAGGTAGAATTCATGAATGTGACCAATCGTACTGGGTTGCGCGCGTACAACATGTACCCAAATCTCAAAATCCATTTGGATGCAGTCACTAAATTATTGGACGTTCTCAATAGATTTAAGGGGTCTACAAACTCCCCTACGGTTCCTGGTTTCCGTAAATCTTGCATTGCCTTAAAAGTGTTGTTATACAATACAAGATTGGGAGTTTTATTCGTTTTTTTCGTCTTTGACGTTTGGTATTTGTTTTAATGTAAAAAGCTATATAATTGCTGGAATATTTAAGGCATTGTTGAAGAAAGTTGTATAAAGACATGAGTGCATTCATGTAATTAGCCTTTGTATTGGGGGCAAGGCTTTCGTTTTCAATTACTAGTGATGAGATAATATCGTCATTCAGTAACAATTTTGGGTCATCCAGACCCGCTTTTGCCATAAGGGTACGCAAGGTGGTTAGATGCTTTGTGGTTGACTCTTTATTCTGACACCCATAATTATTTTCATATCGGACATAACCAATTCGTAATTCCTCAAACGAGTCGATATGGCGATCGTTGATATTCATAGAATCGTGATTCGCCTCAATCACTGATCCGTATGCTTCTGGGCATCTAAAAATTAGATAATTTATTTATTATATATATCAAATGTTTATATCAGGAATTCTAACAAATATTCTTATTGACATGAGGAATTCATGATTAAATATTTATATACTCAAATCGCAATATATATATTCACCTTTCAATGTATTCATAAATGTGTGAATCGGAACCCAACGCCCTGTAATACGCATTCCCCGATCTCAATGTTCTCAATACTATATCATCTTGTATATGGCACCTGTTATCATTGAGGTTAGCCGCAATGAGGATTGAAATGTCTACCTCACCAATTGGTGCATGGCATATTTTCATATGCCTGAATAATTGCTGAGATTTTTCCGTGCATAGTGGGCAATGTCTTGAGAATCTAGGCATCCTGAAAAAAGGATAATAATTTGTACATATTACCACAATAAAGTATAAATCGTACATAAAATATTTTATAAATTTAAATATTATTAAAAATTACCACCTAAATTAAATGCATTCAAATGTCATGGAATATATTGCTTCATGCTAGACATCATTCATTAATTCTCTTCAATTATGATGCCCTGCTGTATGTTTAAATAAGTCAATTATCTCTTTAAAAATGTGATAAATTATGACCAAATTTGACAAAAAATGAATATTTCCAAGTTTGACTGAATTTCAGTCAAGTTGAATGGGCCATTTATCACTTTTCAAATTCATGTTCAGTTAGAATTATGCCTTTGGATAATGAGATACTCTTTTCCGTATATCCGTAAATTTAAACATTTCATTTCTTCTCATTAAATAGAATAAAGAAAAACAAACACTTGTTCATCCATATCAAATCTGATTATTCAAATTTATGTAAATTCGATGATTTCATAGAATGTCTTACGCTTTATCAAAGTTAACTATTTCAAACTGTTTATATACAATAATACATCATCCACAAATATACTTCACATATATGTACATGTTGAGATTCTATAAGCTTGATTAGCATGTTCATCATCAACAATTAGAATGGAGGAAGAATGAAATTAATTTTTCAAATTTACATATGATACGTCTTTGTACTCATTCTCCATAATCCATCAACACTCCATTCTCGTATTTACAATAATGTACATCATGGCCATTTCATATTTTCTTATCTACATATTTACAAACGCTGTTGACCCCAATACAAAGGTTAATGTGTTTCGTGTTTTGCATGTTATTTACTAAAAGATAATACATGTGATAGTTTTTATGATTAACCAATTATGACCTGAAATTCAATAATTAGTTCTATATACAATTTAGGTAACAGATTATATTATGCTGTTTGAAATATATATGAATCTACATGTCTATATACATACAAATCTTACGTACAAATGTATGCCGAAATCATACGAATACTTTGTCTTATCATGAAATAGTCTTAATTGGTTTACAATGTATGTGATTTTGTAGGAAAGTCATGATGAATAATAAAGAAGAAATTTTATTTATTTACCTATCATTTTTGAGTGAATCCTATATCGTCGTCCAAAAAGTCACTACTTCACTCTTTATCATTCTAAATTAAATGCACTATACATATAGCATGTTAATAGATTATGAATTATATTTATAAATCCCTGAACCTAGCTAATGTATTCCGCGGTCTTATTTTCCCCATTTTCACTAAATTGCGGTACTTATCGCGAACTTGCATCCCGGTACGTCGGCCACCAAATAAATTACGCCCAATTATTGCCCAAGAGGGACTTTCATTACGTTCAAACTCACTAATGAGTGCCTCTTCTTCATTGGAAGTCCAAGGCACTCGTGTTTTGAATGTTGATGTTGAAAGTACCTGTTGTTGATACTGGGCTGTTAGGTATGCTCATGTTATCATTTGTTGAATTTTGAATGTCTACATTGTCTGCTGAATCAGGTATTGTATTAAAAATTGTGGTTTGAGTGTCAGATTGAGGAATGTGTTGATGTGGAGGTGTCTGCTTGCTGTGGAGGTGGGTTCAAATGACGTGGTTTCTTAATGATGACTCGACTGGAGTAGGTTACTGTGTTTGATGTGGTTGGTTGATCTGTGTTTACTAAATCCCTATATGTATCTATAATGGTCCTACTTCGGTCGGAGATTTCTGAACAGTCAGAGAAATTGTCTTCCGATTCAGATGTTAACTCATCGTCATCACATGAATTAGCATCATCCTCAGGCAATTTCTGTACAGTCCATATCATCTTCTCTAATAGGAGATGATGACCTGGCGGGGTCAATGACGTACACTCCGTCAATTATATTTATCCTAGGTCTGATTCCGCTGTCGGCCATGCGTATCGGAAAAGATTGTAACCTATGTAACAGTTGTGCCATTTGAAGTTGTGTATCATTGTCTGTCAAGGGTTGGGCGACTGGGTGCTTGAATGTTTATTGTGTTTCGGTTGTCATTTTGTGGCCATGGTGGATGCGTTGTGAAGTCGTATGATGTCTCGTTTCCGCTCATGATCGAATCAATGAAGTCTACGCCTTGTCTTCGAGCTTCAATTTGGTCACTAAGGTCGTAGTGCCTCATCATGGTCGCTGCCGAATGATTTCATGTGCCTGGATACTGATGGTATCAAACTGTTGTTCCGGCGAGAAACTTCTGTGGCAGGGACCTTGCGGAAAAGAGACATCAAGACTGGTCTTACTTTTGTCATTTGTTCAACATTCTTTTTCATGCGCTTACGAAAATTGTTGCTTTCATAAAAAAGAATGTTATTCTGTTCAACGCGAAAAAAGAAAGGCTTCTGAAGAGTCATGATGTCGAAAGATATCGTAAAAGTCGAGGAGAAAATTTCTTTCTATTGGTGTAACAAAAACAAACGCAGGACCGACAGCTCGATCAGTTTTATGATTTTGCATTTTAATGACGTAGTCCCTGTCAGGATCACTGTTATCTAACTGTATTCCCGCCAGAACCTCCTCCCAGGTAGAATTCATGAATGTGACCAATCGTACTGGGTTGCGCGCGTACAACATGTACCCAAATCTCAAAATCCATTTGGATGCAGTCACTAAATTATTGGACGTTCTCAATAGATTTAAGGGGTCTACAAACTCCCCTACGGTTCCTGGTTTCCGTAAATCTTGCATTGCCTTAAAAGTGTTGTTATACAATACAAGATTGGGAGTTTTATTCGTTTTTTTCGTCTTTGACGTTTGGTATTTGTTTTAATGTAAAAAGCTATATAATTGCTGAATATTTAAGGCATTGTTGAAGAAAGTTGTATAAAGACATGAGTGCATTCATGTAATTAGCCTTTGTATTGGGGCAAGGCTTTCGTTTTCAATTACTAGTGATGAGATAATATCGTCATTCAGTAACAATTTTGGGTCATCCAGACCCGCTTTTGCCATAAGGGTACGCAAGGTGGTTAGATGCTTTGTGGTTGACTCTTTATTCTGACACCCATAATTATTTTCATATCGGACATAACCAATTCGTAATTCCTCAAACGAGTCGATATGGCGATCGTTGATATTCATAGAATCGTGATTCGCCTCAATCACTGATCCGTATGCTTCTGGGCATCTAAAAATTAGATAATTTATTTATTATATATATCAAATGTTTATATCAGGAATTCTAACAAATATTCTTATTGACATGAGGAATTCATGATTAAATATTTATATACTCAAATCGCAATATATATATTCACCTTTCAATGTATTCATAAATGTGTGAATCGGAACCCAACGCCCTGTAATACGCATTCCCCGATCTCAATGTTCTCAATACTATATCATCTTGTATATGGCACCTGTTATCATTGAGGTTAGCCGCAATGAGGATTGAAATGTCTACCTCACCAATTGGTGCATGGCATATTTTCATATGCCTGAATAATTGCTGAGATTTTTCCGTGCATAGTGGGCAATGTCTTGAGAATCTAGGCATCCTGAAAAAAGGATAATAATTTGTACATATTACCACAATAAAGTATAAATCGTACATAAAATATTTTATAAATTTAAATATTATTAAAAATTACCACCTAAATTAAATGCATTCAAATGTCATGGAATATATTGCTTCATGCTAGACATCATTCATTAATTCTCTTCAATTATGATGCCCTGCTGTATGTTTAAATAAGTCAATTATCTCTTAAAAATGTGATAAATTATGACCAAATTTGACAAAAAATGAATATTTCCAAGTTTGACTGAATTTCAGTCAAGTTGAATGGGCCATTTATCACTTTTCAAATTCATGTTCAGTTAGAATTATGCCTTTGGATAATGAGATACTCTTTTCCGTATATCCGTAAATTTAAACATTTCATTTCTTCTCATTAAATAGAATAAAGAAAAACAAACACTTGTTCATCCATATCAAATCTGATTATTCAAATTTATGTAAATTCGATGATTTCATAGAATGTCTTACGCTTTATCAAAGTTAACTATTTCAAACTGTTTATATACAATAATACATCATCCACAAATATACTTCACATATATGTACATGTTGAGATTCTATAAGCTTGATTAGCATGTTCATCATCAACAATTAGAATGGAGGAAGAATGAAATTAATTTTTCAAATTTACATATGATACGTCTTTGTACTCATTCTCCATAATCCATCAACACTCCATTCTCGTATTTACAATAATGTACATCATGGCCATTTCATATTTTCTTATCTACATATTTACAAACGCTGTTGACCCCAATACAAAGGTTAATGTGTTTCGTGTTTTGCATGTTATGTACTAAAAGATATGACATGTGATTGTTTGTATGATTAACCAATTATGACCTGAAATTCAATAATTAGTTCTATATACAATTTAGGTAACAGATTATATTATGCTGTTTGAAATATATATGAATCTACATGTCTATATACATACAAATCTTACGTACAAATGTATGCCGAAATCATACGAATACTTTGTCTTATCATGAAATAGTCTTAATTGGTTTACAATGTATGTGATTTTGTAGGAAAGTCATGATGAATAATAAAGAAGAAATTTTATTTATTTACCTATCATTTTTGAGTGAATCCTATATCGTCGTCCAAAAAGTCACTACTTCACTCTTTATCATTCTAAATTAAATGCACTATACATATAGCATGTTAATAGATTATGAATTATATTTATAAATCCCTGAACCTAGCTAATGTATTCCGCGGTCTTATTTTCCCCATTTTCACTAAATTGCGGTACTTATCGCGAACTTGCATCCCGGTACGTCGGCCACCAAATAAATTACGCCCAATTATTGCCCAAGAGGGACTTTCATTACGTTCAAACTCACTAATGAGTGCCTCTTCTTCATTGGAAGTCCAAGGCACTCGTGTTTTGAATGTTGATGTTGAAGTACCTGTTGTTTGATACTGGGCTGTTAGGTATGCTCATGTTATCATTTGTTGAATTTTGAATGTCTACATTGTCTGCTGAATCAGGTATTGTATTAAAAATTGTGGTTTGAGTGTCAGATTGAGGAATGTGTTGATGTGGAGGTGTCTGCTTGCTGTGGAGGTGGGTTCAAATGACGTGGTTTCTTAATGATGACTCGACTGGAGTAGGTTACTGTGTTTGATGTGGTTGGTTGATCTGTGTTTACTAAATCCCTATATGTATCTATAATGGTCCTACTTCGGTCGGAGATTTCTGAACAGTCAGAGAAATTGTCTTCCGATTCAGATGTTAACTCATCGTCATCACATGAATTAGCATCATCCTCAGGCAATTTCTGTACAGTCCATATCATCTTCTCTAATAGGAGATGATGACCTGGCGGGGTCAATGACGTACACTCCGTCAATTATATTTATCCTAGGTCTGATTCCGCTGTCGGCCATGCGTATCGGAAAAGATTGTAACCTATGTAACAGTTGTGCCATTTGAAGTTGTGTATCATTGTCTGTCAAGGGTGGGCGACTGGGTGCTTGAATGTTTATTGTGTTTCGGTTGTCATTTTGTGGCCATGGTGGATGCGTTGTGAAGTCGTATGATGTCTCGTTTCCGCTCATGATCGAATCAATGAAGTCTACGCCTTGTCTTCGAGCTTCAATTTGGTCACTAAGGTCGTAGTGCCTCATCATGGTCGCTGCCGAATGATTCATGTGCCTGGATACTGATGGTATCAAACTGTTGTTCCGGCGAGAAACTTCTGTGGCAGGGACCTTGCGGAAAAGAGACATCAAGACTGGTCTTACTTTTGTCATTTGTTCAACATTCTTTTTCATGCGCTTACGAAAATTGTTGCTTTCATAAAAAAGAATGTTATTCTGTTCAACGCGAAAAAAGAAAGGCTTCTGAAGAGTCATGATGTCGAAAGATATCGTAAAAGTCGAGGAGAAAATTTCTTTCTATTGGTGTAACAAAAACAAACGCAGGACCGACAGCTCGATCAGTTTTATGATTTTGCATTTTAATGACGTAGTCCCTGTCAGGATCACTGTTATCTAACTGTATTCCCGCCAGAACCTCCTCCCAGGTAGAATTCATGAATGTGACCAATCGTACTGGGTTGCGCGCGTACAACATGTACCCAAATCTCAAAATCCATTTGGATGCAGTCACTAAATTATTGGACGTTCTCAATAGATTTAAGGGGTCTACAAACTCCCCTACGGTTCCTGGTTTCCGTAAATCTTGCATTGCCTTAAAAGTGTTGTTATACAATACAAGATTGGGAGTTTTATTCGTTTTTTTTCGTCTTTGACGTTTGGTATTTGTTTTAATGTAAAAAGCTATATAATTGCTGGAATATTTAAGGCATTGTTGAAGAAAGTTGTATAAAGACATGAGTGCATTCATGTAATTAGCCTTTGTATTGGGGGCAAGGCTTTCGTTTTCAATTACTAGTGATGAGATAATATCGTCATTCAGTAACAATTTTGGGTCATCCAGACCCGCTTTTGCCATAAGGGTACGCAAGGTGGTTAGATGCTTTGTGGTTGACTCTTTATTCTGACACCCATAATTATTTTCATATCGGACATAACCAATTCGTAATTCCTCAAACGAGTCGATATGGCGATCGTTGATATTCATAGAATCGTGATTCGCCTCAATCACTGATCCGTATGCTTCTGGCATCTAAAAATTAGATAATTTATTTATTATATATATCAAATGTTTATATCAGGAATTCTAACAAATATTCTTATTGACATGAGGAATTCATGATTAAATATTTATATACTCAAATCGCAATATATATATTCACCTTTCAATGTATTCATAAATGTGTGAATCGGAACCCAACGCCCTGTAATACGCATTCCCCGATCTCAATGTTCTCAATACTATATCATCTTGTATATGGCACCTGTTATCATTGAGGTTAGCCGCAATGAGGATTGAAATGTCTACCTCACCAATTGGTGCATGGCATATTTTCATATGCCTGAATAATTGCTGAGATTTTTCCGTGCATAGTGGGAGGCAATGTCTTGAGAATCTAGGCATCCTGAAAAAAGGATAATAATTTGTACATATTACCACAATAAAGTATAAATCGTACATAAAATATTTTATAAATTTAAATATTATTAAAAATTACCACCTAAATTAAATGCATTCAAATGTCATGGAATATATTGCTTCATGCTAGACATCATTCATTAATTCTCTTCAATTATGATGCCCTGCTGTATGTTTAAATAAGTCAATTATCTCTTTAAAAATGTGATAAATTATGACCAAATTTGACAAAAAAATGAATATTTCCAAGTTTGACTGAATTTCAGTCAAGTTGAATGGGCCATTTATCACTTTTCAAATTCATGTTCAGTTAGAATTATGCCTTTGGATAATGAGATACTCTTTTCCGTATATCCGTAAATTTAAACATTTCATTTCTTCTCATTAAATAGAATAAAGAAAAACAAACACTTGTTCATCCATATCAAATCTGATTATTCAAATTTATGTAAATTCGATGATTTCATAGAATGTCTTACGCTTTATCAAAGTTAACTATTTCAAACTGTTTATATACAATAATACATCATCCACAAATATACTTCACATATATGTACATGTTGAGATTCTATAAGCTTGATTAGCATGTTCATCATCAACAATTAGAATGGAGGAAGAATGAAATTAATTTTTCAAATTTACATATGATACGTCTTTGTACTCATTCTCCATAATCCATCAACACTCCATTCTCGTATTTACAATAATGTACATCATGGCCATTTCATATTTTCTTATCTACATATTTACAAACGCTGTTGACCCCAATACAAAGGTTAATGTGTTTCGTGTTTTGCATGTTATGTACTAAAAGATATGACATGTGATTGTTTGTATGATTAACCAATTATGACCTGAAATTCAATAATTAGTTCTATATACAATTTAGGTAACAGATTATATTATGCTGTTTGAAATATATATGAATCTACATGTCTATATACATACAAATCTTACGTACAAATGTATGCCGAAATCATACGAATACTTTGTCTTATCATGAAATAGTCTTAATTGGTTTACAATGTATGTGATTTTGTAGGAAAGTCATGATGAATAATAAAGAAGAAATTTTATTTATTTACCTATCATTTTTGAGTGAATCCTATATCGTCGTCCAAAAAGTCACTACTTCACTCTTTATCATTCTAAATTAAATGCACTATACATATAGCATGTTAATAGATTATGAATTATATTTATAAATCCCTGAACCTAGCTAATGTATTCCGCGGTCTTATTTTCCCCATTTTCACTAAATTGCGGTACTTATCGCGAACTTGCATCCCGGTACGTCGGCCACCAAATAAATTACGCCCAATTATTGCCCAAGAGGGACTTTCATTACGTTCAAACTCACTAATGAGTGCCTCTTCTTCATTGGAAGTCCAAGGCACTCGTGTTTTGAATGTTGATGTTGAAGTACCTGTTGTTGATACTGGGCTGTTAGGTATGCTCATGTTATCATTTGTTGAATTTTGAATGTCTACATTGTCTGCTGAATCAGGTATTGTATTAAAAATTGTGGTTTGAGTGTCAGATTGAGGAATGTGTTGATGTGGAGGTGTCTGCTTGCTGTGGAGGTGGGTTCAAATGACGTGGTTTCTTAATGATGACTCGACTGGAGTAGGTTACTGTGTTTGATGTGGTTGGTTGATCTGTGTTTACTAAATCCCTATATGTATCTATAATGGTCCTACTTCGGTCGGAGATTTCTGAACAGTCAGAGAAATTGTCTTCCGATTCAGATGTTAACTCATCGTCATCACATGAATTAGCATCATCCTCAGGCAATTTCTGTACAGTCCATATCATCTTCTCTAATAGGAGATGATGACCTGGCGGGGTCAATGACGTACACTCCGTCAATTATATTTATCCTAGGTCTGATTCCGCTGTCGGCCATGCGTATCGGAAAAGATTGTAACCTATGTAACAGTTGTGCCATTTGAAGTTGTGTATCATTGTCTGTCAAGGGTGGGCGACTGGGTGCTTGAATGTTTATTGTGTTTCGGTTGTCATTTTGTGGCCATGGTGGATGCGTAGTGTGAAGTCGTATGATGTCTCGTTTCCGCTCATGATCGAATCAATGAAGTCTACGCCTTGTCTTCGAGCTTCAATTTGGTCACTAAGGTCGTAGTGCCTCATCATGGTCGCTGCCGAATGATTCATCGTGCCTGGATACTGATGGTATCAAACTGTTGTTCCGGCGAGAAACTTCTGTGGCAGGGAACTTGCGGAAAAGAGACATCAAGACTGGTCTTACTTTTGTCATTTGTTCAACATTCTTTTTCATGCGCTTACGAAAATTGTTGCTTTCATAAAAAGAATGTTATTCTGTTCAACGCGAAAAAAGAATGGCTTCTGAAGAGTCATGATGTCGAAAGATATCGAAAAAGTCGAGGAGAAAATTTCTTTCTATTGGTTGTAACAAAAACAAACGCAGGACCGACAGCTCGATCAGTTTTATGATTTTGCATTTTAATGACGTAGTCCCTGTCAGGATCACTGTTATCTAACTGTATTCCCGCCAGAACCTCCTCCAGGTAGAATTCATGAATGTGACCAATCGTACTGGGTTGCGCGCGTACAACATGTACCCAAATCTCAAAATCCATTTGGATGCAGTCACTAAATTATTGGACGTTCTCAATAGATTTAAGGGGTCTACAAACTCCCCTACGGTTCCTGGTTTCCGTAAATCTTGCATTGCCTTAAAAGTGTTGTTATACAATACAAGATTGGGAGTTTTATTCGATTTTTTCGTCTTTGACGTTTGGTATTTGCTTTAATGTAAAAAGCTATATAATTGCTGGAATATTTAAGGCATTGTTGAAGAAAGTTGTATAAAGACATGAGTGCATTCATGTAATTAGCCTTTGTATTGGGGCAAGGCTTTCGTTTTCAATTACTAGTGATGAGATAATATCGTCATTCAGTAACAATTTTGGATCATCCAGACCCCGCTTTTGCCATAAGGGTAAGCAAGGTGGTTAGATGCTTTGTGGTTGACTCTTTATTCTGACACCATAATTATTTTCATATCGGACATAACCAATTCGTAATTCCTCAAACTAGTCGATATGGCGATCGTTGATATTCATAGAATCGTGATTCGCCTCAATCACTGATCCGAATGCTTCTGGGCATCTAAAAAGTAGATAATTTATTTATTATATATATCAAATGTTTATATCAGGAATTCTAACAAATATTCTTATTGACATGAGGAATTCATGATTAAATATTTATATACTCAAATCGCAATATATATATTCACCTTTCAATGTATTCATAAATGTGTGAATCGGAACCCAACGCCCTGTAATACGCATTCCCCGATCTCAATGTTCTCAATACTATATCATCTTGTATATGGCACCTGTTATCATTGAGGTTAGCCCGCAATGAGGATTGAAATGTCTACCTCACCAATTGGTGCATGGCATATTTTCATATGCCTGAATAATTGCTGAGATTTTTCCGTGCATAGTGGGCAATGTCTTGAGAATCTAGGCATCCTGAAAAAAGGATAATAATTTGTACATATTACCACAATAAAGTATAAATCGTACATAAAATATTTTATAAATTTAAATATTATTAAAAATTACCACCTAAATTAAATGCATTCAAATGTCATGGAATATATTGCTTCAAGCTAGACATCATTCATTAATTCTCTTCAATTATGATGCCCTGCTGTATGTTTAAATAAGTCAATTATCTCTTTAAAAATGTGATAAATTATGACCAAATTTGACAAAAAATGAATATTTCCAAGTTTGACTGAATTTCAGTCAAGTTGAATGGGCCATTTATCACTTTTCAAATTCATGTTCAGTTAGAATTATGCCTTTGGATAATGAGATACTCTTTTCCGTATATCCGTAAATTTAAACATTTCATTTCTTCTCATTAAATAGAATAAAGAAAAACAAACACTTGTTCATCCATATCAAATCTGATTATTCAAATTTATGTAAATTCGATGATTTCATAGAATGTCTTACGCTTTATCAAAGTTAACTATTTCAAACTGTTTATATACAATAATACATCATCCACAAATATACTTCACATATATGTACATGTTGAGATTCTATAAGCTTGATTAGCATGTTCATCATCAACAATTAGAATGGAGGAAGAATGAAATTAAATTTTCAAATTTACATATGATACGTCTTTGTACTCATTCTCCATAATCCATCAACACTCCATTCTCGTATTTACAATAATGTACATCATGGCCATTTCATATTTTCTTATCTACATATTTACAAACGCTGTTGACCCAATACAAAGGTTAATGTGTTTCGTGTTTTGCATGTTATGTACTAAAAGATATGACATGTGATTGTTTGTATGATTAACCAATTATGACCTGAAATTCAATAATTAGTTCTATATACAATTTAGGTAACAGATTATATTATGCTGTTTGAAATATATATGAATCTACATGTCCTATATACATACAAATCTTACGTACAAATGTATGCCGAAATCATACGAATACTTTGTCTTATCATGAAATAGTCTTAATTGGTTTACAATGTATGTGATTTTGTAGGAAAGTCATGATGAATAATAAAGAAGAAATTTTATTTATTTACCTATCATTTTTGAGTGAATCCTATATCGTCGTCCAAAAAGTCACTACTTCACTCTTTATCATTCTAAAATTAAATGCACTATACATATAGCATGTTAATAGATTATGAATTATATTTATAAATCCCTGAACCTAGCTAATGTATTCCGCGGTCTTATTTTCCCCATTTTTCACTAAATTGCGGTACTTATCGCGAACTTGCATCCCGGTACGTCGGCCACCAAATAAATTACGCCCCAATTATTGCCCAAGAGTGACTTTCATTACGTTCAAACTCACTAATGAGTGCCTCTTCTTCATTGGAAGTCCAAGGCACTCGTGTTTTGAATGTTGATGTTGAAGTACCTGTTGTTGATACTGGGCTGTTAGGTATGCTCATGTTATCATTTGTTGAATTTTGAATGTCTACATTGTCTGCTGAATCAGGTATTGTATTAAAAATTGTGGTTTGAGTGTCAGATTGAGGAATGTGTTGATGTGGAGGTGTCTGCTTGCTGTGGAGGTGGGTTCAAATGACGTGGTTTCTTAATGATGACTCGACTGGAGTAGGTTACTGGGTTGCGCGCGTACAACATGTACCCAAATCTCAAAATCCATTTGCATGCAGTCACTAAATTATTGGACGTTCTCAATAGATTTAAGGGGTCTACAAACTCCCCTACGGTTCCTGGTTTCCGTAAATCTTGCATTGCCTTAAAAGTGTTGTTATACAATACAAGATTGGGAGTTTTATTCGATTTTTTCGTCTTTGACGTTTGGTATTTGCTTTAATGTAAAAAGCTATATAATTGCTGGAATATTTAAGGCATTGTTGAAGAAAGTTGTATAAAGACATGAGTGCATTCATGTAATTAGCCTTTGTATTGGGGGCAAGGCTTTCGTTTTCAATTACTAGTGATGAGATAATATCGTCATTCAGTAACAATTTTGGATCATCCAGACCCGCTTTTGCCATAAGGGTACGCAAGGTGGTTAGATGCTTTTGTGGTTGACTCTTATTCTGACACCCATAATTATTTTCATATCGGACATAACCAATTCGTAATTCCTCAAACGAGTCGATATGGCGATCGTTGATATTCATAGAATCGTGATTCGCCTCAATCACTGATCCGTATGCTTCTGGGCATCTAAAAATTAGATAATTTATTTATTATATATATCAAATGTTTATATCAGGAATTCTAACAAATATTCTTATTGACATGAGGAATTCATGATTAAATATTTTATATACTCAAATCGCAATATATATATTCACCTTTCAATGTATTCATAAATGTGTGAATCGGAACCAACGCCCTGTAATACGCATTCCCCGATCTCAATGTTCTCAATACTATATCATCTTGTATATGGCACCTGTTATCATTGAGGTTAGCCGCAATGAGGATTGAAATGTCTACCTCACCAATTGGTGCATGGCATATTTTCATATGCCTGAATAATTGCTGAGATTTTTCCGTGCATAGTGGGCAATGTCTTGAGAATCTAGGCATCCTGAAAAAAGGATAATAATTTGTACATATTACCACAATATAGTATAAATCGTACATAAAATATATTATAAATTTAAATATTATTAAAAATTAAAACCTAAATTAAATGCATTCAAATGTCATGGATGGAATATATTGCTTCATGCTAGACATCATTCATTAATTCTCTTCAATTATGATGCCCTGCTGTATGTTTAAATAAGTCAATTATCTCTTTAAAAATGTGATAAATTATGACCAAATTTGACAAAAAATGAATATTTCCAAGTTTGACTGAATTTCAGTCAAGTTGAATGGGCCATTTATCACTTTTCAAATTCATGTTCAGTTAGAATTATGCCTTTGGATAATGAGATACTCTTTTCCGTATATCCGTAAATTTAAACATTTCATTTCTTCTCATTAAATAGAATAAAGAAAAACAAACACTTGTTCATCCATATCAAATCTGATTATTCAAATTTATGTAAATTCGATGATTTCATAGAATGTCTTACGCTTTATCAAAGTTAACTATTTCAAACTGTTTATATACAATAATACATCATCCACAAATATACTTCACATATATGTACATGTTGAGATTCTATAAGCTTGATTAGCATGTTCATCATCAACAATTAGAATGGAGGAAGAATGAAATTAATTTTCAAATTTACATATGATACGTCTTTGTACTCATTCTCCATAATCCATCAACACTCCATTCTCGTATTTACAATAATGTACATCATGGCCATTTCATATTTTCTTATCTACATATTTACAAACGCTGTTGACCCCAATACAAAGGTTAATGTGTTTCGTGTTTTGCATGTTATGTACTAAAAGATATGACATGTGGATTGTTTGTATGATTAACCAATTATGACCTGAAATTCAATAATTAGTTCTATATACAATTTAGGTAACAGATTATATTATGCTGTTTGAAATAATATATGAATCTACATGTCTATATACATACATATCTTACGTACACATGTATGCCGAAATCATACGAATACTTTGTCTTATCATGAAATAGTCTTAATTGGTTTACAATGTATGTGATTTTGTAGGAAAGTCATGATGAATAATAAAGAAGAAATTTTATTTATTTACCTATCATTTTTGAGTGAATCCTATATCGTCGTCCAAAAAGTCACTACTTCACTCTTTATCATTCTAAATTAAATGCACTATACATATAGCATGTTAATAGATTATGAATTATATTTATAAATCCCTGAACCTAGCTAATGTATTCCGCGGTCTTATTTTCCCCATTTTCACTAAATTGCGGTACTTATCGCGAACTTGCATCCCGGTACGTCGGCCACCAAATAAATTACGCCCAATTATTGCCCAAGAGGGACTTTCATTACGTTCAAACTCACTAATGAGTGCCTCTTCTTCATTGGAAGTCCAAGCACTCGTGTTTTGAATGTTGATGTTGAAGTACCATGTTGTTGATACTGGGCTGTTAGGTATGCTCATGTTATCATTTGTTGAATTTTGAATGTCTACATTGTCTGCTGAATCAGGTATTGTATTAAAAAATTGTGTTTTGAGTGTGAGATTGAGGAATGTGTTGATGTGGAGGTGTCTGCTTGCTGTGGAGGTGGGTTCAAATGACGTGGTTTCTTAATGATGACTCGATTGGAGTAGGTTACTGGGTTGCGCGCGTACAACATGTACCCAAATCTCAAAATCCATTTGGATGCAGTCACTAAATTATTGGACGTTCTCAATAGATTTAAGGGGTCTACAAACTCCCCTACGGTTCCTGGTTTCCGTAAATCTTGCATTGCCTTAAAAGTGTTGTTATACAATACAAGATTGGGAGTTTTATTCGATTTTTTCGTCTTTGACGTTTGGTATTTGCTTTAATGTAAAAAGCTATATATTGCTGAATATTTAAGGCATTGTTGAAGAAAGTTGTATAAAGACATGAGTGCATTCATGTAATTAGCCTTTGTATTGGGGGCAAGGCTTTCGTTTTCAATTACTATTGATGAGATAATATCGTCATTCAGTAACAATTTTGGGTCATCCAGACCCGCTTTTGCCATAAGGGTACGCAAGGTGGTTAGATGCTTTGTGGTTGACTCTTTATTCTGACACCCATAATTATTTTCATATCGGACATAACCAATTCGTAATTCCTCAAACGAGTCGATATGGCGATCGTTGATATTCATAGAATCGTGATTCGCCTACAATCACTGATCCGTATGCTTCTGGGCATCTAAAAATTAGATAATTTATTTATTATATATATCAAATGTTTATATCAGGAATTCTAACAAATATTCTTATTGACATGAGGAATTCATGATTAAATATTTATATACTCAAATCGCAATATATATTCACCTTTCAATGTATTCATAAATGTGTGAATCGGAACCCAACGCCCTGTAATACGCATTCCCCGATCTCAATGTTCTCAATACTATATCATCTTGTATATGGCACCTGTTATCATTGAGGTTAGCCGCAATGAGGATTGAAATGTCCACCTCACCAATTGGTGCATGGCATATTTTCATATGCCTGAATAATTGCTGAGATTTTTCCGTGCATAGTGGGCAATGTCTTGAGAATCTAGCATCCTGAAAAAAGGATAATAATACGTACATATTACCACAATAAAGTATAAATCGTACATAAAATATTTTATAGATTTAAATATTATTAAAAATTACCACCTAAATTAAATGCATTCAAATGTCATGGAATATATTGCTTCATGCTAGACATCATTCATTAATTCTCTTCAATTATCATGCCCTGCTGCATGTTTAAATAAGTCAATTATCTCTTTAAAAATGTGATAAATTATGACCAAATTTGACAAAAAATGAATATTTCAGTTTGACTGAATT
>CAJQUW010016697.1:0-40058 GCA_907163375.1 Prostheceraeus crozeri
TTGAACAAAGGATTTATTTTATTGTAGAGATCAGATTGTGGAGAGAGATGGAACGCTGTATCAGAAAGCCTTCTTCTCGGATAGAGCACCCGAGTAAAAAAATATGTTTTGCTTGCTAAGCGTCATGATGCGCGCGCGGTAAACTTAGTAGGCGACATAGTAACTCGCAAAACCACGATATGCCTACTAGGCACATATCAAACACCTACTAAATTGATTAAGCAAGGCATGATTACCATATGCCTAGTAGGTCCATATCAAGCGCCTACTAAATTGGTTAGGCAAAGTTTGCTATGGCATGATTACCATATGCCTACTAGGCACATATCAAGCACCCACTAAATTGGCTAAGCAAGCAATATTTTTTTCTGTTCTTATCAAGCGTCATCAGCTTGAAGGGCTTCTCACGGCGCTGAATGATCAGACAAAAGCGGCATAATAATTTTGAATGGCTAATAAGCTCTTGCTGCTTTGCTTGATTCGTTTGGAATGAGGCAGATTAGTAGATATACAAAGCCAATCTGGACCATTGTCATAAAAATAATAAATGCTTCATTACTTTTCCCAGTCAATTAAATATTTTCTTCACACGTAACTTGTGTGTATTTTACTGTACACCAGATCAATGTATATTTAACGCGAGAATAGTTGATAGCCCACAATTACAGTTGTGTTGCTGTAAAAGGCCTACACCAAGTATAGACACACGTGATAGCGTAGGAAAAGTGATGTTTTATATCGCCAGTTGATGCATGTGTTTCATCAAAATAATTTTAGAACTATTTAAAGCTCTAGTATAAATATTAAAATGATCATGCATAGAGCTTAGTATTCGGGATGATATTACACTTGTTAAAGCAGCTTATCGAAAGCTTTTAGTTCATGTAGTACCCATGATTTTCCTCGTACTGTAGAAATTAGTTATGTACTTTCTTGATTGACAATCGACTATCATGGCAGTTGTCAATATAGGTATCAAGACATGAAGTCAAGATCCATCCCCCTTCAGTGGGTTTCATTGTATTTCATAATTTCACTAACAATGTTATTGTTAAACCATCGACTGAGTTTTCTGAAGTCTGGCATATGCGTACAATATAGGAGGATAGGAGGTGAGTGAGTCAGCAGTCGTGACGCAGAAGTCTATTCATGCAAAGTTGCTATGCTACCATGGATCGATCAACGACGTCTGTTCTTACTGCAGCCTTGGCCAAACGTATTAATGCGCCACGCTTTAAGTTGACAACCCTTGGGTGTCGAGTCGAAACTCGGATTTCGGCATTATCAGAGTGAAACAAAGTCATTTTCGGATGGACTGTTTCGGTTAATATTCGCTTTGCAGTTACTCAATGACTTTTCAACGGAAAGCCAATGCGAACTTAATTTACAATTGCTGTCTTTAAGTTTCACCTGACTTTGTAGCGTCGTGAAGGATTGCATTTCCGTCAACCAAGTGAGGATGAGATCATATCCTATAAATCCTGTCCAACAAGATGCGGAATCGAACCTTCTTTATCACGTGCGCGGAAAAGGGACGGTTATCAAGATCGAATGCTCTTTTACGTGACAAGATTCCAGACCAAGGTGAGAAAATATAATCAATCTCAATCATTTTATGCAATAAAAATATTACGATAAGTGAAAATGTAGGATTCAAAAATTTAGGAAAATTTTTGAAAAATGTTTTGTAAGTTGCTGATAACCTGTTAAATTTAATCAAAAGCACGAAAACTTGAAGTGCTATTAGTTAAGTGATCGTGTGACTTATTCATCTGTTTACTAACATTCATTCAGATTTGCTAAGTCTTATCCCTATTAAGAAATAGCAGTATATTATGTTTGAACTGTATGCTGTCTTGCAGGCCAGATATTAAGCGCACGATGAGGTCAACAAAGTCATTCCCCGACAACTCGTGAAGCGATGATGACCAGGCCAGATCCCTTACACTAACATTTTTTCAACTAAAAAAGGTTGTGGCAAGGCAGTGAGTGGTCATGTGAAGATTTTAAATGGCAGTAGTGGATGAGAAGAAGAGGGAGATCGAGAGATAACGATGTACACACGAGCAACAATAATGCGTCGAATAGACGAAGTCAAATGAAGCGGTTGACATCGCTGCGCTTCACGTTATTGTCTATAATGCAAAAAGGACTTGTCCGATCTGCATAAAGTTTTGATGCAGGTAGAAAATATGCTTACGTAGGCCTACGTCTACCCGAAACTTGGTGACGATTGATCTATTTTTGCAGATTTTAGACGAATTTGAAAATCTTGGGATAATCGAGTTTCCGCACTCATCAGATAGTGAATAACAATTTTATGGATTAACATCTTTCAAACAGAAATTATCGAACAAATATGTAAATGTGGTAAAATGTCTCATGATCAAATTGAAAAATGACAATATGAAAAAAGCATTAAAAATTTCGCAAAATCAGGAGTTTTTAAATATCATTTTCTCAAATTATATCGTGGTAAAATATCAAGCTTCAAAGTCTTTTGAAATTATTTTGAAGAATGCTCGAGAGCTCAATATGCTGATGATTAATCCACCTTTTATTCCTTACCTGATCATTCTTGTAATTGATGAATTATATCAAGAATAACTAATTATGAAGTAAGCGCTGAATAGAATGGTGATTTAAGTTTGACCGATCAAGAAGCTAATCATATTAAGTATAGACATGTCAACTGCAGATCGAATGACACGACCATTCGAGTTCATCGCTGACACTCCAACAGCATAGTTACCGAAATGAGGTGAAGTGTGCCCGTTTCAAATGCCAACAATCATATCCTGCAATTGCATTATGCTTTTCCTAGAGAGGGAATCTTCTGAGCATATGATTCGCTAATTCATTCAGTCATAGTTAAACTTGAGATCATTTTTTTCATTTCCTTCAGAAAATTATTTGTTATGTAATAACGTCTGTACATGCACATCTGTATGTCGCATGTTTCATTTCAATTTTACCAAATTTCTTGCTCTGTATTTTCCTTAAGACAGTAATACATTATGCATTCTCTTAAAATAGTGCATGTGAGCTTAACTTAGGCCGTGCGCAGTGAAGCCATCTAGATAAATGTGTAAATGCGATTATAGCATTAAACGCTCGGTACCTGATTTTTGCTCCCGCAATTGGAGCAGTCTGTTGCTGATCCACCATGAGAGATAAGCTACCAGCGGAACTCAACGAACTCCTCGATCCTCTCTCACTAATGAATATTTGGAGATTATAATTTGTCAGTGATATTTATTCGACAAAATTGGATCAGATCTTGAAAAACTGAAGATAAAACTCTTATAACTATAAGAGAGGTGCCGACATGATAAACTTTCAATCATTCTTGACTTTTGTACAAACAACGTTCAGTAGCCCTTAATTTCTTATGGCACCGGATTTTACAGTAAGTCCCCCCCCCAAATAACAAGCTTCAGGATTTTCGCTTCCGGTAGCTTGCCGCGGAGTAAGCTTTAGGGAGGTATTCATTTGAGTGCGCTTGATCAATCTTTGCTTCACGCTGCTACGTCAGGACAATTGACACTTCTTCTCTGTTCTTCTTCTCAACCATGAGCCAACATGAACATTAATTTCGAGGGAAAATAGAAATCCTTTCACTTGAATAGCATTATCAGCATAATTTCATCTTAAATGAACTCCAACATTTGAAGCAATGCAACTGATTGGCATCATCTTCGGGATAGACTGAGAGTTTCAGGAGCTTATCATCTTTATAAACCATCGACCAAATCAGATCAGAAATAACTTTTTAGCATGACAAAATTGATTTTGATGCGATGAAAAATCAGTTTCAAAGCGTGGAACCACGTATAATCTCTTTCTCCTGTGGTTAAGCATCACCGGGATGGAACAGGCCGCGGGCACGGCCTTCCGATTAATTTTAATGGGCCTATGTTGACCATTAACTATGCATTCCCTCTAGAGGAAATCGTTTAGTCAATCAAAAAGAAAACAGCATTATAAGAACATGTACAGTTAGTGTAACATATTTAAAGATACCTACCTAAACGTGTTCTATCTGACAAAAATGTTGCGAACTGATTCTTAAATAGTAAAAAAAATACTAACTTTTGCATGTAATTACACATAGCTTATTTCAAATAAAGTTGTCAGAATCCTATATTCTAGCCTACATGAATTTTTATAGCAGCAAATAAAAAATCAAGCTCCACCATTCTGCTAAGGTCCACATTGTTTCTATAGACTTTTAAAAGCGCGGGACGCCAAAGTGCGTCAACTTCTGCATAATTTTAGCGCCAGTAGAAATCGACCTCAAAAGAAAGGGGATCTTGATTTTTTCTGTGCTGATATAATGACTATGATCTGCTGCCGTTTGGTCAACTGTGTGAATTTCGTAAGAATTATGTATTCCTTAGCCTATCTATCGAATGAATATTTCATATCTCGATTATGGAAATAATCTCGAGGAATCAAAATGAATGATTGGATTTCAATACAAACACATGTACGAGTAATGATAGTAGCGCCTACTGCCTGTGCTCTTGACAGTCGATGGTAGAGCAGTGTCTGAAGTTAGCGGCATGCGATCAATTTTGATTGACATCGTACGTTGTCAACCCCTGCTGGCTTTAATTACTCCGGCCGGTTTCAGCCCTGACTCATTTATATTATTTATATTGATAGAATTTTCTAGCAATGCATACCCAATTTAATATATATTTAGCTAACTTTTGTAAAATGCTTTAAAAGTAGGTTTCGTTATAGATCGCAGATTTCCTTTGCTAAGACTGGCCACTTTGGCAATGTTTTCCACCGTTTTTATGCAAGTATTTGAGCATTCCGAAATCTTGCTCCGGTGCAGAGTTGTGGGTACAATTTCTGTGCATGGTTTATATTTCTTAAAACTATATTTATCACTGTTCTAGACTTCGAAAAAGCCCTAAGCATGCTAGTGTGTTTCAATGAAAACAGAATATTCGTAAAAACAGGAAATCGTAAAAACAACCACAGGTTAAAATTTTGGTTAACCCACTAATACCCATGGTAGCATAATCGCTACCAGATATTTGAAGCTCTCTATTCGCCAAACCATATGTCTAGGAAGGCGAATTTCATGCTGACCCTATCATATGACGTCATGTTACGAGTGCAAGTGTGTATTTTTTCCTTTATAGACGCCGGCGCGTATTTCACGATCAGTTTCATCATACCATCATGGCCGACGGTGACAAGGTATGTATTCCTACAAGTCAATCTTCTAAACGCAAACGAATTAATACGGCATATCAATACATTTTATGAAAGTTTATAACCCACACAATAAGGACAGAGAATAATACGGTAGAGAAAATTAGGTTGGGTTGGATATTTTTGATGGTGGAGCAAATATGCTACAATGGGTATTCGATCACTTTTTGCAGGGGTGGTAGCAAATATGCTACCTAATCAAACGCTGTTCAATAATGGATACGATATTTTGTTTGGTACATTTTCAATAATATATCGTGCGAATTAACAATAATGACGCGTTTGTATAGGACAAACGTGGGTACCTACTGGATACTACTATTATTATTATATACTACTATTGGATCCTACTATACTGGATCCAAGCATGAAATCCCTAGCGAGTGCGGGGTATCTGGGGACCATGTCTTGCGATTATGCGAAAGCATACCGACTGGAATTCCGTTCAAAATATTTGCAGATAACTATTTTGTTTCGTTGCCCCTCGTTACCAAACTGAAGGAAAAGGGATTTCACTTCACAGGTACCTTTAGACAAAACAGAATTCCGATCAATTTTGAATCAGACAAAATTCTGACAGCCCAAGGGCGTGGATCGTCGGACTATAAAGTCAATGAAGATGGTAATGTGATAGCCGTCAAATGGTACGAAAATCGTTGTGTCCTCCTCATCTCAACGTACGCTGGAGTCGATGAATCAAGACAAATTCAACGATATGACCGTAAGTCGAAAGAATTTGTCAGCATTACAAGTAGTAATAAAACGGCGAACACCCAAACTGCGCCCCCCTCATGTCAGACTAGGGCGTCGGCCCTAGTCCGACACCTGGTTCCTTCGAGTCCGACTCCCCCCCTCTGGAACGACGAGGTTGGCGTTGCCAGAGGTTGTTCGTGGTGCGCTCTCCAAGCTGTCGTGGTGTGCTGGCCAGGTTGGCGTGGTGTGCCGGCCAGGTTGGAATGGTGGAATTTCGGTGCGAGACCACTCCCATCGTGTTTCTCGTCAAAAGTTGGGTTAACAAAATTTTTTCACCCCCCCCTCGGCAGCGATCTTCCAATGTTGGTTCTAGTGGATGGATTTTGTCTTATAGATACTCATTTGAAAGAGGAGAAAAAACTGCTCAATGACATTTTTGTTGCGAGTCAATCCGATCAGCCGTTCAAAAGTTAGAGCTGTTACAAGATTTTAGGTCAGACCTCAGATTTGACGAAAAAATCCTAAGTGTCAGAGTGACTTTGTATGGACAAAATTTTGAAAATTTTCCAAAGTGTCGCATTTCGACCTGGGACCTTTACCAAAACATTTTTCATCAAATTTCTCCGAACGGTAGGGGGGAGGGGGGCTCACTGAAAATTGATGAAAAAAGTTTTGGTAAGGGTCCCAGATTGAAATTCGGAAGTCTAAAATTTTTCAAAATTTTCACCACACTGGAGCTCCCACACTTAGGAATTTTTTCACTTGTGGCATGTTACATGGCCATGTGCTGGCGCACCCACTTCCCGTGGTCACATGAGAATGGTTCAGGTGTCATATGATAGAGAATGATGAGACGAATCGTTTGCAACAAACCGCATGTCGCTACGATGAATACTTTCGGAGATAGAGCCATTTTAAGTTTTCTTCTGAGCATATATAAACCCCCGGCAACGTAAGTTTGATCACTTCATCGAAAGACGAGGTAAGCGACGGTCGTCGCTCTGAGCTCCCGATATCGGGTGTTTCAAAGGACTCTATCGTTTGAAGTAGGCAAGCTATCTTCTTACTTCAAAGTTTGTGTGATAGAGTTTGATAGTGTCTTTACTACTGATGAAAATTTTTAAAAGTAGTATGAGTAGTAAAATGTGGAATTTTTTAAAAATTCTTAATTTTCAGTTTTTTCAAAGTTTTAACATGTAGTCTAAGGTTTTCAAGTATTCTGAGTTCAAATCTGCTATCAGATTTCACATTTGACTAAGTCTAAGGCAGCTTTGAGGGGCTAGATCCCAGCTACTGATCACTACCTTTGACTCGGCGTTGCTGTTCCCACTTCGGGGCAGTGACAATGATGTCTTAAGCTGTAAATAGCGGGTATCGGGGAAGATCTTTCACTTCCCTAGTGATCGGTACAAGGCCTTCGGGCTGTAGACGGGATCGAGTGTCACTCACTATACTCAAATCTATAATTCGTCACTAAGTGTAATGCTTTAGGAATATGACTGTACTACATGATTCCAAACTTATACAAATTTCATTATCTTACAGTTAGCCATGGCAAACGATAAGAATCGGAAGTTCCATATTGGGCGAATCAATCGCAGTGCAGACGCCAAGACACATGTTAAGAAGGCGGGCACTGACCACATGATTATCCTGAGTATGGTTGCGTGTGTAAAGTGTAGGGTATTGAAGGGAGTTGAGGATGAGGTGAAGTTTCACCGAGTGCATGCTGATTGTGTTGGAGGTTTGGTGAATGACCATCGATTCACCAAGTTGATTGTTGAAGAGAGGGAGTGAATGTTGAAGATAGAGCGAGACGCCAAGGTGGAGAATGTTGTGGAGAGTGATGAGGTGAAGAAAGCTGTTGCTTCGTTGGAGGCTGAGATTCAGCGAAAGAGAGTGATGATGAGGATGATGTGGATTTAGATAGGGAGCGTGTGAGGAAGTTGAGCTCTTCTCCCTCGGAGGTGTCCAACATAGTTGTTGAGGACCCCCGCAGAGCTCATCTTCCCCAAAAGTGAAGGGTGGTGGGATTTGCATGCAGTCGGCGAGCTGGATGAAGGATGTCGAAACAAAGCATGTGTCGCAGCAGATGGCACATGATTTGTTAGTAAGTAAATATGAAAGTTTGAAGAAGGTGAAAGACGAAGTCGTGAAGGAGTTGGATGAGTTAAAAAAGAAGGATCTGAAGTCGAAGGAGGTAGCGGATGAGAATATCCGAATGAGGCGTAGTGTGACTGATTTGAAGAAGAAGACGCGAGAGTTGGAAGAGAAGAATGATGACTGTGAGAAGAGGGCGAGTGCTGCAGAGAGAAGAATGAGAGATGCAGAAGCGAAGTTTGAGGAGATGATGAAGGAGATGAGTGTGTTGAGAGCGAGGAATGTTGAGTTGGAGAGGAATGTGGCTCGGCGGGGTGATGAGAGACAGGCGTTTGAGAAGTTGGAGCACATGAGGGATGAGTGGAATCGTTTGAATGAGGATAGGTTGTTTGAGTTTCACATCCCTATTCGGGATAATCATTTGGACGGCCAGGTCATTGTAAAAAAAGACCTTGATGACTCGATCATCTGCTATAACGGGCACCCCCAAAAGAAATGCCTACACGCCACACTCCGAATGCGTGGGCACTTGACCGCCTTTTCTGTTAGGAAGCGCGCGAAACTACCAAAGGATGGCTAACTTGGTAAGTGAAAAGCAAATAAGATAATATATCCTATTCTAATACATATCATTTTCATTGCAGATCTTTACCCTGCCTTCACCACTCCCGAGAACGAACCAACGGCTCTCATAAGGGCCACCAAGGGGCAAGACATGATAGAACCTCCACGCGGTTTGCCCTGGGCAGTCTTCAGACTGGCGAATACTATCATTAAGTTGAATCTCCTATCAGTCAACTTGAACGTTGCAAATGAAGTTCGGTGTAATACTTCCTTTTTTCACGGGCGTTCCTGTAAAGGGCGGCGGTGAAACCCGTAGCTATGTATACCGCATGGGACATTCGGCAATGGTCAATCTTGTGAAACCTCTCTGCGTCATGTTTGCAAGTGGCTGTCTCTGTCTCAACGTTGTGTGCATAGACATCGGATAACATTATTAGGACTAGACCGGACACAGCTGATTTCCCGTGGCCTTTAAAGCCGTTCGGTAGCGACATGGAAATATTGTTTGTATAAAGCAATTATGACAACGAGAGAATTTAAAATTTTGATAACCACGTGTTTATTATCAGCTGAGAGAGAGTAGAGATGAGGAGATATTGCATCGTCCATAATTGAAGACTTAAATACTCCGCGTTGGCAACAGCAGAAGACATTTCATTTCACAGGTAATTGCAAATGAACAGCCTATCTTTAATCTCATGATAATACAAATTTTACGTACACACTGTTGTAATAAATCTGTTTTCATTGTACTCGGGAAAACTCGCCCTTTGCGCTCACAAGAAATGATGTAAAATAGTGCTTTTTGCCCGAAGTGGCCAGGACAAATCCCAGTTATTCCGGGTGCTGCTTATCTTTAGCCGGGACGCTCGAAGTTCACAAAATGATTAATGACACGCCATATCTCAGTTCTGCGGAATAATCTGTATAAGTGATAGATTTTTTAGGGGGTGACCTGAGTCAGGAGTAATAGCAAACCCATTAAGAAGCCCATTTCTCAAAAGGTTTCATTTATCTTACTGCCATGTTAATGTCTTTCTGCTTATTTCTATAGGCTTAAGAACATCTATAAAAAATTTTTGCTGGAAACTGTACTCTGAAGATTATGCGAAATCTACTCGAACAATTTCATTCACGCTAAGAGTAAATTCATTTTCGATCCATCTTTTCAAGATTGGAGTCATTTCAAGGCACATTATCTTGGATTTTCAAAAGAAAGCATTCTACAGCCAGAGGAAATTTAATAAAAATTTCGCTAATTTAAAAATTGCGCTACTGTTTGTTTACACAAATAGCATAGTAAAACAATTTTTCAGAATTAAAGCCACTCGGTAGCGACATTCGCTTGTGGCCATCAGCTGATAGTGTATTAAATAGGCGCTGTCCGGTCTAGTCCTAATAATGTTATCCGATGTCTATGGTTGTGTGCATTCGCGCCAGGGCAACATTTAGCCATCTGTCGAAGGTTGCCTTATAAACTTTCCATTACATACGTTATGAGAACCATGAGTTCTACCTGTCTCTATCAATGAGACGAATTGATGAATGGAATGAAATGGGAGGACACTCACGTGCCACACGCAACATAACACACTTCTCTCTTCCGTAGTCTAACAAGCTCTTTACACATGGATCGCAGTCGATTGCTATCCCTGTATCAGAAGTGTAAGCTATCTTAATTTTATTTAACACTATTTCATCTACCATCATCGCCCATATGAAATGTTATAAGATTTGCAAGTTAAACTAAGCGTGCTACTATTTCCAAATGGAAAAGTATACATGGTTAAATCATCCACTTAAGCCCCATTCAAGTAAGTCAGTATGAAAGCAAAGTTAACATGAAATAAACATTTATTATGGCATGTATTTCAAAAGGTCTTCATCGTCAATATCGTCCCAGAGTCTGACTTCACACAGATCACAAAAATAGTTCATCTGCTTCAACCGCTCTTCTACCGCGAGACTCACTTTATCGATGTATTCCCACTCCGCCATAGTTCGTGGCTGGGAATTAGGGGTGTACCATTCCCATAATTGATGTAGGAATTTGGTGCTGGTGATCTCCAACACATCATCAGTATCATACTGCAGATAATTCAACCTCACGCCTGTTAAGTCGGGACACTCCTTCTCACATACACTCTCCTCTTCGTCGTCCGCTGGCAATGCCAACTTTCTAATGTTGTCGAGTCGGTACACCTTCTCTACCTTCCCCTTCGTTGGAAAGTTTGGTGCAACGGGCGTCTTTGGTGATGTAGTGTAGTATGTAGTGTAGAACACTACTCCAATGTAGTGTTCGGTGTTGTCGGAGGGCTTGTCATGTTGACTGTGAATAATGACTTTGAAATGTTTCCTAATTCTTAAGTATAAACAAGCAACCAATCAGAATGAACAGCCAATGAATGATGACTATGGGACGTATAAGTGAGCTGCTGTCTAGCGAATTCTGTTATTATTTATTTGAGGCGTACAAGTGAACAGCTCTCTTCCAAATTTGAGACGCATTATTTGAGTGAAGTCTCTATCTTGTTGAAGTATCAACCTTAAACATAATTTCCTTGAAATGATAAGTTGAAGATTTCCTCTCTCATCTCCCTCAAACGTGTGGCTAATAGCATCTTCCTCAATTTCAGGCATCAACTTCATCACCAAAGCCCTCCCTTCTCGAGGAAAGTTTAGAGCTGTTGAGTGACGGTAGGTTGCAACAATACACTGAGACTTTAACAGAGATGATAGAATCATTTCTCTTTCAGGTGATACCAGTCCCATCTCCAGCGAGTCGGATAACAACAGCGACTCCATGTCAACATTGTCGCGGGAATGCAACGATCGGGAATGTGCTGACTGTGGACACATCTTCACGAGGAAGCGCAATCTCATCCAACACATCAAGCGAGGTGTTTGTAGACCTAAGTCAGCATCAATCTCCGAAGGTGGGGATGATTCTGTTTACGATGTCTCCTTTTCTTGCGATTTATGCATTCAGTCTTTTGAGTCACATATTGAACTATATTCACATAGACTTCGACATACACACAGTGACGATAGTTATACTAACAGCACCTCCTCTATCCGACTCTCTGAAGTGTCGATAAATAATTTAGTGAGGAACTACCAGATGGAATCCTCAGAAACCGTTACTGACTTTGAAGAATGGTTTCATCAAAATTCATCTTTGATTGGTGCGCTCTTCAACAATTTATTCAATTTTAGAATGAAGGCGCTCATCTATCTCAAAATAAAATATGCAAAAATCGACCACCATACTGGTCAAATATTAGAGAGGTTGGAGTTTCACATACCCTCCTCTCCTGCAACCGAAGTTGTAGCCTGCGAGTCTTGGATAAATTTTCATATCCAAGGGTTAAAATGAAACATAGATCAATTTAACGAGCGTGATAGTGGTCTCGTTTTTGATGGTATTGAGACCGCCATGATTAAAATCACTTTATTAGAGAACTACTCTGGACGAGGCTCCTTTAAACTTCCGAAAAGTTTAAAAAATAAAAAAGCAGTCATTTCTGTAGATTGCGAATCGCAATGTTTTAAGTATGCCGTCCTCTTCATTCTCCACTATAATGATGTACAGAATAACCGATACCGTAAGAGTAAGTATCAACAGTGGGAGAATGAATTAAAGTTTGATGACTGCAATAGTGAAGATATGAAAAATAAAGGTATAGAAAAATTTGAAAAATTGAACAACATTAAAATAGTTCTCCATGTTTGGGAAAAGGGATTGAAGGTTGTCCGCTACAACTCGCGTTCGAGTTGTTATGACCACGTTGTCAACCTTTTATTAGTAAGACAGGATGATAGTGAGGAATGGCACTACTGCGGTATTCCCAAAATTTCTCGATTATACCACCACTTAAGAAATTCTAGCTCATTAGAGATTTATTACTGTGACAGATGCATTCGCAACTTTAGGAGTAAAAATAAATTTGAAACTCATTACGAATGGTGTAAGCGATGTAAACTACAAATGGAGGCATGCCCAAAGATAAGGAGTTTTCATATAGAGAGAATGGCGATGAACCAAGTCCTCTTCGTGTCATCTATGCTGACATCGAATGCTATATCGATGATAACACCCATCGAGCAGCAGCCATTTCCAGCTATGAAGTATGGCATGACCATTTTTAAAATAGAAAAAATAAAATGCATGTCTGGCAAGGTGAGGATTGTATTTACCAACTCCTACAATTCCTCGAACAGGCTGTAAAATTTCAACAAAAGTATGATGGTGAACTCTATCGCAGATCATTGCATATGACAGCAGATGATCAAGCAAAATTTGATAGTTGCAACGTTTGACTCAAATGTAGTAAAACATTTGATGATGATAAGATTAAGAAAGTGCGCGACCATGATCACATCACTGGTAAATTTAGAAACGCACTATGTTCAAAATGCAATTTTTCACTTAGGATGAAACGGCGTACATTACCCGTCAGTTTCCATAACTTCAAGGGCTACGACAACCATATGATAATAAAAGGAGGTTTAGGTCAAATGAAAGAGTGGAAGTTTGATGTAATAGCACAAACGAGAGAGAAGTTTATGGCCATGACAGCAAAAGTGCCTGTCGATAAAACTAAAGAAAATAAGACGGTCTATCTTGATATAAAATTTTTAGATTCCTACCAATTTATGACTGCATCACTGGCCTCTCTCGTACAAAATCTAAAGTCTCTTCCACTAACACAAAATCTTAAGAAACAATATCCAAATCTAACCGATGAAGTCATCACACGGAAAGGAGTCTTTCCATATGCATATTTTGATGCGATTAGTAAACTCGGCGAGACTTCTCTTCCACCCATAGATAAATTTAAAAATGATTTGACCGGCATGGAATGTAAGACCGAAGATTATGATCATGCACAAGATGCATGGATAAAATTTAACTGCCATGCATTTGGCGAATATATGATTGACTATCTTAAGTTAGATGTATTTTTGCTGGCTGATGTCTTTCAGGAGTTTCGACGAGTGGCATTAGAAGAAGATAAGTTAGATCCCGTCCACTTTGTCAGTCTGCCAGCCATGTCATTTAAGTCTGCTTTTAAAATGACTGGTGAGACCATTCATCTCTTACAAGATCCAGAGATGTATAATTTATTTGAGCGAGGAAATCGCGGTGGTCTCACATTTGTAAATAAACATAGGTTAAAATCAAAATTAGTAGGCGATGATCAGACTCATCTTAAGTATTATGACCAAAATAATTTATATGGTAGTTCACTATCCAAACCACTCCCTCACTCTGAGTTTAGCTGGTTAGATGATAGTGAAATTCAGCATCTCTCCAACCCTTCTAACATAATAGCAATTCCAGATGAAGGTGATTGGGGATATTATTTTGAGATAGATCTAATCTATCCATATAATATTAAACATAAAACCGTAGATTTTCCACTCGCACCCGAATCAGGCGAAATGACCAAAGATATGTTTTCCGACTTTATGAAACAATTCATAAAGATTTAGAATCATGCAGTCAACCCGACTATAAGCCTTGCCGCAAACTTTTACTCACCCAATATGATAAGGAAAACTATCTAGTTCACTTTAGCATCTTAAATTTTTATTTAGAAATGGGCATGATTTTAAAAAGAGTTCACCGCATTATTAAATTTAGACAGAAAGCCTTCCTCAAACCATATATTGATAGTAACAGCCAGAAACGTGCACTAGCCCAAAATAATTTTGAAAAAGATTTTTATAAGTATAAGTATAATAGTCTATTTGGTAAGACGATGGAGGATGTTAGAAAACGTGTAAACTATAAACTAGTCAATGATGTTAAAAAATTTAAGAAATTGGTCTCATCACCTCTATTCATCGATAGAGACATTATCGATGAGGACCTTGTAGGTGTTAAAATGATAAAATCTGAAGTTGAGTTGTGCAAGCCCATCTATATTGGCCAAGCTGTACTAGATTACTCTAAGCTTGAAATGTACCAGAGGTTCGTTTGTTGGGTGGTGATACAGATAGTTTCTTCTTAGGTATCACCACTCAAAAAGATTCAAATTTCAATGAAGTAGGAAAATCTTTAGAAAGATATTTTGATACATCAAATTATCCTACTGATCACCCACTCTACTCCATCAAAAATAAGGCAAAACTTGGCTGCTTTAAGGATGAGACAGCAGGGAAGGAAATAGATGAAATGATTCTCCTCCACCCAAAAATGTACAGTATGAAATTAAAGGATAGCGACGATAGTATTAAGCGCGCTAAAGGCATATCAAGATCATTGGTCTCTAACATGAAACATAAAAATTTCAGGGAAGCCTATAGAAATACAAATATAACGTTTGTCAATATGATAATCTTAAAATCTAAGTCGCATGAGATCAAAACTCATACTTTTAGGAAACGGGCACTTTCAGCATGGGAGGATAAGAGGTGCTGGTTAGAACATAACATATCTCTTCCACATGGACATCCTGACACAAACATACCTCCACCCAAAAGAATAAAACTCACACTACCACATTCAGGAGACGTCTTAGCATAATCATCCTTAACTTAGTATTTCATGTTGATTTCTGTAGATAAACATTGCTGTTTCATGTATCCCTTTAGATTGCACTTCCTTGTGAATATATGCCTACAGTCAGCCCATTCCCCCTATATCTGTGAAAAGACTGTTTCATACACATATTTTTATTTCAATAGACATATCACAATGACTTCACTTTGTTTTCCGAAACACTAACGTTATGAGGGATTTAGTATCTTTCACATGGATGCACTCTTGTAAACCATTGGTAATTTTGATAGCAATAGAGGGTATCATTTGTTTGACGACGGGATGATAGAAAATAGGTTCAAACATCTTCTCGACTATTCCATATGAAGCGTCTTTATCATGAATGAAATCACGTAAAATGTATTCTTTTTTCTCACCAAAAGAAATAGGTAGAATCAAATCACTTTGAATGTAAAGGTGCTGTTTATGTTTATCAAGTGTCATTGGTGTTTCTATACCAATCGTATGCGCAGAAGTAAACATATTTTGTAGCATTGAAAAACCAAAGAGTTTTATCAAATTTTTACTCAATTGCACCCAGTTTCAGAACAACGCGTTGATTTTCAATTGAAAACAAAATGTGGTGTGTCTTTACATCATATTTACCTTTCATCACATGCTTCAACTTCTGTTGTATATAAGGATTTACTACATGAATGAAGCTTTCAACTGTATGATATAGACGCGGTATTATATTGATAGCAACTTTAGATTCTTCATAAGACTGGTAAATTTTCTTGATGCGATCACCATAGATGTCCACCCACCATTCATCATTAACTGAATCAGCTTTAGTGTAATATTCATGAGAAGCATACACCACACCGCTTCCAATAATAGGTGTTGGATGTCTTACAAAATGACGCAAGGTTGGAGAGAAATAAACTGTAAGTTTGTCATTATATTTCTGAATAACCAACTTATCTTTGTCCGCCATAATTTTCTCTCCATACTTCTTACCCACAGTCTCATTCCATCGTTTTAATAACTCAATAAGTGATAAAGGTTGAACACCACGCTTTTTCAAAATGATGCGTTCTTCACATTCTACATTATCTTAATCAAATATTTTAAATTTATAATGAAATTTGTTGATTCGATTTGAATAAACTTTTTTAACATTTGCAGTAGCAATTGACGTTAGATGTAGTCCATGGCCAAAACCGAGATGTGGATAGAATTCACTATCCAACCTCAGCGTAAGACCTTTAGTAAAAGAATGAAAGCGGATGAACTGTCTCCCACTCCAATGATAGATAGTAAACTCATAAGCTTTCTGATTTTTATTCTTCATGATGGAAGTATTACCACTATTGAATGCCTTAATAATTTTCTCATTCCCAAATGGACCATAATAATCTGATTTTATCTGAATCCATTCATAGTTCCACTTTCCATCTGACGTTAAATTGTATGGGAACTGGAATGCATTATTCATCGTTACTCGGTCATAGGTGCGAGGAGTCAATATCATTTCTTCCACATCATTCACATTCTGAATATTGCTATCATAGCAAATACTAGAAACGCCAACCTCCCATTCACCTTTTAAATGTAGTGGGCGATTTAATTCTACTCGATAGTCTGATGGTTTATTTTTGGGAAATTTATCCATAGAAGCATTGCTGGGTAAGTAAATTAGAAACGAGTCCTTATTTTCACTTTCCATATTATTCACATTAGAGAAAAATATGAATGCGTTTGCATTAACTCTTCATTCGGAAATGGAGTGTGATACTTGTCACAGCGTCTTTATGAAAAGGAATCAACGCGCCAGCATCGTCATATATGGCAATATCAATCTGTGGTATATAGTTTGATTTCAGGTCTGTATAATGCACTTTCTTAAAAGTATGCTCCGATATATACAGCTTTTTGGCTGGTATGGTATCATTGCTAAAAGTGGAGCTTCAGCATCTCCCACACGCACATCTTCACCAATATTGGAATATAACTGAAAATAGTTAATACGACGCGATAAGGATAGATGCTCGCTAGCTTTTGTTACAGTACCACTTTTAAACGTATTTTGATCAAAGCCCAAAATGTCCTTTAGGAAACTGAAGTGATCATGCGAGGTGCCAACACTCTTGTTCTATGTGAGATTCCACTCCAAGGCTCTACACACTTTCTGTATAAAGATACCGACCATTCTGTATCAACTTGATTTGACCCATCACATTTCAAATAGCGCATATCAAATTTTCCATGAACGGCTGCAGAGCGATGTCGCAAGAACTGATGAAAATCTTCTGAACAAACTAATACTACATCATCATCATCTAATTTACTAATGACGATTTGATCCGTTGATTTCGTATAAGTCAATGTTGCCACTTGTTTACCATCAACTCGAAGGAGAAAATTAAGTTTCTTCACTAATGTTTCAGGAGCTATGTTTGTCTTTCTTGGCTTAATCACAATCTTCTTCACCAATGTCTTTTCATTTTTCGAAATAAGATCCACATAAAAAGCTTTCTCTTTGTAAATCAAATCTTTACAACCACTTGGGTGGTAATTAACGTTATAATTATCATAGCTTGTTAAGGCGCTAGCGAGGTAACCTAAATCATTTCTTAAACTTGGACTTAAACCAACAATCCAATCTTTCTCAACTACATGATGTACATAATTATGATCATCATTCTGCGGAGTAAATTGGACAATATGTTTACACGCTTTATTCAGGAAATCATATATAAACTTTTTACATGATAAGAGATCTTTCTTTGGCCACTGTGGAATGTAAACTCGACAACCTTCTTCACACTGATAAGCCTCTGTACGCCTCACATTGATCGTCATCACTTCATGATTAAAAGTATAGACACAGTTGCTATGAGCAAATTGAGTGACACCCACTTCCCATTTTCCATTTAGCTGTTGTGTATGATCAATGGGAGTAGAAAAGAGTGCGGCTCGATTATTAGCAAATCTCTTTGTAGCCGCATTGCTAAGCAAAATATGATAAAACGACATTTTTATATTGCTGATCTTCGGCTTTGCATAACATCATGAAGACTTGGATTTTGGACTCTCTACAATATATCAGAGTTGATCGTGATGGAAGCGTACATTTCAAAAATTCTCATGGTCATACATCAAGAGGTATTACATTAACATGGCGACAATTTGTCAACGTCAATGATATCATGAGGGATTTGGAATATTTTGAAACATTAAGATTCATCTCCTTGGGTGATCAAGTTTGGCTTCAACGTTGCAACAATGAAATTCAAATCTGCCATTCTCATTCCGCAAACTGTTCCTCATTTCGCAAATACAATTGGGAGAAGTATAGACGATACATACATCTCTCCATCATGACATTTATTCGTCGTGAGTTCATCGCCCTACTATGCAAATCTTAATCAGACATGACTACCACGCACCATGAGTTGGAAATTAGATTCCCTACAACGTATTGAAACGGATCATGATCGAAACGTCTATTTCAAAGATTCAACTGGAAATGTGAGAAGAGAGTTTGCTTTATCTTATCGTCATTTTCAATCTCTACATCATATCATGAAGGATTTGAAATACTTCTATATGAAAAGACATTCACGTATTGGAAATCGCATATGGTTGCGCGTCAACAAACGGCGAATTCAACTTTATCATTCCCAACTTCATACTAACTTCACATTTCATCAAGGTAGTTGGGAAAAGTATAAAAGGAAGGTGCATCGCTCAATTTACTAATTTTTTCATGATGAAGCGCCATCGCTACACCATCGTCAACATTCTCCGTCACTTCAGACTCTACACCAAAATCGATCTAACAACACTACACCAACACCTTCCAAACAGCAAGTATTACCCGGGTCGTCTTCAAATGTTAGTTGTGAAAATGAGCAATTCACGGAATCTTCAACTCTTCCCAAATGGGACTGTACAGATTCTCGGCGCCCTTTCTCATTCATCGGCGCAGTCAATGCGCTTAGAGCTACAGAGACTACTACGTCGGATATGGAAGAGGGAGAGGTGTGTGATGTCGAATCTGACTGTGGACAACATGGTGATCTCTACTCAATTGAGTGACAGTGTATCATTTTTGAAGATTCGTACCAGCAGTTACAATTTGTGTTATGAACACGAACTTTTTCCTGCAGCTCTCATTAGTTGTTGGCTACCAGTGCATGTTGCAATCTTTCACAATAGTGAAGTGATCATTACTGGACTAAAATCTCATGTGCAAGCAAATATGATCCTAGACTATCTCATCGAGTATGTACGTACCCAGCGGATTGTAAAATAAAAAACAATTTTTCCAACATGATGTTTTTATTTCAAATCATGATAGAACTTACAAATCATTTTTTCATTAGAGGATGGATTACATGAAAAGTTTTGAATAACAGATACAAATCGAGATACATGTAAACGTTTTAAGATGAAGGTGTACAAAAGCAACACGCGTTGATGAAAGTGGATGTTGTAGTATGCGTTCATTTCGCTGATATTGACGCGTATGTTATCTCAACCACTGCTGTGTTGGTATATTTGGAGGTTGAGCAAGAGAGTCAAATAGCTCACCACGTCGGTCTTTTCCAATAAAGATCGCTTTCCAATGTTCACCGCCTAAATTCTGCGAATGAGTGTTTAGCACAATAAAGATGGGATAGTTATTTACTGCAGGTGGTAAGGTATCGAGCGAATAGACATTATCGAAAGCTTTCAACGTCGCTTCATCTGCATTACGCTGTACTTTAGTTTTAATATCGTCAGCAGTCAACCAACTCATTAACGATTATACTGAAGAATCACGTCACGATACTTTGTAATTTCAATATTTGAATCGAAGACTGCATAAATTAATACATTGATCGTCTCAGGTAGTGTTCTTTTGAACGTCAAATCCAAACGAATATTATGAGGCACGTTCGCTTGACGATAGGGTGCACTAATATCGCTGTCAGCAGTCAAATCAAATGCATAAATAGTATATCCACTCTTAAACTCTTTCATAGTCAGTCCGTTGGTGTCATCCGTATTGTAAAAACCAAAGACATCCATAAAATCAACATAACTGCGCATAAATTGATCCGCAGCAAAATCTGGTTTGTAGGGTGGACCAGGATGACTCACACCATTTACACGTAAAGCAATTTCACTTAACTGATTGTGTTTAAAATTGAAAGCATTCTTCCCTATATTACCATTAAATGCATCATTTTCAACCATTGCCACCATGAGGAGCTTCGGTGCTTCCGATGGAAAGAGGCCATCTTTCATGAAACTCTTTTGATCTTTCGGAATTGTAAAGGTGAGAAGCTTTGTATGCTGAACGGGGTAAATGGCATTTTGGCGGTTAAGACCTTCAGCATGTCCTCTAATGACACTTGGATTCGGTACTACTCGACGAATGTAAAGTGCAATATCTTCCACATGAATTCTAAAATTGTCAACTTTACCAAATGCATTCAGCGCAAATTCAGGCTTATTCAATGTCAGCTTGAGTCGCATGCTGGTATTACAGAGTAAAAACTTTGACTGTCTAAAGAAGTCTAAATTCAGCGGATCATATACCTGACATACTTTACTATCTTTAATCATAGCAGATCGCTTTGCAAAGCCACTGTTTGTTTCAACATCAAATTTTCCTGCTTCATCTCTGTACCATCCCATGGCTTCCATATGACTTTTTTGTGCTGCTGGATGAAACTGTGATACATGATTGAAATATGATTTATAGGGATAATCGCTTTGACCACCTTCCACCTGCTGCTCTCCAATCGTTAGAGAAACATCGCGAAGTAATGTAGTCAATGGTAAATTGTTCAGTCCAACTTTATGTGTATCGTCAATAGCAGTTTCATCTGCTTGTTGAATTCTAAACCTCAAATCAACCATCGCATAACTCAAATCTATGTAGTCATCACTACCACCAGGAATAACAAATTCAATGGGGCCAGCATTCTTAGCTGTTCGAGGATGATAATCTACAATACTTGAACTAAGAATATCTGTCTGTATGGCTTGTTGATCAAACAAACAAAAACCGGAAGTTTTACACTCCATGATTAGAAGTTATGGCAGCGTCGTCGTTTAGCGCCTGATGAATGATTAGAGCCTCTGCGACGTTTCCGTGAATGCCTTTTGACTGAAGATCGCACCTTACCAGCTCCGCGATGTTTCCTCCTTCCCTTATTCATTCGTTTAGGCGATTTCTTTCCTTGAGTAACACCAGCAAAGGTCTGCTTCAATGTTTTTAAACCGCGTTCCTTCCCACGATTCAACAAACTGCTCTTAAAACTTCTACCTCTGGAAAGATCACGAGCAACATCACCAGCAAAGCCAACGGCATTAATTAAAACATTTCGTTTTAAAGATCTTCCGACATTGGATATGATAGGTGCTACAACAGATTTCAGTGCACCAAGTATGCTACCTCCACGTTGGCGGCGAGCGCCGATGTAAATTTGTCCTCCACCACTTACATAGGAGGGTCGTGAATAAAATGAGGCAGTTGGATTCATAGCTCAAACCCTAAACATTGTTAGTTACAACTTTGCATGAATCACTGTCGATCACTTAGATGAAAGATGTCGGTACGACGCATCCAAGAGTTCATACTTGAAGGATAACCAGCCCATTTAACAAGACACCATTCTTCACCTTGCCGTTTTTTACATCGGATGATTTTCTCTACCAAATATGTTTCACTTTCAGTGACTACCTCAACCTCATCGCGGTAAAAGCTACCCTCAATTTCTTCATTATTGTAATCTTTCAACTTGTAGGTGGTGGGAGGGTCTTTTTGATCAATCCTTGATACTGTAAATACCTCCTCTGTCCAATTCGGAAGGTACCCTTTGGCAAAAACACTTTTCACTTTTGAGATACGAACTTTATCACCAATTTCAACATCACTTTTCACATGAGTGCGTTTACGCTAGAATGAGTCGCGCACTTTATCTACATTGTCAGCATTTACATCTACTGGTCTGAGTCCAATAGAACGATGGATAGAGTGATTGTAGGCATGGAGTGTATCTTGTAGAACCTTTGTACAATTTTGTGTCAAGTTGGCAGTAAAATGTCGCCACAAGCGATTTTTAATGTTCGATTAAAACGTTCAACGAGTGCAGCTTTATAAGCACTCTTTACACTAAACAATGCAATGTCATGCCTCTCAAATAATCTTCTCACATGCTGATTTTCAAACTCTTCCTTGATCACTCTGAATTCTTTTTGGAATGCGACCTTCTCGAAAAATTGTTTGGAATGCTTTTGCTACTCCTTTCCCTTCTTTAGTTTTTAAAGGTTGAGCCCACGCATAACGCGAGAAAATATCAATGACGGTTAAAATAAAAGTATTTCCTGAGTTTTGTTTTGAAATGGAGGCGACATCACACAAATCTGCTTGCCACTGTTCATCAATGTCATGAGCAATATAATGGCGGGTACGGTACTTCTTTTTCGCTTGTTTGTGGAGTGTATATGTAGCCTGACCCTTTAACCATCGTTTAACTTGTGATTGTGGAAGACCACTCGCTTTTGACAATTTCTTGATAGATGCAAATCCTGCTGGATGTTTTACATCATAATAGATTGACTTCAAACGCTCAGTCGATGACGACTGACCACTTTTCCTCCTTCTCATCTTTTTGCTTTCTTGCCTTTCTACATTTACAACAACTGCAGCATTTAGCTTTAGCGGTTTTGCGATCGTGTTCACATTGCTTAGGGGTTTCATTGTGAGAGCTGGCGCAGCAAGTGGCGCAGACAACGACATTCACCTCTGGCGGTTCATTACATGGTAGGCAACACATCTGCTTCATATTAATAGTCTGAGAACATGTATTTCTTGGGAGGAGCTGTTTTACGTTTTCCTTTTACTAGTTTTAGTGGTGGCGTAGATCTACGTCGAGTTCTTCCTCTTATTTGCTTAGTGAGTGTGGGAGGGGATGTAGCAGGTGACGTCTTAAACCCATTTGTTGGCATTTTCATCGTCTGTAGCATTGGAGCAGTAGCCACTGTTGAATCAAGTTCTTTCAATGTCTCATTATTCAAAGCAAATTTTGGCACATTATGCTTTTTCAATAGTTTAAGAAAGTATGTCCAACCAGGTGGAACATAGCCCTGACGGCGCTTTCTACGTGTCGCATACTGAATCAAGTCTTCATAACGTGAAGCATCAATCACTTTATTTTCATCTGTAATGATTTCTCCTCTATCATTTACATTGAGATGGGGTTCAATACTATTGAAAAGAGATATTGCATGTGCACGAGATGCTAAAGGTGTAGCAGTCGACACAGAGTCACGCATCTCATTCTTCAATTTTTTCAATTGTTCAACAGTTTCCGATTGTAATAATACAGCACGATGTGGATCTTTGATGTGAACATTTTGCTGATAATCTAATTCTTTCCTATACATTTGATTTGCAAGAGGTTGCTTTACTTGTTGTATAGCAGTCAATTGCACATATTCATCCTGAGGAATAACAATCATGCGAGAATAAGAACTCATAGTTTGTAGATAATCATGGGAATTTTCAAAATATCACTTCGAAATCTAAATTCTTTCGGACACTCTTGCGTAAAGTCTATGAATAAGTAACCGTGTGGTTTTTCAGTAGCTGCTTGAAAAATATCAATTAAGGCTTTTGATCCTCTTGGTGCAACTTGTCGCGCTAAAATTTCAAATTGACTTTTATCTCGCGGATTCTTGAAAATAGCATAATAGTGTGTATTCAGGTTTCTTTTCCATCAGAAAACAAATTTTGTGTGATATAGATGATAAAGCACCTTTTATGATGTGCTGCGCGAGTGAACATATCTGCAACATCTTTGGAATTCTTACTTTCTTTTAATAGATCATCCAATACAACAACATCATTAGACTGAAGATTATCCACTGGAATAATTCCTTCATGTCGAATAAAGTTGCGACTTTGCAATTCCTGAAACAGCGACGGTTGATAAATACCATAACACCAAATCACTCGATTGATAGGTTCCTTGAACAACTGCCTTCTTTTATCCAATAAATTCAGCGTGAAAATAGTTTTACCTGCATGGGATGGACCTGATACAGTCAGAACTTTACCGCATTGAAGTCTGAAATCCATTTTAATACTTTGAGATTCAACATTTGCATAATTAACGCTTAGAGTCAAAGATACTACCCAATACGTTGCCCACTACAGGAGCTAACATCGGAAGTAGTGCTGAAAGGAAACCACCCTTTTGTGTTAGAGTTTCCCTCTTTCTTTGAAGGGTGACTTTAGGATTGGAGATGAAGCGCAATTTTGTAGCATATCGCTTAAGTAACTTTCGTTGTTTTGGCGCTAATTTCTTCGTCCTTAACTTTCTCACATGAGAAATAATTTCACGAATGAATTTATCGTTAGCATGTCGTATAGAATTGTATCGCTGATTTGCTTTCATTCTTCGGAGAGCTTGAATGGCTGAAGAAAACTTTGAAGACGTTTGACTTTTACGTTTCGTCATTTTACGTTTCGCCATTTTCCGTGTTAGTCTTTTCTAAAACCTGTCTTTACCACATTTGCATAGGTACTAACTATTGCGACATAAGTGACACTAGAAATGAGCAATATCACAGTGGTTACATTGGCAAAGTTGAATGCAATTACGTATGAAACAGCGTTGACAAAAAGCATGCTTACATCTCTTGAAGATGCGCTTTTCATTTCCATCCTTTCGCTTACATACATCACAACACATAGTTTCACCGTTACTGGTAACGTCTATAGCAAGTCTTTTTGAAGATATGAATTTGCTAGCCTTTTCTAAATAATAGACGCATGTGCAGAAGAACTATACTTCGAGAGTGAGCAGACATAGCTCGAAAACCAGTTGTGCTACAATCAAGTACCACTGCATTTTCAATTTTTCTTTATGGAAAGTTGAATGTGAATATCTGAAATCGCTTCAATCACTAGACTGCTACCATGATGGTTAAATGCGTTAAGACGTTCAGCAATTTTTATCATATGTCTTTTAAAAAATTCTTCGGGGTGATCTACCACTTCCATTGAATAAGAAGCAAAATGGAAAGAGCGACTTTCCACCTCTTCCTTTCCAAAATGACTAAACTTAATTTTCGCAACTAATCGCGCCATGACAATGCTATCAGAGAATGTATTCATTAACTCTAGAAATAGAGTGCTAGCATCATCGATCACTGCTTCGATGTCGGTCTCATCTTAAAGGAAATTTATCACATAATCTTGAACAGCTCCTTTTAAACTTTGTCTATGAAAATGTAATGTTCCGCAGTCATTTGAGGAAAACATGATCGCCCTTTAACTAACCCATCCATTGCATGAAAACAACAACTCTTCTCATAATAACATTTATTGAATAAGTGTAACAAGCATGCATTATAAATCAATGGTTTGAAACAGATAAAATAGATACAGCTGGTAACTATCATACAGCGAGCAATGATAACCATACAGGACTTTGGCAGTGTTGAGGTAAGGAGGAAAGAAGCATTGGTTATGAACGTAGCTACTACAACGAACAGACAAAATAGGAACACACAAATCCTTAAAACGTGTCGTGACTTCATGATAATGTTGATTCACTCTACTATCCCAAGGCGGGAGCAAAATATCATCAATGATTAGATTGGGAAATACTTTCCTCTCCTTAGTAGGATCATTACAAAAGATGCGTATAACATTGAAAGCAGCTAACCATCGTTTAAAGTCAATAAGAAGAGCACTGTCACAAGAAAAGCCATAGTATTGCAAATATTTCAGATTAAGTCCATGAATGTGTCTTCTCGTCCATTGATCAACATTGGGATCGCAGTTGGCATGTTGATGATAGACACTAACAATCTGATATGTCCAATCGTTCATAGCAATAGCACTGAGCTCCTGTACAGGTTCACCCTCACAATCCATAAAAATGATGATAGAAGCCTAAAACGGAAATTTACACATCTAAGGAAACGTTCTATAACATATCACAAAATGAAGAATTACATCGATGCTTTTCACGACAAAATACACAAATGATATGATGGCAACGAAGAAGTAAAATGTATCTAATAAGACCGCGTCTACGACACTCAAAGCACATAAGCGAATTGTCATAGGGTAGAGTTAGGAAAGGACTAGTAATTCTCCTTCTTTGATTTGCGTTTTGATGCAGCATTCTTCTCCGACTTGCGCTTCGTACCACTGCTGTTAAGGATTTGATCAATTATATCATCCACGTTGGGTGGTTTTGGAATATATAGGATGGATTCCATATGCATGGAGAGAGAGGCTATTTTATTATCCTTGTCCCGACCATAATATAGCCCATTCACTTTGAAAAGGATATCCCAAGTACCTCCTCCGAGCTCGTCGCATGTGATGGGTGTTGAATGATTGCCCTCCTTCTTATAGTAAGTACAACAATGTGATACCGGTAGGCAAATTTGATTACCATCCCAAATCTTTCTATAGGGAGTATACCTTGTCATCTCTCGCCTTCCACTCTTGAGCAAGAGGAGTAGGAATGTCCATATTTAACGTCACGTACTCCTCAATAATGTCAAGTTGGTGACGAATGTATGGACTCACGGGGATCAGTATGTAGTCCCCATACTGATTGTGCATTATCTTTACATCCGTGGAAGGGAGCATTCCCGTTTGTAGTACTACGCTATGATCGTCATAACGCAAGACTTGTTTAAATTTACGCTGTAGCGGTGTAGGATTATGTACCTTGGTTGTTTCTTCCACTGGCCTCAGTTGTAGATGATCTGATCGTAGCGAACCTTGTAACGTCTGACCGCCATTTTGTCCTACTAGTGCAGCAGATGGAGTAGATGCCTGAAAATGAAAAAGATTGTATTAAGCTTACGTTCAAGGGAGGAGAGGGAGGGAAGTAGCGACTTACCATTTTAGTTGGATAATAGAATAGGGAAGTAGAGAGAGAGAGAAAATGTGCGTCCGTCACTCGTGCGATTCAACGATGGAATGATTTTCACTGTGGAAGGCTTGCTATTTATATAGAAATGCTTGATTCTCATTGAATGATGATCCTCATTGGACAATAACATCAAGCTGATTCCAAATCTGGCCTCCGTTTACCAATCCGAGCCTTCGTTCGCCCGCTGGAGCTGTTTCTTGTGAAATTCTAACTCTGTCGTTTTTCGCCAAACTCCCAAATCTTAAATGGCGTCTCACATCTAAACAAAGACAGATATGAACAAGCCGTTTCTTTCACTGAATTTGTCTTACTCTTAGCTTTCAAACGAGCTATTGCACGACTTTCTACGATCACTAGAACCAACATTGGAAGATCGCTGTCGAGGGGGGAGTCGGTGAAATTTGATGAAACAAACTTGGGTCAGGGTCCCAGGTCGAAATTCGACACTTTGGAAAAAAATTTTCCCATACAAAGTCACTCTGACACTTAGGATTTTTTCAGGTGAGGTCCGACGTGAAATCTTGTAACAGCTCTAACTTTTGAACGGCTGATCGGATTGACTCGCAACAAAAATGTCATTGAGCATTTTTTTCTCCTCTTTCAAATGAGTATCTATAAGACAAAATCCATCCACTAGAACCAACATTGGAAGATCGCTGCCGAGGGGGGGGGTGAAAAAATTTTGTTAACCCAACTTTTGACGAGAAACACGATGGGAGTGGTCTCGCACCGAAATTCCACCATTCCAACCTGGCCGGCACACCACGCCAACCTGGCCAGCACACCACGACAGCTCGGAGAGCGCACCACGAACAACCTCTGGCAACGCCAACCTCGTCGTTCCAGAGGGGGGGAGTCGGACTCGAAGCAACCAGGTGTCGGACTAGGGCCGACGCCCTAGTCTAACAGGAGGGGGGGCGCAGTTTGGGTGTTCGCCGTTTTATTACTACTATTACATGCCCAGAAATTGTCACGGAGTACAATGCCTTCATGGGAGGAATCGATCTAATGGACAGTCTGGTGTCATTGTACAAATATGTACAAGTTTCGAAGTATCCGGTGGCCGATGTTCATTTGGCATCACATGACGCATTTGGCATTGGTGAATGCATGGCTTTTTTATAGGAGAGAAGCTTCACAAATGGGATTACCGGTGAGTAGCGCTAATGTATACATAGGCCTTTTCATCATGAAATCGATGAATGAAATCGAGATTTGCATGTTCATTGAAACTACGTCTAGGCTAGATGGATACGAGAATAACACTATCTGCGTATGTTTGTTCTTTTGCTATAATCATAAGCTCATTTAGGCTGCTGAATGCATGTTTTGCTCAGCCTAACAATGATTATTTCATATAATTTTATGTTATTTCAAGCATCTTATTTCGATTTTGCAGTTCAGTTTTGCAGGCTAAGGGCCTAAACAAAACATGAAGTCATTTCGTTTCATATTTCTCTTTCGTACATATTTTACACGTACTAATTGATCTTTATATAATTCTTAATCTTGTAGAAATCTTTCGTGCATGAATAAAGGATAATAAATGTTTATTTGATTATTTCCAATAAACAATGGAAACATTACAAATAGAATACATGTATGAGTAATTATGATAATGATTATGATGATAATTATGAAGAATCGGTGCATAGTATACAAGTAGGTTTCATTTCTGCATCTGTATTTTCCAAACCGAACCGTTGAAGACCTTTCAACTTCAAGTAGCCGACGGCCTTGTGAAGCTGCAGAAAAGACTCGGTCGGCCATCTTTTCTAGAGGACCTGATTCCGGCTCGAAAACGTCCAGCAATAAGGTGGTCCAGTACCGATATGGCCATTCGGTATGATTGTATCGATCATTTTCCGATCCACAAGGAGATTAGAGCACGCTGTTACAATTGTGACTCAAGATCCATTTTTACTCACATCTTCTGCTCAAAATGCAACGTCTACCTGTGTCCAACAGGAAACAGAAACTGTTTCTTCAGCTATCACCATCGAGCTTGAAACTCTTTTGAGTTCTAAATACATAGAGATGATCTTTGGAAAACTAAGTCTTTTGATTTTTATCTTAATTAGACAATATTTGATTGAATAAAAATGAATTTTTTTCTTGCAATTATGACTTAAATGCCCATGGTAGCAAATCTGCTACCGACCCTAAATTTGTCTGAAGACCAGATATCTAAACTTTTACTTCATAAAGTTAATCTCTGATATCTGATATACTATCCACATAATTTTGAAATTTTTCGTACAATGGGAACTACCCTTGGGTATTTATGGGTTTTAAGCATCGTTTTTGATAACAAATGTGCACATTCAGCATCTGCATTTGGTTTCATCTTTTGTTAAAAAAAGTTGCAGAGGCCTGCTCCTCACAGCAGGCCTATTATCATTTCAATGATTTTGATTTCTGTAGTAGCCTACTATAGAATTAGCTGATCACAAAGCTAATCATATCCATTATCTGGCCCGCTACTAGAGCCGTTTTTAACACCTATGAGCTGAATGATTCGCATGCAACATGCAAAACTTGCAAGTCATGGCATACATGTACAACATGTACATTTGAAAAATTTCTCTTCTTTGTCCATGACTCGGTCTCCCACGAAATTTGTTTCGCACGCTCGCATCACCTTGGCCTCCAGACAAAAAAAGTGCGAACTGAAGTATAGGGCGAACAGATCTCTCCAAATGTGCACCTATAGCACAATGCAACTAATATTTAAGACTCACAGTTCACGAACAATCATAAAGGTCAATCGTTTTGCAAACTTCAATTTTCAACAAATACACTTTGTCATGTCTTAATAGTTGTTTCCTGTAACGTAAGTGATGCAATTGTCATTCATATCTTGACATCCACTCCACTTTCTGTTATGTTTTTATTAATTCACATGTTTGCCTGACTACAAGTTTTCAACTGCACAAACCAAGAAAAGCAACTGCACATTTGAATTTAGAACTGCAGAAATTGTGTCCAGTTGCACGTTAAAAAATCCTATAGCTAAACAACAGTGCATGAGAGTGACCATGATCTACCATGGACGTTACTTAGAGAACGATCTGCCGCGATGATTGGTGTGGTACATTCGAATATACTGTAAAACAAGTTTCTATTTCCTAAAACTGAGGATTCGCGTTGTTGTATTTCACTTGGAGAACGCATTAAGTGAATTACATGTGCTTGTATGTCGGCCATCCTTATTAGGTACTAGTCTCAAAAGGGTATTTCGGTCTATCTTTCAGTATTTGTACAAATCTCATGGTTCCTATTTCATCAAAGCCCTAATGATTGCTTAGGTGGAAGTTGCTTTGAAACCTTTGCATACATCAATTTAGGAGATAATAAGAGACAAAAGATCTGATCAACTCAAAACATAAATTCATTATGCTGAAATCACATTTTTTAACTTCATTTAAGTTAGATTAAAAAAATACAAAAAATATCATGCGAATAGCGATAACTAAAAATACAATCCCAAGTTGCATCAGTAAAGAAAAATGCCTAATATAGTCATTTTACTTTCTTTGACTAAGGATGATTTAAATAAATAGAGCTATAATTGGAAATTTACAGTTCTAATCATCGTATCATGGTATTATACTGAGTGAGTGACAACTGATTTGTCAGACGCCCTTGATTCCTCGACCGCTTCCTATGGTAGGTTCTATATATTTGTCACACGTGCTGAAGTGACAGCAAGCAAGGTTGGACCTAGGGTTTTGGGTCGACCTTGGGTAAGTGATACAAAACTTGGGTTTTCTATTAATGCTGAATATATACAGATCAAGTTACAAAAATTAATATTTTGATTTGAATCTTAGGAGAGCTACAGGATAAGAGCATAAAGTTCTGATATTTTATCAAGGTTCCACTGGATTCACAGAATATTTCAAAAGTGAAATACTTGTGATTATTAGCGATTTCATTCTCGGCTTGACAATACGTAAAGTTCATACATATCGTATCTACTTTAAGTTTACATGTCTTTTGCTGCATTTGTGCATATTGAATTTTTATATATTCCGCATATTTTACATCTTCGCAGTTATCTTCTCACCCTTAACTTTCTGCGATAGCCGACATTTATCCAAAAATTAAAATCCTTCCGATTTCTCATTCTAAAAATGTTTAACCATTCACTTACTGCGCAGCTATATAATATTTATCAAGCTTGTTTATATTTCTGAATGATAAAATGAAAAACAATTGCTTTGCTATGAGCAATGTGTAACTCAATCATAACTAAATCAAAGATCTTCAATTAGTCAGCATATCAGTGTAGGTTAAATTAAAAGAAAACTTTATGACGTAGTACATGTACTTAGGCTACTAATTACATTAGTTATTGCAATAATAAATCGTTCCCCACTAATACCACACTTCTCATGGGCCCAATAGGAATTTTGGCCTATAGAAGAATCTTTATGTCAGCACAAAATACAAAGAATGCACTTCGTCTACTTGACCTCATTCATTTATTTAAACTTATGTTTTGGGTTTTGACCCCAAGTTTTTGCCCAACCTTGCAGCAAGCGGCGAGGGTGAGAGTTGTCATCTCAAAGTTCGAGAGATGAGATTTTCGTCTCTAAACTGCAGAGCAGGGCTGTGGAGCCGATGCGTTATCTCATCGGCTCCGGCTCCGGCTCCACGACACTGATGTGAAAGGCTCCGGCTCGGCTCCGGCTCCGGCTCCGGCTCGGCTCGGCTCCGGCTCCGACTTCAAATTCAGGTTCTATCTATGCTGGTTATCCTGGATCCGTTGAACGGGTTTTTGGATAACGGTGTGGCCTTTAGAGGCTTGCTACAATCATCAAATTAGTTTTCATTAACAAGCAACGACTTAAGTTAATAACAAAAATGATAATAGCCTAATATAATGACAAATAACATACTTGTCATATATTTTTGCATGAGTTGACTATCTCTGAAAGATAAAATAAAGTTATAGCCAGGATTGGTTAAATTAGATAAAGATCTCCCGCACTGGCTAAATATAAATTGGCCTAGCCTGCAACCAGTCTACTACGAGGCTACATTAAATAAGACCACATGAGTGATGATGATATACCTAATTAGCCGTCACAGGGGCCGAATAGTAGTATAAGTTTTTTTTACAAAGCTTGAATATGAAACTGGATAGCGTATGCCTCTAAATAGCTTATAGGGCCTGTATCTACTCGAACATGAAAGGGTATCGGCTATGTAGCCAAATATACCTTATCAATAAAGATATCAATTGCTTTATTGAATATTAAAGTGTATATAGGCTAGCTTAGGTTGTTATTGTTATTTGTTATTGCCTTTATTCAATAGTCTGTTAGTCCATGAATAATATGATCGGTGGGTAGCCCACGACTCATCATCTGTAGAAATTGTAATTTAGATAGCCTCATTGCAGTGTAGGCTAGAAATGTACAATTGAAAATCATTCTTAAAAAAATTAAAAATATCTAATTTAGGACAAGTTTTGTAATTCTATGCAGCATACTTAATAAGTTAAGGCCTAACTTACATTATATTAATTTCGTATTTTTCATTATGGCGTAAAGTTGCACTAAATAATTCATCAATGATTCATGTATATTATTATATTCAATTTATATATAACACATTGCCACTATTCCTCTGATGATGGTTAGGCTGATGAAACTGAACTCGGAGTATCACACAGTATGTTGCAGGGTGCTATGCATAATAAATATTTGACTGCGAGCACCGAGCAGAAATCCCATCTACTTTGCTAGCTTTCGAATGCGCGTGCGGTTTAATGTCACAGACAATAGAAAAGGGAGGTCAAAAGGCGCCTTTATTGAGAGCGTCTCAGTCTTTTTTTATTGTTTACATATAAGTCAGCATGATATCAGCATAAGGTGTTGACAGACGGAAAAAATAATAATGAAAATTCTTGAAATCTGGGGGAATGACATTTGGTGAAATATTATTACACGATACGGCTCTTGTGCAGTCCTCCCCCCCCATTTTTTCTCTGGTCAAAAGATGCAGCACCATTGGATGTCCGTTTCAGCATCACCGGTTTGAGTGAAGCATTCCGTGCTGTTGTAAAAATCTACGTGGGTAATTGCGATGTCATGCTGGTCGCAAACTTCGTCAGCAAGTCAACATCGTAATTTGCCTTCGGGTTTTTCGCATTGAAATATACCCTTTGAATTTTGAAGTCAAAGGAAATTCATTGTGAATGAGATACCTTTAGAATAATAGGGCGCTACTAGAAGTGGCTGGGGATCGCTTATTGCTATAGCCATGTGAGGACTTGTAGTCAGGTCATTCGTGTGAGTGTGAAGAGTTATCCCTCCAATCAAAATTGATCAAATTGAATAATCGATTGTTTTGAAAAATGTAGGTGGGGGGACTGCGCAAGAGCCTACAATACAATCTAAGGAAATTGGCATTGTCACAGATGCCAGTAGCTTCTGCCAGTAGCCATACCGATAGATGATAGCCTACATAGTAACCGTATTAGATTTAAGACATTGCGCAAGAAATGTAACTATATTATCTTTGCTGACTGAACTGGAAATGTGTACATAAATGACTGGCGACTTGTCTCTAGGAATCTACAATCATCTAGTTAGCATGCATATAACAAGTCTTCAAATTAATGGATTTTGGAGAATACGTTGTCAATATGGAAATTGGTCTTACGAAACATATGCAATAAAAAAATATTACACATGTGTGTAAATATATAATAAATATAATACAAAAGAAGGCAGCAACTGCAACGAAAGATATCGTGGAAGACAGATCATTGGTATACTTAAAAGACATATCTTTAGATTTCAAATGATTTAATTTTTTTATGATGCCAATTAATAACATTCAAAATTCTAGATTTATATCAAAACTCAAACTATCGGAGCCGGAGTCGGAGCCGGAGTCGGAGCCGGAGCCTTTGTGATAAATCGGCTCCGGCTCCGGCTCCGACCAAAACCATCGGCTCCTTAAGGCTCCGGCTCCGGCTCGGCTCCGGCTCCACAGCCCTGCTGCAGAGGGAGGGTTTAATGTTTGCTGAGTTTGAGTGTAGCCTACCTTTTAATAATTACTAATTCTTCAATTGTCTATGCTTTATAACGTTAGTGGAGGTTCCCAAATTTCGTGTGCCTGTGCAAAAAATGAAGCTTTATCGTGGGACGTGTAGTAACCCTATGTTAATGTTGCTTATCTCAATTTTAGATGCGGATATCCCCATGTTCAGCTCGAGGCTCATGCGACTGATCTTCACAAGACGCTATTTCCTATCGAAAAGCCGCTACGTTTGGGAGGAGATTCTCATCGACAACCAAGTGCTGACAAAACAATGTTCAGTGTTAAAGGTATAGTAGCCTCTGCCTTCTATAAGGAGACTTCCACTATCAATGCCTCTCGATATGCACTTGAGGACTGCTCAAATATTGTTGCAAACATTGTTCAATAAGAAGCTTTTAACCGTTGACATGGTCTCTTCACTGTATCATCTGTCAAAGCTCACCACCATTTTTTGAAGGCGGCCCAGAAATGTATTCCAATATATTTATGGAAAACGTAGGAGCATAATCTTTTTGCTGTACCCTACCTTCTTTCCTTTGTCTTTACATATCCAAATTTTATTCAAACAAATGTAGCGAGGCAGACACCATCTCCTTTATTTATGTTTCGTGTCGTCGATATTTCGTTTTCATGTGAGATGATAGACATTATTGTAATCATCAATATTGAAAATTGTTATATATTTTTCAAAAACTTTTGATCAGAATTTTGATGAAGTTGTGAAAATATGTTCTCTACATGCGTTGAGTCATTTGTTAGACCAGACGAAAACCTTGCTAGACTGTCCACGACGACGGCGAAACTGCTGTTTTCATAAGTAATGCAGCTTGGGGTCCTTTAAAAGACTTAAGAACTGCTTTCTTAAACTTAAGGAAGTGTTTCACTGAAGAGACTTAGAGGGCCAGACATTTTTTATCTATGGTGCTTACTAAACTACCTATTAAGCATAGCATATTTTTTTACCCTGCAGGGATACCGTGGGTAGATTGTCAACTTAAAGAATGTCTATATCATAAAGTAGGCATATTTAGGTACAGTGGTAACTCAGCATTTATTAAATCCCCAATGTGCATACACTTTCGATTTCATAAAATTAACTTGACACGAAACCCAGCACCACATGTGAGATATGAAAATTTTTGCACTTTTGAAGAAATGTAGGCTACACGAATTTGGCTTATTATGACAGCAATACAGATGGAAGAAAGTAATTTACAAATCCTCCATATCATGACAACCTTGAGAGATAATATGGTTTATTATATTAGCAATTTGATGGCTTGCCATTGATTTAAAGCTCATGCCTTCCTATAATAAGATTATTTTCTTAAGCGTGATCATATCACAAACTACCTGCCACTAGTACTGTATTTCTTTGCAGCAATCCAAAAAAATATATTCTTCATGTGGACATGCAAAAGTAAGGTGTTTTTGAATTTCAAATGAATTTTTATGCCAAAAATCCCGCATGAAACTTAAAATGAAAGACATTTTCAGTTAGAACAGACGAAGACCAATTGAATGATGTGTAGGCTCAAAACTTGGACACAAAATGCAAAAGACAGAAATCAATCAATCCAAAAACACTAAAATTTCTAGATTTTACCTTTCAGGTCTACTTGTGATGAACTTTTTGTTGCAAAATATGTTATCAATTGGAGGAATTGTTAATAATGAAATATGCCTTGTATATCAGGTTTAGACTGCAACTTAGGTACACCCCTGTGGGAACGAATCTTGCGAAAAACTAGCGAATGCCGGCTGCAGAATATCATGCTAAAGTTCAGTCATATTTGCGGGATATTCGCTGGCGAAGTTCGCCGGCGACAATTCGCGCTCTATATGTCACCTTTTACTTTTGACTTTCTCTCTTATTTTCTTTAGTAATCCGTCTCTACAGCCGAGGCTCTATTCTCTCCCTCACCTCCTCACTATCCCCCACATATGGCTAATCTATTTAAGAAATAAGTGCAGACTATCATTCTTTGATAATGATAAGAATATAGAGAATCCACATATATCAATTTTCATAACATCTCTTGACATTCAATAATTTACAACAATGACAAATATTTGAATAATATTATAGTATTTACTGCGACATTTATGGAAGATAAATACTTTTTTTAGTTTAAGCCTTCGTGAATTAAAAAAAGATCCCTTTTTATCAGATCAGACTGAGTATACAATATATTTTCATGTGAAGGTAATATACGAACATTACTACTTACCACTAATTAGTTGCTACAATATCCACGATTTCGCCGGTTGGCGAAAAATCAGCTCGCATTAGTAAACAAATATCTACCAACTAATTATAGCAACTTTTTCGCCACCTGTCGTTTTTTTAATTTTACACATGTTTTTGGATAAATTATGACCATTTTCACATGCGGAGATAGTTTTTACACGAAAATGAACCTTTAAAAAAATTATCCACAAAATCGCTACCTCGCCAGATAATCTGTTGATATTAGCAAGATGCGTTCCCACAGGGACTAGACGAAATGACTTACTAAGTCTTTAAGTCTGATCAGATTCTTGCAAAGTCTGATCAGAACTTATTATTGGTCCAGAAAACATTTCCTAACCAGAAAGTATCACTTGCTTTAAGTCTTATCTTTTGCAAAATAAGATCTTTTCAGATCTTACCAGTCGATAATTGAAATTAAAAGAAGTCAATTAAAATTTAAAACTTGAAGTCCGAATGTAGTACGGAGATCAGACGACATCAATGGTTTCGGTTGTTAAATGACCTTGATGGAACATCAGTGCACTGGACAAACGCAACATATAAGACTTTTTCAACTTAAAGGATTTCTAGAAAATCACAAATAAGATCTTATAAGATCTGATAAGATTTGCTAATGAGACTTCCCAAGTAGCACAAACTTCTTACGTACGTTGGTCCTACATTGGTCCTTTGAATGTTACATTGGCTTTCAGTGGCCTTCGTTAGCCGACATAAGCCAACATTGGTCCAACGTTTGTATCTTTCCATTGGTTTCGAAAATTGGTTGGCTTGGAGTTGGCTTACACTGGCTATCTTAATCCTTTAGTGAACCAATGTAAAATGAAAATGTAGATAGCCATCTTCGAGCCAATGATGGACCATTAATGGTAATTTTGACTGAAAGGCTAGATGACAGTTGAATAAAGTGCATAGGAAGAAAAAAATTGTCATGGAACATACTCTATTAGCGTTGCCCTATTATTGTTTTATTACAATATTTTAATGGATATATATTTCTGAATCAGATTAAATTATCGATAAACACATGGATTATAGATGACACTGAATGTTTCATGCAATATTCACAAATTTCGTTATTAGAATTCGTCAACTGACAAGCAAAAGGCTACAGATTTCTCTACTTCTCGTTGTCAACAGTAAGTCTCTAATTTTTTGGAAATTTGTATTTCAAAACAGGCAAATCAACCTATTGTAAACTTTGCTTGATTCACACTAAAGACCTGAATTATCAATTATCTGATGATCTATCAACCAGCACCCATTGGCTTATCTCTTTTGTAAATGACATTTACCCTCCATAAATAGATGTCAGTAGACAGTCTGAAAGTTGCTCGTGATGTGAAATGTGTTTGAATTAAGAAAATATTTACTACATCACAATTCTTTTTGTTTTACTCTTTTGTTTTAAGTTTTCACTTTTAAGCAATGAGCACAAGATTGGAAGAAACCACAAAAGTAAGAGGCGTATTCAGTAACGGCTAGAGTGAGAAATAGATCCGCTTTGATAACATTCGAATTCCTGATTGAGATTGGCCATTGTTACAGTTTAATGACAACAAAACCAGACTATAGTTACGATGAGATCTCAGAATGCGAATCGTGCATTCTCAGACTACGATTCTTACACATGCAATTCTTACGATGCACACACATACAAAAACAAGTTAAGTGGAATGGAACATCCTCATTTTTTGCAGAAGGTAATCCTACTCATATGCGTATGTGCGAATTGTTAACCCATGATGTGCCGTTACCTACATTTGGGAATTTAGGATGTGCAGAATTCGTTTTCATTCGGGAATCACTAATATTATGAAGCATTTATAGACGGGATGAATGAAGAGACAGGATTAGCGCATATGTTGGAAACGCAGCACTTCCATGATGTTTTATCAACATGTTGGCATGTCTTTCCGAATATATCACTGCCAGTTGAGCATGTTGTCAGTCGCACGCAATGTGTGTGTGAGACCCCGCTCGTCAGGGTTTGAGTGTTCAGGCTAAGGTCGAAACGAACTAGATGAGCACCTGCTGATGACTGACCGCACCTGCAGCATTAGCACGTCCCCCCGACAAAAAAAGACAATCCGCGGATTGTCTTTGTTTGTCGGGCCTTGGTCAATAGGTTCAGTATTGGTAGAAATTGATCATCAGTAGAATTGTGGCATTGTTGTATTCCACTACTATGTAGAAATGTAAAAAAAGAGTAATTATTTATTTTGTGTAGTGTTACTTCTAGGGTGTAGCATTATTTCTTTTAAGTTCTAGTATACGCCTACATATAGCTAGCCTATATGTCATAGTCGACTGCCAATCTTCCGCCATCTGGCTGAAATTCGCCAAAAAAGGGTCTGAAAAGTCGTCTATTTTTCATCCACGGACACGGACGGCTTGCTCTCTATAAATTCAGTGAAATCGTTAATTTTACATGCTTCAAACTGCTTCAACCTGATAATATTGTCTACAATGGCTATACAATACTTATGAAGCAATACTACATGAACACTAAATACTAAAAATTTTGAATTTGTTATTGTTGAAATGCTTCGCACATGTGTCAAAGTCGTCCTCATTCTTGATAACTCAATTAACTGCTAAAGACAGCATTTTCATAAATGGAATAACTGTTCATATGTTTTCATACTCATGCAGCAGTTAAATCTAGCCGGACGCATCAAAGAGTAACAATGTAAGAATAGAACGAGTCAGATATCGCCGCAATATTAGAACTACGCTTCGGATGAATGCCCTCAATCGAGTTCGAAATTTAATGTAATCACGCTTCTTCGCTCTCGATTGAGTGCGAAAAGTGAAAATCGCGTTTGATCTCAATACATTTAATACATTAAGTCAACCAATGTTTGCTAATGGGAGGCTACGGTGGGATTTGGTTGACCACGGCGGCAGCTAAAGATTACGTTGGCTTAAAGAGGCAATAAAGTGGGATTAAATTGGCGTTTGTTGGCATAAGGATAGCTAGAGCGGCGCTTGGATGGCCATCGCACGAAAATATGTTGGATTACGTTGGTTCAAGACCGGTTCTAGGTTGGATTGTCGTCATAGAACCAATGTAGGCCCGCTGTATCATTTCCAACTTTTGACCATTGTAAATGGCCAATAAAAGTCCAACGTAGAACCAACGTATCTGTGTTACTTGGGTTAGCACGACTGATACTTTCTGGTCAGAACTTGTAAGATTTCCTTAGTAAGATTAGGTAAGTCATTTCGTCTAGTGTAGAGATTATTTGTCAGCCATTCGGTTGGGAGTGACTTGGACTATGGCACAATCTTAAAATCAATCAATTTGTAGATTTCAAGTAAAAAAATATCGCAGTAATAAGAACGAATTCCACTTCAGAGACAGTAATATATATACTAATACTAACTTAATTACATGAAAATTAAAGCATTTTGTCTGGCATAGACCTATAACTGTGTGGAGAAAAAGTTTGAGCAATTTTTCACAAACAATTGTTTTTTCTCTGAAAACTCCTGATTCAAAAATTAATCTATTCAAACAAAGTCACGAAAACGTACGTCTGTTGTCAAAGAAAAATTCACTAAAAATGTATATATATTAATTGTAGCAAATTTAGACCTAATTTCTTGTCTAAAAATGAGATTCGGTGTGTTTTTGGTTTTTACCCAAGTCGCCCCCACCCCTTCTTACGGTTAGAGACATTGAAATTGACTCACCCTGAGC
>CAJQUW010016698.1:0-29168 GCA_907163375.1 Prostheceraeus crozeri
ATCTCATGCACCTTGGGTGACTTTTTCGGGGTTCTGACTTTGACCGTGACCCGTCCATAAGTGCGTTCGCATGGACTTCTTATTCATGTGACGCATCGTCTCAATTGATTCGTCACTATCCTCATCACTCGAGTAGTCGGCGATGCAGGGGCTTGGTGACACCACCGGTCTCGTTTGTGTTGTCGATCGCTCCATCGGAGATTGGGGAGGTGTACTGGTACGTTCCACTGGCGAAGTGGTACGATCAGCAGTACCGTTCTCAACTGCGGCTTTCTGTTTGCGATCCATTATGACTTGTAGATTTAAAATAATTGTAACTTGTAAACGTGAGGATTAGAACCTTTGATAAGAATTGGTACAAACCTCGGACTTATATACTTTTTAAACAAAGGAAATCCTAACAGCCAATCAGAGAGGTACCGAACTTCCCTAAAGAATATATATAACTATATAAAGGATGACATTGTTCCAAACTGTTAAGTACTTATCCTCAACGTTCCATAACAAGAAGCATGTCCTCAAAACCACTATTTTATTTTCAAAATGACAGCCAAGTCATTATGGGAGGTCAGTTGGACATGACCATGCATCTGTCTTGCGGCTGCAAAGTGGCCCTATGGAAGACCTTGACTGTCTCTGCACTTCAAAGGCGGAATGGACTACCGGTGAAGTGTCCGGTACACGATATGTGACCATGACTTTAGTAAAAATCCGACATTCCATGAGTGGTGTGATGACTTCTTGAAGATCATGGAGTCGCCTGAGGGACGTGATTTGCACCCGTCATTTATTTTTCACGCTTAAATTAAACTTACATTGTAAATCTCTTGTCTTTTCATTTTTAAACATAGTTCTGGAATTGGTTTTCTTATTGGGGAGCAACTAAATCATAACTGCACAGTAAAGTTTCACATCTAAATAGTGCTACATTAAAATAATTGTAACAAGAGTCGCAATTGAGCAAACCCATTCAAAATCAAACAACGGACGTCTATCAGGACGTACCCAAGTGCTCAGAACCAAACCACACAAGTTCGATCATAGACGATCCCAAACACAGTGTACCAAACACATGTACCTATCCAGTTATACAGATCTCATACAAGTTCCTATTGATAACACTGAATTATACTTGTACCTATCCGTGTGCCTATCGATAACTAAACTATTCCTGTACCTATCCATGTACCTATCCATGTTACTATTGATAACACTAAACTTTACATGTACTATCCATGTACCGATTGAACCCCCCCTTATTATCTCCAAAGACCTATTGATAAACACAAAACTATAAAAAAAACAAATTATAATAATTTTAAACAAATTTATTTACATTTACCTATCCATAGATGTACCCATCCCATGTGTGTCATGCCTTAAATGAAACTTACATTGTAAATCTTCTTGTCTTTTTTCACTTTAAACAAGTTTCTGGAATTGGTTTTCTTATTGGGGAGCAACTAAATCATAACTGCACATTAAAGTTTCACATCTAAATAGTGCTACATTTAAAATAATTGTCACAATAGTCGCAATTGAGCAAACCCATTCAAAATCAAACAACGGACGTCTATCGGTACGTACCCAAGTGCTCAGAACCAAACCACACAAGTTCGATCATAGACGTTCCGAAACACAGTGTACTCAACTGAGTGTACCAAACACATGTACCTATCCAGTAAAACAGATCTCATACAAGTTCCTATTCATAACACTGAATTATACATGTACCTATCCATGTACCTATCCATGTTCCTATTGATAACACTAAATTTTACATGTACCTATCCATGTACCTATCCCTCGCAAGTAGGGCACAGTTTTCACTACTGATAAGTGTTTTCTAATTTTTGGCCTATGTAGCATTTTGCATCGTTTCGTAACAATTGAACAACCCTGAAGTGTGGGCAACCTCAAAAGCTGCTTCGATGTGTGAAATAAGCACATGTAATGTCGATAATATGTTATTCGTATCTATTTATACGCGTGTCAATATCATGCCACTTATATTTACCGGCAGCAAATCAATTTCTTGAGAGCATTCTAAACCTTTGCATTCGCCTTTCTAACGAGCCATGCATAGACTTAGATTCACTTATCCGTCTACTCTCGCTTTGAATAATAAACATCATGGCGTCTATCTACTCGTACATGCAAGTCTATATGATATTTATTCATTACTGTACTTAATTAAAGTTTTAAAACATTGCCTATTTAATACTTCGGCTTAAAAACATGCTTGAAAGCAAAGGTTAAAATGCTTAAAATAACATTTTCCAACCACGTCTTTAGCAGAGTGCAAAACTCATTTCAATAGTGTGTTTTAAAAATTGTTTGTGCGATTCAATCATCAAGGTTCAATAAAACAGACTGCAAATTTTGTATCCGTTGCAGTCTCTTATCAATTTATTGTAATGCGTTGAAATATGCATTAAAACACTGCAAGTTTCAATTAAGCACTGTATGTGCCTTTTCAAGCCTTGAATTTATTTATAACTGAAACGTCAAAGAACGTCTTTCTGCACGTTCTCGAGAAGGTCTCTACAACTGCTGAAATATTGAAATTGATAGACCTTCAGTTCCAATCCAAATTATCGACGTTTTATTAAAATGGTATTTTGTGATGATATTATATAGAATTATAATTTCAAACCACAACATTTTGTTGAAGGAGCGCACTCGCACAGACCAAAACTTTTAGAATAATTTTGCTATTCCTTAAATAGGTCTAAGAGAAAATCCCCCATCATAGTGTGTGCTGCCCATGTATGAATTCATCACAAAAAGGATTGCGATACCACATGAAATAAAAGCAGCTCTACGCTCACTCTGACAAAATGCAACAAATTGAGGAATTTCCTGAAAAATAGGATCGGGTAAAAGAAAACTATTTAATCATCGATCGAAGCAAGTCTGTCAAAAGAAAACAAACTGAAGAAAGTCCTAAAAGATATAAGTTAGTGAGGCAAAACATTCATGAGGTAAGTCTCTCACAACACCAAAATCGAACAAACTCGAGAAATTCACACAAATAGGAGTGGCTGCAATGATGTCACCATCCACTTAACCAACCAAAAATAAAAAATATATACGGAATCCTGAAAATAGGAGATCTTAACAGTAAAAAAGGAAGATATCTGAAACATAGGCGAAAAGAGGATTAATTGAAGGTCCATGAGACCTTGGAAAGATACTTCTTGCTATGAAAAATTGTGTGATCTTCGGAGTTACTTTAATTCTAATTGCATATTTCTGCTGAAAGTACTGGGCGGTTTCAAAAGCTCATATGTTTCCATAAATGTGGTCCGGCAGCCAGAACGAGTTTATGCAGGGAACGAGGCCGAAAATGAGACTTTCACAGAATCATGTGCACCTTTTGTCTACTACGAATCTGCACGTCTGCCGAGTTCTAGTGAGTTCCTCTTCTTGGCAGACATGATCAAACCAAAAAAACATGTTACTCCAATGGGACGCAGATTGAATTTTTTGGCTAAAATGAAATTTTATGCGTTTTCTCTTATCAACTGAAAAGTATTAAGTCTTGAGCCATAATTTTTGACATGGAATGTCTTCAGGTCATTTCCTATGATGTGATGTTCCTACATGTGATGTTATCATGATTCTGATCGACAATGTATGTGAAAATGTGGTTGAATGTGGATAAAGTTCCTCAAAATGTTTGTGTTTGCCGACATTCAGAATCTGAATGTGTTTAGCTTTATAGACAGAGGTGCATGAACATTAAAGGAAATGACCTGAAGACATTACATGCCAAAAATTATGACTCTGGGCTCAGTACATGTGTTTAATCAGAGAAAACATAGAAAATTTCATTTTAGACAAAAGCTGCAATGTGCGTCCCATTGGATTTACATGTGTTTTTCTTTGATCCTGTCTGACAAGAAGAGGAGCTCACTAGAACTCGGCAGACCCACCGATTCGTAGTAGGCACATGGTGCGCGTCATTCTGTGAAAGTCTCACTTTCGGCCTCGTTCCCTGCAGAAACTCGTTCTGGCTGCTGGACTACAGGTTCAGTTACCACATTGATGGAATAATTTACTTCTATTTTCACACGGAGTTTGCCCACCGCGGTTTGAACATAGACTTTCGAAAGCGTTGATCGCGGAAGGCGTGTTAACAAATGAAGGAAATCTATTCCGATTTAACTCACTCTTCTCCGAACAATCCATGGTAATAGTAAAAGTATATAAGTGAGTCGTCGTTGTATCGATAGCTAGATAATCCATTGCCAACTGCAATGCCCTGAAATAATGAAAAACAGAATCTTAGCCACTCATATCATGATTCAGATGAAAAGTCTGTGCATGCTCTTTTTACATTAAATAATTTAATTTTGTTGTTGTATCCTTGGCATCTGCTGTCTTGGCATACATTGTTTAAAGATAAGCTCCTTTTACTTAGGCTAATTTTTAAATATATGAATAAATGTAGCCCTAAAGACGCAAAAGGAAGGACTTGAAAACTACCAAGTAGATAAAGGGTGGGCACATACTCTCCCATTCAGACATCTCACCATCTTGCCAAAGCTCTGATGAATGGGAGAGATTCAAAGTAACTTCCTAAGTGACTAACCGACACCCATCAAAGTCTGGGAATTCTATGGCAAGCAGTATCAAACGACATTTGCAATTCGACAATATTGAGTGACAGTCTCTTATGAATGTTTTAAATAGATTGTTTTGGCTATTTGTCATATTTTGAGTTGAATCGGAAGGAGCCAATATTGAAAGATCTTGATTTTTATTGATTTTATTTGCGTTATCTATTACAATTAATTTCTGTTAACATCCGTTAACTATCTTCAAGTATAAAAGGAGGGAAAATTATTTTGAATTTTATACTGAACCTGTTAATTTCCTTCCTCTTATGAATGATTTCAATTTTGTTCACAGATTTAGCAAAATCAGGGATGTCGGGAGGTAATCGTGGCAAGAGGGGCAAAATCGGTGACATAATGGTGCTTCTGGATAATACATGTAGAAAAGCAGCTTGTTTGAAATTCCTCTCATATCTCACTACTACATGTATGTTAGAATGTGGGTGCATTTGTATTATTTCTGCATGTTTTGTCCTTTTTTAGTTTTTAGAGTAGCCTACGTTCTGTTACTTTTCCAATTTTTGAAACTTATAATTGTACCTACGTCTAAATGCATGCTTGTACTTTGTTCTTACATTTCGTTGAAAGTAGATCAAACAAATTAAAGAAGAAAATTTCCGAATTTTCACATGACAAAGTTAATATACTTGCGAAGAGACAATGATCAAAGCCGAAATTAAGTTGAGATTGGAAAAAACCTAAGTATTTTCTCCTTTCGCAGCAACGTTCGTTTCCTCAGCAACGTCTTCCATTTGGATGGTGTCCTTATTATGCATGTGTACGGACCTAGTCTTTTTTGTTCGACAAGATATCTATAAAAAGTGTTCATTTGATCGACAACTTAAACGCAGAATTCTATGGTCATTTTCGCTAATCCGTTCATGTTCGAAAAAATCAATCATCAGAAGTCAGTGTATTACTTGTCTATGGAGTCATCGTTGTCGAGGGTCCCATATTCCACCTGTTATTGCTTCATCAGGTCATCCGAGTAAGGAGTGAAACCAATATTTCTATAAAACTTAAAGCACACCGTAAGCGTTGGTCAATCGCTTCTCGGGTTATCTATAGGCCAAATTAGTACACTAAGTCCATGACTTCCTTTGACAGATTCGATAGCGGAGATCTTCCGCTGTAACCAATTTGGCTGTAACAACTCAAGAGAAGCATCCAGATAGCTGAGATTTGCAATCAGGAAGTCAGTGAAATTTCGACGGGCATTCACTAAGTATCACTGATACTCAATGAATGCCCGTCGAAATTTAATTAACTTGCTAATTGCAAATCTTAAATTAACCCGGGCATAGCTGCAACTTAAAATAGGGAGTTGTGTCGATATTGAAGATGTAAACTGGGCCTGCTGATGATACCTGATATTAGAATGAAAACGGGCTTGACATATTTTTTTTTTAACACCAGAGGAACCCGCAGAAAAACGATGTTGTTCTCGTAAAATCTCTTTATTGAGGCCTTTCAGCTGCCGCCGGCAGTCATCGTCAGGCGAATGAATCATGCAGCTAACACTTATGAGAATAGTTCACAATCATGCAAGACAGAAGCATAAGAACATCATAGAACTATCAATTAAATACATAGTACAGAAAATACTTACAAACATCCTACTATAAAACAAATAGAAGTAGAAGCTAAGAAAGTCAACGATTTTAGAAAAGTTACGAAAAAAACAGAGAGTCTCAAGACTTCCACACATCACTCAACGTATGTTTGACTTTGTTCTCAGAGTGCAGTTTATGAGTCCATAGCGACTCCTTAACAATTCTTTTGCTCCAACTGCTTTCCCGATCAATCACAGTGGCGTTCTTTACTCTGATCGGATGACCTGATGACACCGCATGCTTGGCTACCTCAGATCGCTGTACATCCATCTTTTCTAAAATCGTTGACTTTCTTAGCTTCTACTTCTATTTGTTTTATAGTAGGATGTTTGTAAGTATTTTCTGTACTATGTATTTAATTGATAGTTCTATGATGTTCTTATCGTCGTTGTCCGACGATAACCGTGTATCTACAAAATATGAGATTTTTCAGGAGACACAAAAAGCATTCTTACAAACGCGTAACTATATTCTAAGTTTTGTAAATTCGGGAAATGCATATGAGAGGGATGCTTTATCATAAGTTTACTATTAAATTGAGCAACTTTTGATATTTTCTATTTTAGTGTAGATACACGGTTATCGCCTTGAATATTTGTCAGTAGATACACGGTTATCACTTTTTCTTACAGATGCATGTATGCCACGTAGCATATTTCAACACAAATAATGGACGGCAGTAGTTTCAATTAAGAATAGTCATAATCATGTTCAAATAGCACGTACAGGCTCCTTTTGCAGGCAGGTATATATCAAGAGAGTAAGGATAGCAATACATAAAAGAAAACCCATCAATCTGTTATAATCTTTCCGCACATCTAGCATGTGTGAAGGAGTACCACCTCAGTGTAATTTAAAACAATGTCGTAGCTCAAACAATTCTACATGTATTATATAATCAAAAAATTGAACCACTTGGTAAAGATAATAGTTCAATGCGATAGTGAGTCATAGAAAGAATGGTAGTCACTCGGAATAACCATTTCAACTCCTGCAAATGGTTGTATTTGGCTGCGGATATTTTCTTCGCGTTGTCGTACAGTTGGGTTGGCTGAGATACTATCGACGTATCTTTTCCTCTTTTATCCATGAGTACCCACATGTCATCAAAATTAAGTTTGAAAGAGATTCTGCCATTCGACTCGTATCTCAGGGCTCTTATGTCAACAATTTGCGGCTCTCCAACACGTTTTCCAGGTCTTATGCTACGAAGTGAGGCAATTTCAGAAAAATTCAAAAAGAAGTCATGGTCTACATATTTTGCAAAGTACGGCTTAGGCTTTGATCGAGATTCCTGAATATAGCGCACGTAATCTGCTGGGCAGTAAATATCCTTAAGGCATCGCTCGATAGTGTTGTGGACACTGTCCACTTCCATCTGCGTGTGCCCACACTCAAGAACTTTTTGGATCACAATTTCATTATGTGCTTGGGAGAAAAGTGACAAAGCTTTTGCAATAGTCACATTTCTGTTCTGATAAGTACAGCCGTCAGAATATATCACATACTCATCAAAAGATGTATCAGAACTTAAGAAATCATATAGGCATGAAGTAAATTCATTCGCTGTAAGCCTCCTTGTTCCTCATGCCAAACGTAGCATGTTGAATCTTTAGTTATGCAATCATAAATAGCAAAATTGTGGACGCACAATTTTGTGCGGTGTTTATTTTTTTTTATTTTTTGTGCGTACAATTTCTACACTGCTGACGCTTTTTAGAGATGGAGAAACTAGAACTGCTTGGAGATCCATCGTTAGCATTCGGATATTTGTGTTATTTGAAGCAATCTCTTTATCTTTTGTTTTCTCAGTCTGTGCCTTTTCCTTTTTAGCCCTATGTGCAAGATAGTCATTTTCCGATAAATCGCACTGATCTTTCCGAGGATGGAACATGGTCAAGTATGCACCATGAAATTCATCCATAAACACTTGACGAGATACAATAACATTTCCTATATTTTTGCAGTGGTTCACATAGCTATTGTAAAGATGCAGGTGGCTATAAATATAGGTTCTAAGTATTTCTTATTGGTCGACTTTCGACAATAATGTGATGGAACTGATGGTAAACTGCTCAGGAATTCCCTGACGTTTGGAGCGGCCGAGAGAAGAAGGACTTTGTATTATTGAAACATCAGAAGTGGAAACAACGATCTCATCGAGTCTCGTCTTTGAATACGTTCTTACGAAATAGTCTGTCAAGCCAGTCGTATTCAAAAACATTTTCTTGCAAACTGACACTAGTTGGCCATTAATTTTTAGATGATATTCGCTAGAAAATCTTTTACGCAGGATATCAGTTGAGGTTGTCCTCCATTTAACCTTGTTGACAGAAACTAGTGATCGTACAAAAACCTTTTTTGTTCCTAATTCATGGACCAAACATCCTTAAAGACAGCATCTCTGGCCTCATCAGGAATACTTGAGCAGCGTAAAGACCGGCAAGAACAGCGACTTTTTAAAAATCTAGCACATATTACGTCTGGCTCATAAGTTGAATTTGTCGTGTCGTGCTTCCTTCCAATATACTCTTCACCTCTTACCCGCTACTGTTTATAAACATTTTTTGCCCAAGACCTGTCACTCTTCGCTCGTTTTGCCTTAGGCATGGATTTTGTTTGCATGGTAGTGATACTTTGGCCTACTGGAATTATATCGGAATCGATGGAATCGTCAGACGGACTAGAGTTTGTTGTAATGTTTTCAGCGCTGCTACTAGCTTTTCCTTGAATCTTATGAGAGATCTCAGAGGAGGCTGATCTGACTACGACGCTACCCACACCGTCCAATGCAAGATTGTGATTGATATATTCATCTGGATCCTCTGTATTTGAATTGGTTGATTTCTCCTGTAATACTCGAGATACTTTTTCATGGCATTTCTCCCGAGCCAAATGAACCATTTTCAACTTTTTTTGAAGACATCTAAAAAGAAAAACAAATTGAATTGATTATTCATAAAGCAAAAGCGAGTGCTGTATAGTATAGGCAAGACAAAACCAGGCAGCAATAGGTCCTTATAATGTAGATACTCTCTAGTACTTTACAGTAACGGCCTTAACAACATTTCGAAATTGTTTGACAGGATTTATTTTTCTATTCCATTAAAGTTACGTTAATGTTCTAAGCGCTCATCAGCTAAGTAGGCTATTCATAATATGAATTTGACGTCAAAACAAAGAAACAAGAATACATATTTTCATAAATTGTAAGTTAGAACATCTGTAACACAGAATGCATGTAGTTATCAACAAAATTAATTGTAAATATAGTAACGTATTAGAAATAATTATTTATTGAATTATGATTGACTTCTTCACTTGTCGTATCTAAGCAAAATCATATCAGCAAGCTGTCTTAAAGTGGTGATTGCATTTCATATATGGCATCTATAGGCCTATACAAAATTGGTCGAATAGCAGTTGAGTGTAGTATACCTACAGTGCAAACCAGAATAATATACTCTAAAAGATGAAAAAATATGTAGATTATATGGATACTTTGCAAAGTTTCTAAGGATCCCTGTCTATTTGCACTCAAAGCCCACCGCGTTCATCTTTTATCTAGTCATAGGTCTTTCAGTAGATAGGCTTTACAGCCGTATTGTAGACTCTTATGTATTAGCAGACACATAACCAAGTGTCTGATAGTTCAAGAATAAATCAAATTAACACTTACCAGAGCGAACGAGAATTGCTGGTCACCAGCATCAAATGCCAAAACAACTTGAAATGAAGTCAACTTTGAATAGTAGCAACGTGCGTATCGAATACTGTCTTGCTCTTCAGATACCATGACGTTGATGTAGGGTGCAAACAATTAACAACAATGAAATTTAATAAACAATAGATCAAATTGCCACGCAAAAGATGTGCGGCTGGTAGGATTCGAACCTACGACCAAGGTTAACTAGACCTGTGCTCTAACCACGTAAATGAATGATGACTCACGATCGCTGTGATGTCGGGAAAGTGGTTTATGAATCATGAGATTGCTAGTCTTAAGAAGCGACCGCACGATCATAGTTTGTCATTCTTTGATTCATGGTTTTGTAGATACACGGTTATCGTCGGACAACTTTTAGTGCAAAGTTGAATTGTGCGATTAGAGAATTGTGAAATTTTCCAAGTTCCCGTTAGCTTTTAGACTTAATGTCATAATACATTGTGTAAAAGGTGTAAAGGATTTAGAAAGTGCAAAAAAACGAATTTTGAAAATTTTGTAGATACACGGTTATCGTCGGACAACGACGTTATGCTTCTGTCTTGCATGATTGTGAACTATTCTCATAAGTGTTAGCTGCATGATTCATTCGCCTGACGATGACTGCCGGCGGCAGCTGAAAGGTCTCGATGAAGAGATTTTTACGAGAACAACATCGTTTTTCTGCGGGTTCCTCTGGTGTTAAAAAAATACCTGATATTGGATGAAATAGCAGCTATTCAGGTCTGTTTCCTTTTTTCAACTGAGGATACAACTCAATATTTAATTATTCTATTTACCCAGATAGTTGTCCGGAGCCGAGTCTTCTCACGTCAAAGTTAATTGAATCTGCTGGGCAAAACACAATGCAGTGACTAGGCTCTTTAGTCGCTGTGGGGGTCCGTTCAACATCAATTTCAACATTTCGCTTACTATTTTCACTATCGTTGAAAAATATGAATATGGTATGCACTACCAAGAAGCATGCATCGAATACAAGCAGCTTCCTTTCACAATAGGGGTTTTTCAACCAGGGTTTCGGAGCCGGAGCAGCCCGGCGCCATAGTGACAAGTCAAAGCTGGAACCGATATAAAATACCACGGCTCCGGTTTGAAGTTTCATGTATGTACATGTATTTGATTTCAGTCATTTTCGCGAAAAAAGTGATATTCATGTTTGACAGCATAACTGAAACGAATGCAAGTGTGTCAGCATTGAAGGTAATGTAGATGATGTAGACCTGACAAAATCTGCGGTCTTCATCTCCTCTCAATGCATACATGTAATCTATTACGAATCATTTATCTGGATTTTAAAGATCGCGGACATCCTAAAGATTGTGCTTCAGCCAAAAACGCAACCAACCGCCCGGCGAAAAGCTCTTAGCTAACAGCATGAACATGCCTTCTCGTCACAAATTTAGTGTACTTATTATAAAAGCAAGTTATTGGTTCTTATCAAATCTTCCCTTAAAAATGCATGGTTATTGTATAATTGCCTCATTTTCAATAAAAGCTGAAAAGAAATGCTTTTGATTTAAAGGTTTATCCAAAAAGATTACTTGGAAATATCCATTATTTCACTTGATTGATGAATATAAGAGGCTTGACACCTCATTGGTTGAATCATCTCGTCCGATTGACAGCACGAGTTTCTGCTGGAAACGAAGCTGAAAATGGGACCTTTGGAGTAATAGAGCACACCCTATCCGTGTTAGCGTCTGCCGAGTTCTATCCGGTTCCTGTTCTTAACAGACAGGATTAAAGAAATGCACATGTAAATCCAAGTGGATGGGGAATGAAGTTCTTAAAACCCGTCGAAGTGTATGACTGAATTCCCTCTTTTTAATTAATAGTGCCTCACTCTAAAGGGATGAAATATTTGCACTCGCCTCTGATTAAGCGCTAAAGTCGGTCGTGGAAGAGAACTAAATCAGAGACTTCAATCAGTCCCCCTAAAAATAGAGACTATATTTATGACTCCCTCTGCGACTCATGCCTCGCAAAAGATGTTTCAGGTGTGCAGCACCAGCCAAGTCATTAGTCATCTTACCATGCATTATCTTCAAATCATTTTCTATACTGCGTATATGCCTCCGATTGGTGATATATGCAAAAATTAATTGAAAGATAATAATCAAGATGCTTTGTTTGAAGACAAAAAATAGCGATTTGATAAATCAAATTGTGTTTAGCTTATGAACTGCATGACGTTGAGATGCCTCTACACTTTTCGTAGTACTTCACACTTATCACAGAAGCCATAGACAAATGTCATTTTACCGAAAACCTCAGTCTGCTTCCCATTTGATTTATATGCTCCTTCTCTGATCTTCTCTGAAAGAAGAGGTACTTACCGGGTAGACCTCGACAGATGTACAGCTTCGAGTAGCCATAAGATGTAGACTGTACATCAATCTGTGAAAGTCTCATTTTTGGTCTCTTGTTGGCGGCCCGACTATATGTCGAAGGGTCGGAGCCGTGTTTGCTTGACAACGACTCCGAAACCCTAATTTAAAGTATTAGGATTTCAAATTCAAATCACGCCATTAGCTTACCTTCAAATTGAAGCTCTTGTCACCCAGAACACGCTCTGTTAGAGTAGGAATATAAACGCCGGCGTAACTTTCACCAGTGATGTAAAAGTCATTGGATTTGAATTCAGGAAATTTTGAGAAGAAATCCTTCAACGAATTGAAATTTTCAAGGGAGGTCTGAAACAAAACCGAATCAAACTTTTAAAAAACTTCGCGTTCATGTATTGTAGACAGACAGTGTAACAGCGACTGCAGTCAAACTTAGCATAGTTTAATTATAATGAATAATGGAGGATAGAGAACTGAATTTGCAAAATCTCTGTTGACCAGAATATAGAGATGTTCAAGTAGATTCATTCAAAAATTAAGGCAGATCAAGTTTGGGATGAGTAGAAATGGGCATATCTCCAGAAAGTGTGCTGAATCGATTGTGTAAGACGATGACTGTTTTTCGGGAACGCATTCAATCCGACAGAACCGAGTACAGTACTGCTGCCTGCCATGCATGTGATAAATATTAGATATTAGGTACATGTAATGCGGTCTATCTAATATTACACTGTTCCATTAATTACTTCCCATGTGGACCTATAAATGAATTGGTCGGACGTCACTGGCCGGGCATGAACATTCAGGCCCATTTTCAGGTCTCATTGTTCGCGTACGTGAAGACCGATAAAGATCGAGAACAGCAGCAGAAATAGTTTAGTAGTGACACTAGGAGTAAAACTTCTTTCTCACATTTACATTGACATTTTCCTCGTGAGCTTTTTTATTGTGTTGGACTTACCTCTCTCTGATAAAAATATATGTTTGCTGTAACTCACTTTATCGTCATCCGTAGCGACATTTCCGTCTAAAGCAACTGAGAATCCTACACCTGCAGGAGATTCCAAATATAAAACATTTGCTTGCTTATTCCAAGAATAAGGATTAAAGGTCAACGTTTGATTCTTTTGAACAGTGAAAGGGCCATTTTCTGTCAGTAAGCCCTCTAATGAACTGCAGCCTGGTCCGCCATTCAGCCATAAGAGAAAAGGATCACTGGATGGATTGCTTTGAGATTCAACGAACCAATAGTGATATCTGTTGGTACTTGAAGCTTTCAAATATCCAGAATATTGTCGGAATGTTGGCTTAGAGCTCAAACCTGGGAGTGAGGTAATACGGGCTGATTCATCGGCAGCGAGTCCCAAAGAGATCAAAGCACTTGCTAAAATCAAATACCGGGCGATCATCTGAAATGATAGAGAATTGTAATTATTTTTCTAAATTTGTTATATACTTGGCAAATAAGTCAATCATGTAGCAGATTAAGCGAGTTTATCCACAAGAATGTGCTGCAACAATCAGCACGCTAAGCATCGATGTTTAAAATAATAAAATCATTTGATTTGCTTAAGAAACACAACAATGCAAATGTTAAGATTTGTGAGCTTTCCTAAACATAATCTGGAAGTAGCTAGCCTCAAACTTTGTAGAAGTGTTGGGCGGCAATCATGTATTGTTTATGTATATAGCTGCTTAATCCAAACTCAAATTTCACTGGCAATAGGAAGGTAGCAGGGTTTCTGAGCCGGAGCCGCCCTGAGCTGGGGTAGCAGGTCGAGGCCGACAGAAAATACCAAGGCTCCGGCTTGAAGTTTTGTATGTATTTGACTTCAGTCACTTTGCGGGAGAAAAATGATATTTGACAGTGTAGTTGAAGCGAATGCAAGTGCGTCATCGTTGTAAGTAATAGATAATAAGTAGTAGATAATTATATCTAGTAGACAATATCTATTAATAGATAATAATAATAGTAAACCTCCCAAAGCCTTCTGGCCTTCATCTCCTCTCAATACATAACCTCTGCGAATCCATTGTCAGGATTTTAAAGGAGATCATGTACTTCCTCAAGATTGTGTTTCATAATCAGCCTTCATAATGGTTGTTTGGCCATCCCGAACTGTGTAAAAAACGCCACCGGCTGTCTCAGGAATGCTTAATGACTTTCTCTTTATCCATCGTCATCGCTTCGCGTGTTGGCCGAGGTCGCTGCCGCGAGTCGTCTCCAAACCGACCTTACTCGCATGTCGATTCAGATCGACGAGCGATTGTCCCGTCGACGGACAATTAAGACGAGCGGCGTGCACATCCCGAATGCCAATTCATCCTTGGACGGCCTTCTCTTGCAGCAAGCCGATTGACTTCTCCGATGATGCCTCTCTACTAAAGTATGACTTAAGTATTGAAACTTCTTTTTCTTGATGGAAGATTGTTTTATTAGTAGTTTTCACATTAATGTAATAGCGAAGTTCTAAACTTAGGTGTGACTGCTATAGGCGAGTTACGGCTTCACATCATTGCGATAGCGATATATAACTAAAGGAGTTAGAGATTATAACAGCAGACATCATTACTTGTGAACCGTAAACAACAGCAGCATCTGACTGTAGAGTTTTGAAAAAAGTGCATCGAGAGATACAGTCTGTTAATTAATGTCCCAACTTAAAATCTGCCTGCATGCGTGCACGATGTCGTGACAGCAAAAATGACTTACACATACATTAGTCGATTACAGTTGTGCAGATTATTCTTATATTTTCTTCAAGTTATTGGAGCATCGAAATCTTGGAGTTTTTGCAGTAGGGTGTTCAGCAAAAAGTACTTTAATCAATTAGCAACACATTTTAATTCTTGTGTTGATCAGAAATGACCAATAAGCTATTAAGTCAACAAATTACTCATAAGTGAACAAGAAAATAACGATCTAAGGATTATCACTTCAGACGATCGAAGTATAAATTAGATATCATCATTCCCATCAAAAAGATTTTTTACCTTGAATGTAAGCCCATAATAGTTATCGTTTTGTGACACGTGATATTTCTATGTATAGATACGACGTGTGCATTATTTGCGGGTAAGGGCGTGTGCAGGTAGGCTACTCACGGATGAACCTCTTACAGCTACGGTAGGTTACTGAAAATGCTCTATCCCCAGGTCACTAAATTCGATCAATTTTTAGCATTGATGAACCATATTACAAATAAAAGGCTACATAATCACTACTTTTAATAAACAAATTATATTATACCCTCGTGATAGGGCTTAATATAACTGCAAGTGTCCGATCAAGGGTCATTAAGTCGCCGATTTCAACGGCCAAAAATATTTGGTAAATCAGAGCACTAATTGAACAAGTTTCTCGATGAAAGAACATCATTCGTTTTAATTATGAGCATCCATTTTTGATGAAAAATAGTACAAAAAATCAAGTACTTAATTACGTTTTAGTGAGCAGCTACAGGGCCGACTGGATGCGACGCAATGAACTTTGAAAAGAACATCATGTAAATGAATGCAAGGAAAAGTTATTGGGCAAAAGGTTGTTGCTATGTGTTTTTGTTTCATCTCAGACCAGAAAAGAATGTCTCCAAATTTTGTAATTTGTTGTATTGTGCATGTAATGTTCATCAGAATAGTTGTGCTATAATTTTAATGTAATTAATCAGACAAGAAGAGAATGAGGATTGAACACATGTTCCTTGATGAAAAAATTGCTATTTTTGATGGAGCAATTTTTGGATTTTGACCAGAACAACAAAACTTGGATACAGGTATGCTTTGTGCAGTAGGACTACCTTATCTGACGGCAGCTGAGCTATCACACGAGTTAAAGCATTTTATTGATCATGGTTTTTGGCGTTTTTATGAGAAGCTGTGTAAGGTACTTCTCATTTTTAATTTGCAGTTTAGGTACTGTCAAGGAGCAGTTTAGCCCGTACAACTTCACAACGGGAAGACCGACACCATGTCCATTAACTCACCACGAAGAATCGCCGAAACTCGTCTGACACTCAATCGTTCAGACATTCTCGTAATAGACGACTACCGCTTTATCTGAAAGACTACGAATAAATAATGTTCGAGAATTTCTTTTGTTGTTTGACTTTTTTGTATGGGGCGAAAGTGGTGAGCATGCTTTGTGAGCAAGAAAGAAAATTGTGTGAAAGAAAAATCTGTGAAAATTAATATCTGTGCTAGCATGCTATTGAGTGAGCTTCCAAAATGATGGAAACCATGAATATGGCAAGACAAGCTATCTCAATTCAAATATGTGTACTACTAAGACACGCATTATGATTATGAAGGAAGCAAACAATTATCAGTTCTTGTCTGTTTTAACGTCTGCTTCTTGAAAAAGGTTTCAGCATAAAATATGCTTATATTTTCATTGTCCCTAAGTTTTGTTAGAATATAAAATCATATTAAAATGCGAAGAAGAAAATCTGCAAAACCTTTAGAAACTGAAGGATGAAGAATGCATTTGTTAAGTATGATGGACCGATTGATTATACAGATTAAGCTACAATATAACCAATCGACTTACCAATTCCATAATCGACAATGCTCTAGATGAAGATATTCTGCCCATCCAGAATTCCAGATCAGATTCAATAATTTCTCGTGTGATGCCATTTTATTTATATAAGCGGCAATATTGAGTGATAATTGGATAATATCAGACATCCATCTGATTTGAAGAGGCAATACCGCTGACCATGACTCATCGATGCATTATCATATGATTTTGTTGAGACACATGACAAAACCCATTATCAGTACAGGTCAAAAGCAAGACTCTTCATCCCACTGACCGAGAGCAAATTTAGCAATTCGGCGCTCAGTGTCATCACGCACATGGTACTTCATGATGAAATCATGACCCACTGCTCAGGTCACATGAAACAGTAGTGACAGATTAGTAGACACGAATTAATTTTTTGAATATGGAGTTACACCGTGACATGGTTTTCAGTAGGGTTTTCAAAATCCCGACTTTTTCTGATCCCGGGATCCGTGATTTTTTGCGATCCCAGATCCCGGGATTTATCCCACGGGATTAGCAAGCCTAATTCATTTACTGATAGCATGTTTAGGCTAGTTTAGGCTGAGCGATACTAGGCGCTGTCTTAAATTCAACGATACACTGTATACCATACAATAAATAGCTTATGATATTAGATAGACTTTCATATGCAGACACAAGCTGTAACTTAGATGTGGTTATCGCACACAATGTACGTTGTCGCATTAAAACCTGGCAAGTGATTTTCAAATCGAAAGCAAAGTCCGCGACTTTTGTGACTTCTGGTAAAAGACCGATATTGTGCGTATACAAATCGCTCCAAAAATTCTTTAAATATTAGGTAAAATCCGACAAAAGTGGCCCCCTCATTTTGTCCATTCAAGAAAATTCTCGAAAATTTGATTTCCTTTGCTCCTGATAGTTGTATTTGGTTATTGTAAGATGCACTATGTGTGCTGAACCACAATTTAATTACAATTAGGAGATCTGTAGCCGAGTTTCTGATATGAGGCCAGGAACAAACCAGGAAGGTAACGTCATAATGCGCGCTGAAAGCTTTACTTGCTCTTGACACTACTTGCTCATGGAGGGTGTGCTTCGCTGGTCTTGGTGATCTTCATGCCGCGTTAGCAATTCGAAGACTGGGTTCGATTCCCAGCCGGCAAGCCATTTTTCATGGTGGTGCCAAGAGCAAGGCAAATTGAAATATCATTTCGACCTCGTGAAAGCTGGAGGCATTGAATCATTAGATCGATTGTCCGAGGTCGCCGGGAAGCGGTTACTATTGTTATATTTGGGGTTGTTAGGATAAATTTTCGGTTGCTTTATTATTGGATTTTAAGTTTTGTTCAGGGTCTGTCTGTGTCTCATGGATCGTTTTAGCGTGATTGCTTTATAAGACGGATTCCTGATAGACCTGATAGGCCTACTCAGCATTCAACGTATAAAACTCATCAAAGTTCTGCCGACAAAATTTTTAACATTTTTCAAAATAATGTGATGATACGGAATCAATAAAGACTTGAATTTAAGTGTGCTTGATGAAGCATCTGCTTCCATGAAAGGTCTAGGCCTCTCCGAAAAATACACGCGGAAGACATGTAGGCCTAGCAGATACACAAAAGAAATAAATGATCATAAATGCCATCGTCATGCTTCATATTGCCATTCAAGATTGCTCAAATATTTTGATACCACATCATCGTGATCCTAAAAAAAGATGGTCACCATAGCAATGGCATTTAATCCACAGCATCAAAATGCTGATGAAGTGATTGACAAAATCTAACGTTCGGTCCATGGCATTTGAGTGCAGCATGAAAAAGATATCCACAGCTAGGGCATTGGAATTATTATAAATTATGCTGTGTTCTTTATTAAATTTCAATTGAAATTTGATAAAATCAGCTCAATCTATAGTCTAGGCCCACCTGCACGCTTGAAGATATTGCTATGGTCTAGACTTGACATAAGCTGTGTGAGACTTTTTTAAAGAATATCGACCTTTTTATAAATATCAGTTGCATATATTGTATTAAAATAAATTAGGCAGCCTACTTAAAAAGTCGAATGCCACAATACAAGATACTCGTATAGTTTCCAATACCAGCTGACACGACAGTTGCTGATTTCTCCTGTGCTTTCGGTTATCCTCATATTGTTATGCCGTTCTCAGACTCTGATACCTCATTTGGATTATCTGTAAAAAATCATCAGAATCGGAGCCGGAGTTTGTGATTGATGATTCGATTCCTTCATTTGTCACTTTCTCCCTTGAAAGAAGCGACTCGTTGATTGAAAGATAAAAAGAGGGAAACTTGACCACTGCTCGATTGATGCACAGGAACTGTTGCAGGATGTAGATGTAGAAAGGGCAATCGGCGCCTTCTAGTCAGAACACTCAAAAGACATTTGTGTCGTTGGTACACCAAGCATTGTCCGAGGATACTATATCAAGCAGTTCAGGTGACCTAAGTTTCCATCATCACATCGACGCTGAAAATCATAATATCGACGGCGTCGATATGATGACAGTTTGTGCTATTTTTGAAGCACAGAGTAAAGTCAAAGGGCTGAATGACAAATTCAATTATGTCATAATGGAAGTCTTAGGGCAGGCTATCTATCATAAAAATATTGGATCGTTTGAGCATTACTTCTGGTTAGGAGATCAAAATAAGTACCCGTCGACGTGATGACGAATTGTGGTCACCTTTTTAGAGAAAATATGGCATTTTCCAAGAGAAATTAAATAAAATCAATGAGCATTAACTATTCGACTTTTGATTATCAATTAAAATCAGTTGAACATTCTACATGTACAGTTTCGTTTGAATTGAGGCAGTCAATCAAAATTTAGAGGTGTCAATGTGATGACGGAAAAAGTTGTGGACAGCTATATTTGTCGACATAGCTCCAATTTCAATGAGTTTGATCTCTCAACTTTTGATAATTCCCCCCTTGATCAAGGGCATTGGATTCCTTGAGCCAAAATCTGCTTAAATACAGCTACTTATCTTTGTTGTACAGCAACAAAGAAAAAATGTATTTTTCGTGTGGACAAGCAAAAAAACAAAACACCCGTGTTTTTTGAATTTCAAATGAATTTTTATGGCAAAAATCTTGCATGAAACTTAAAGTGATGGACATATTTGGTTAGAGCAGACAAGAACCAATCGAATGGTGTGTTGAACATTGACAACATTAACAGACCCATCTCTTGGCCACAAAATGCAAAAGACAAGAAAACACTAAAAAACACTAAAATTTCTGCATTTTATCATTAGTGCGCTTCTATGCATAATGCTCTCTTTTTCTTTCTCTCGACTGCCTGAATAGTTTTATTTGTTGATGTCAATGAAAAAATAACATTTTTTGGCATAGTGCACAAAGATACGCTAAAATAAATGCCAGCTTGTGACAAAAATGCATGAATAAACAATACACACTTATATGTAATTATAAGACTATCGTGTCTGATGTATTCTTGATAGGTCTAATATTGATAATGAAAAAGGAAGAAGTTTAGAATATAACAATATTGCAATTTGCGACAGTGATATACGTGTATATGTTTATTTTCATTGTTGCTTCCTTGTTACTCCATCTCAACACAGCCTAATTGCATAAAAACAAATGTTAAACGAATCTCGGGATCCAAGTCAACCTAATCCCTAGATTCCTGAATCCCGTAAAAATACGATAATCCCGGAATTGAAGACCCTAGTTTCAAGACCATACTACAAGAACCACAAACTCAGAAAAATAAAAGAAGAGTCAGCTAAGAATGTATAGCAGAAAAGTAAAGGTCTCTTATTTTGTATTTGTTTCAATTGTGACAAGGGATGTCGCACACATATGTAGGGATTTCCAGACATGAGGTCCGCCTAAAGAGTTAGGTGACTGTACAAATTCATCTGCATTCCTTTATCTAGGGGAGGCAGGACTAATATGGGCACACGTACTAAGGGTCTTTTAGACTTATGTTTTACAAAAGTAAATCTTTTCGTCCCGGAGCAACTCACGCGGCAAGAGGAGCGTATCAGACAACTCTCCCAGGTTCTAGGATTCAATAGAAATAAATTATAAGCGATTTTGTAAAAAGTATCAAAATACCCATTTTGTCACATACCACGTGGTAATATGGGCACTATGACTTGGGGCCTACATGGATTTTGTATAATTTCGACCTATTAAAATTATGTTTATGCATCAATTTTATCGTTTCCCATACATGATTGAATCATCAAGACAAGAAATTGAAATGATCATGATCGCATCGATTGCATGATTGCAGTAAAGGTTTCATCTACAAAACCTGAAAAGTCGCGAGTCCAATATTTTATTCGATTTTGCACTTAATTGAACACTAACAAACAAACGTTGCATTGAAACGCCATTTCATTCGTGCCACATGTCTCATCGGTCCAATTCTTATGCGGCATTTGGTGCAAAAGTCAATCATCAGTGATTTATTGTCACTAGCCACCGATAACATACATATACAAGCAGTGGCGTCGCGTGCTCCCTGACCATAGGCCTTCACTCGGCATTGGAATACTATTTCCATACCAAACACTTTTATGTTACAACATTAATTTTCATAAAAGCTGAATTTTTAATAACAGTTTCCCCACCATTTTTTAAGGTCAAGTGAAAGCGCACATGAGAAGTAATTGCTCATAGTAGTAACAAAAGGTCCAGAATAAACACAGCGCGCCCCCCCCCTCTGGAACGACAGAGGTTGTGGTCTGTCGTGGTGTGCCGACCAGGTTGGTTCACAACATGTTCGCTGACTCCCCCCCTCTGCAACGACAGAGTGTGAGACTCGAGTGAGTTGGTCCGACCGCCTGGTTGACTTGGGCGACCGTCCAGGTTGACGTGGGCGACCGTCTAGGTTGACGTGGGCGACCGTCTAGGTTGACATGGGCGACCGTCTAGGTTGTCGTGGATGGTGAAATGGCTGCCAGATTCGGATTCAGCGTAAAATTCTGCATCTGTGGTGTGATTTCCAGCTCAATCGGCGAGAAAAACTGTTTCTTCAAAATTTTGGCAGAGTTAAAATGTGGGACGTTTTGGTGTGTAGGGCCCAAACGTATCCTCGGATGAGAAAACGGAGGCCAGATTCGGATTCAGCGTGAAATTCTGCATCTGTATGGTGAATTTGAAAGCAATCGGAGAGAAAAAATTTTTCGCTGACGTCCCCCCCCTCTGGACAGCTTGCTTCGATTTTGGCTTCCAGTGGACGGATTTTGTCGTGCGATAGCTCGTTTGAAAGCTAAGAGTGAGACAAATTCAGTGAAAGAATCGGCTTGTTCCTATCTGTCTTCGTTTAGATGTGAGACGCCATTTAAGATTTTGGGACATTGGCGAAAAAACGACAGAGTTAGAATTTTGGACGTTTTGGGCTGTAGCTTCAAAACGAACCATCGGATGGGAAAACGGATTTCAGATTCGGATTCAGCGTGAAATTCTGCATCTGTATGGTGAGTTTCAAGTCAATCGGAGAGAAAAAATTTTCAACATTTTTCGAAAAAACGACAGAGTTAGAATTTGGGACGTTTTGGTGTGTAGCACCCAAACGAAGCATCGGATGAGAAAACGGAGGCCAGATTCGGAATCTACGTGAAATTTTGGGTTAGGAAGGACGTTTCCAGCGAAATCGGAGAGAAAAAATTTTTCGCTGACGTCCCCCCCCCTCTGGACAGCTTGCTTCGATTTTGGCTTCCAGTGGACGGATTTTGGCGTGCGATAGCTCGTTTGAAAGCTAAGAGTGAGACAAATTCAATGAAAGAATCGGCTTGTTCCTATCTGTCTTCGTTTAGATGTGAGACACCATTTAAGATTTTGGGACATTGGCAAAAAACGACAGAGTTAGAATTTGGGACGTTTTGGGCTCTAGCTTCAAAACGAAGCATCGGATGGGAAAACGGATTTCAGATTTGGAATCAGCGTGAAATTCTTTATCTGTATGGTGAGTTTCAAGTCAATCGGAGAGAAAAAATTTTCACTGACGTCCCCCCCCCTTTGTTCTAACTTTGGTTCTAGTGGACGGATTTTGTTCGTTCGACTTGCATTGGAAAGAGGATGAAACACTGCTCGACCGCATTTTTCGTTGCGAGTCAATCGGAGCAGCCGTTCAAAAGTTAGAGCGGTTACAAGATTTTAGGTCGGAGCTCGCTTACCTGAAAAAATCCTAAGTGTCAGAGTGAGTTTGTATGGGAAAAATTTTGAAAATTTTCCAAAGTGTGGAATTTCGACCTGGGACCGTCACCAAAACATTTTTCATCAAATTTTGAAATTTCACTGACGTCCCCCCCCCTTTGTTCTAAGTTTGGTTCTAGTGGACGGATTTTGTTCGTTCGACTTGCATTGGAAAGAGGATGAAACACTGCTCGACCGCATTTTTCGTTGCGAGTCAATCGGAGCAGCCGTTCAAAAGTTAGAGCGGTTACAAGATTTTAGGTCGGAGCTCGCTTACCTGAAAAAATCCTAAGTGTCAGAGTGAGTTTGTATGGGAAAAATTTTGAAAATTTTCCAAAGTGTAGAATTTCGACCTGGGACCGTCACCAAAACATTTTTCATCAAATTTTGAAATTTCACTGACGTCCCCCCCCCTCTGGACAGCTTGCTTCGATTTTTGCTTCCAGTGGACGGATTTTGTCGTGCGATAGCTCGTTTGAAAGCTAAGAGTGAGACAAATTCAGTGAAAGAATCGGCTTGTTCCTATCTGTCTTCGTTTAGATGTGAGACACCATTTAAGATTTTGGGACATTGGCGAAAAACGACAGAGTTAGAATTTGGGACGTTTTGGGCTCTAGCTTCAAAACGAAGCATCGGATGGGAAAACGGATTTCAGATTTGGAATCAGCGTCAGATTCTTTATCTGTATGGTGAGTTTCATGTCAATCGGAGAGTTTCAAGTCATCAGCGAGAAAAATTTTCAACATTTTTCGGAAAAAACGACAGAGTTAGAATTTTTGCGATGGCTGCCTACTGTAGAGCCAAAACGAAGCATCGGATGGGAAAACGGAGGCCAGATTCGGATTCAGCGTCAAATTCTACATGGAAATGGTGTATTTCCAGCTCAATCGGAGCACTAGAACCGGAGATAGACGGGATTTTTAGTGTTTGGATGATGGGTATTACGTCATCAGCTGATCGCCACACACTATATAAGCTGGGAACCGACGGAGACTTGTCATTTAGAGGAGAACGATTGTCAGAGGTAGGTCGTCTCTCTGAGCTCCGATGATAGCTTCGGACATTCCAAATTCCAAGTTTCTGTAAGAAACCGACTTAGAAAATTTCATTGCTGATATCAGCTAAGCCGTCAGACTTAGAGGTTCGCCAGGAGATGGCCTTCGTCTCCAGGCCATAAAAGACTCCAAAACTTTAAAGGCTCGTAACTTTGCTTCTACAAGTCCGTTTGACTTGATTCAAAAAAGGTTCGGTCGCTATTGACCTGCCCTAAGTGATGGACTACTTATAAAATTTCATAAGTAGCGCTAAAAGTTGAAAATTTTAAATTCACTAGTTTTGGAGGTTTTCTGGGGTTTTCGACCCTGCTGAAGTCAATGAAAGCATTTTTAATGATGTCTGAGCCAGTCTTCTCATGGTATAAGCGGCTTTTCACTGAAAGCGAGCAAGACACGGAGAGTTTTGCTGTAATATTCCACTGACAGGGTGTTCCTTCGGGACGGCGGACGATGCCGTAGTGATAAGTGTGGCAAGGGAATGTGTCATATTTAAGACCGTAACCGCTGGGACAACTCATGTCTCATGTTGGGCATTTGACACAGCTCTCAACGTAGCACTTTGAACGCCAATCGGTTGAGTCTTAGCTATCTTGTCATGGGTGGCCTCTAAACATCTCCATTGCAAAACGCTGGTGAATCAAGCTCTCTACGGCTTGCTATCAAGTAGATCAAAGCAATAACTTGGGATGTTTCCTCAAGGTTTTCAAGTATGCTGAGTTCAAATCTGCTATCAGATTTCAAATTTAACTAAGACTAAGGCAGCTTTGAGGGGTTAGATCCCAGCTACTGTTCACTACCTTTGACTCGGCGTTGCTGTTACCACTTCGGGGCAGTGACAATGATGTCTTCAGCTGTAAAGAGCGGGTATCGGGGAAGATCTCTCACTTCCCTAGTGATCAGTACAAGGCCTTCGGGCTGTCGACGGGATCGAGTGCCACTCACTACACTCAAATCTATCATTCCTCACTAAGTGTAAATTACTGACTATACATTTGTCCTGCTATCAGGTTATTTTTGACTTGCTATCTAGTTGAATAGTCTCTTGCTATCAAGAGATTCACTTCTACTCATAAAGCACATCATCGCTGTAATACCTCCTTTGCTCGAGCGTTCCTTCGGGACGGCGGGTACTGCCGTAGAGGGATTGTGTTGCACGGGTTGTTCGTCGTTTGTTAGACCGAAACCTCTGAGCCGTTGCTCATGTTGGGCGTTCGACTTCATACTCAACGTGACGCTTTCTTTCGCCAGGTCAGAGTACTTCAGCCATTCGACAAAGGTTAGTCTTTATGATATGGAGAGTAGAGTGAAATGTAATTCATTAGATGTCCCTTCAATGATTGCTCCCATGATAAACGTTGATGAGACAAATGAAATGATTCTCATCTTCCCTTTTCAATGATTGAAATCTACTAACACACTACCGTATAATCGGCCACTATGGGGCAAGACATGATAGAGCCTTCAATGCGCTTTGCCCTGGGCAGTCTTTAGACTGGCGAATACTATCATTAAGTTGAATCTGCTATCAGTCAACTTGAACGTTGCGTCGCATTAGAGGGGTATATAAACCACTGCCTCTCATTCCATTTCAATCATGCAGACGCCGAACAGTCAAGTCAGCTCTCCTCGCGGACCGCAGTTAAGGCCGCGAAATTTATTTGAGGAGTTTGTCAGGCTAGAGGAGCAAGGCAGAGTTTTTAATAATCTTGCTCGGATTGGCAATCCGATGACAGCAACTGCTGTCAATCCAACGGAATGGCGCTACATTCCACTTTTTAGCCATGTACCAGTTAGTGTGGAAGTCGACAGTGTTACCAAAGAGAGAGTCAAAGACTCTCTCAGTAGAATTGGTAGGGTGTAAGATGACATTACTCCCGAGAACGAACCATCGGCTCTCTTAAGGACCACCATGGGGCAAGACATGATAGAACCTCCTCGCGGTTTGCCCTGGGCAGTCTTCGGACTGGCGAATACTATCATTAAGTTGAATCTGCTATCAGTCAACTTGAACGTTGCAAATGAAGTTCGGTGTAATACTTCCTTTCGACGGGCGTTCCTGTAAAGGGCGGCGGTGAAACCCGTAGCTATGTATACCGCAAGGGACATTTGGCAATGGTCAATCTTGTTAAACCTCTCTGCGTCATGTTTGCAAGTGATTGCCTCTGTCTCAACGTAGTATGCATTCGCGCCAGGGCGACATTTAGCCAACTGTCGAAGGTTGCCTAAAACTTTCCATTGCATACGTTATGAGAACCATGAGTTCTACCTGTCTCTATCAATGAGACGAATTGATGAATGGAATGAAATGGGAGGACACTCACGCGCCACACGCAACATAACACACTTCTCTCTTTCGTAGTCTAACAAGCTCTTTACACATGGATCGCAGTCGATTGCTATCCCTGTATCAGAAGTGTAAGCTATCTTAATTTTATTTGACACTATTTCATCTATCATCATCGCCCATATGAAATGTTTTAAGATTTACAAGTTAGAAATAAAGTTTCAATAGTGTATGCGTTAGAAATAAAGGTGTAACTGTTTTGTAAAAATAAGATCGCAAGATTTACTAGTTTACAAGTTAGACTAAGTTTAAAATAAAAATAAAATTATAACTGTTTCAAGAGTTTACAAGTTAGAAATTAAGTTTTAGCTGTTTGTATATCAAAATAAAGTTTCAAGAGTTTACAAGTTAGAAATAAAGTTTCAATAGTGTATATGTTAGAAATAAAGGTCCAACTGTTTGTAAAAATAAGATCGCAAGATTTACTAGTTTACAAGTTAGACTAAGTGTAAATTAAAAATAAATTATAACTGTTCACGTGTTAAAGCGTTGATGCAACGATGAACAATTAATAAGCTGAAAAGTTTTAGATTCACTTTAACATTATCATATGTTTACAGATAGAAATGTATTACAGCAAAGCTACTTCATGAGTTAGTTTGCCAGGAGTGTATCATCTCAAACTTTTACTCCGACTGTGGAACATTGATTTCCATGATGAAGATTTAAATAGTTAGATTCGATGGCGAACAAGATTTACTAGTTTACAAGTTGGACAAAGTGTTCTACTATTTGTAAATGAAAGATATCATTTCAACAGTTTACCAGTTAGAAATAAAGTTTCAACAGTCTACAAGTTAAAATAAAATTATAACTGTTTCAAGAGTTTACAAGTTAGAAATTAATTTTTAATGGTGTATACGTTAGAAATAAAGTTTTAGCTGTTTGTATATCAAAATGAAGTTTCAAGAGTTTACAAGTTAGAAATAAAATGAAGGTTCACCAGTTTACAAGTTAAGAATAAAGTTCTATCTGTTTGTATGTTAGAAATAAAACAAAGTTTCAACCGTTTACAAGTTAAAATAAAGTTTTATCTGTTTGTATGTTAGAAATAAAACATAGTTTCAACCGTTAACAAGTTAAAAATAAGGTTTCAATAGTTTGCGAGTTAAGAATGAAGTTTCAATAGTGTGTGTGTATATTAAGAATAAAGTTTTATCTGTTTGTATGTTATAAATAAAATGAAGCTTCACCAGTTTACAAGTTAACAATAAAGTTTTATCAGCTTGTATGTTAGAAATAAAATGAAGTTTCATCAGTCTACAAGTTAAGATAAAGTTTTATCTGTTTGCATGTTAGAAATAGAATAAAGTTTCACAACCGTTAACAAACAGTTAAAAATAAAGTTTCAAGAGTTTACAAGTTAGAAATAAAGTTTCAATAGTGTATATGTTAGAAATAGGTTTTATCTGTTTGTTAAACTAAGATCGCAAGATTTACTAGTTTGCAAGTTAGACTTAGCGTTCTACTATTTGTAAGTGAAAGATATAGTTTCAACAGTTTACAGATTAAAATAAAGTTTCAACAGTGTGCATGTTGGAAATAATGTTTAAGCTGTTTGTGTGTTGAAATAAAACAAAGTTTCAACCGTTAACAAGTTAAAAATAAAGTTTCAATAGTTTACAAGTTAAGAATGAAGTTTCAATAGTGTGTATATAATTAAGAATAAAGTTTCATCTGTTTGTATGATAGAAATAAAAACAAAGTTTTAAACCGTTTACAAGTTAAAAATAAAGTTTCAATAGTTTACAAGTTAAGAATAAAGTTTCAATAGTGCGTATGTTACGAATAAAGTTCTATCTGTTTATATGTTAGAAATAGAATGAAATTTCAACAGTTTACAAGTTAAGAATAAAGTTCTATCTGTTTGTATGTTAGAAATAAAACAAAGTTTCAACCGTTTACAAGTTAAAAATAAAGTTTATCTGTTTGTATGTTAGAAATAAAACATAGTTTCAACCGTTAACAAGTTAAAAATAAAGTTTCAAGAGTTTACAAGTTAGAAATAAAGTTTCAATAGTGTATATGTTAGAAATAGAGTTTTATCTGTTTGTTAAAATAAGATCGCAAAGATTTTACTAGTTTGTCAAGTATAGACTTAGGCGTTCTACTATTTGTAAGTGATAAGATATAAGTCCTCAACAGTTTACAAAGTGATTAAAAAATAAAGTTATCCCACAGTGTGTATGGTTGGAAATCCTTAAAGTTTGTAAGCTGTTTGTGCCTGAGTGATTAGAAATAAAACAAAGTTTCAACCCGACCGTTAACAAGTTAAAAATAAAGTTCAACAATAGTTTACAATTAAGAATGAAGGTGTTCAATAGTGTGTATATATTAAGATATAAAGTTTCATCTGTTTGTATGATAGAAATAAAACAAAGAATTTAACCGTTTACAAGTTAAAAATAAAGTTTCAATAGTTTACAAGTTAAGAATAAAGTTTCAATAGTGCGTATGTTACGAATAAAGTTCTATCTGTTTATATGTTAGAAATAGAATGAATAGTAGAATAGTTTCAATAGTGTATGCGTTAGAAATAAAGGTGTAACTGTTTGTAAAAATAAGATCGCAAGATTTACTAGTTTACAAGTTAGACTAAGTGTAAATTAAAAATAAAATTATAACTGTTTCAAGAGTTTACAAGTTAGAAATTAAGTTTTAGCTGTTTGTATATCAAAATAAAGTTTCAAGAGTTTACAAGTTAGAAATAAAGTTTCAATAGTGTCGTATATGTTA